>CM050944.1:54271431-54871431 GCA_027789145.1 Solanum arcanum
TTATTATTATTATTATTATTATTATTATTATTATTATTATTATTATTATTATTATTATTATTATTATTATTATTATTATTANTACTATTATACTCCTTACTCAAAGTAGAGTGGTAGGATGTCCAATGAGTCAGTTCAATTTTTGGTTTTTGAAAGTCAACAACATTAAAGTATAGTTATTATGAATCATAATGTGTCACGCCCCGAGGCTACCACGTTGAGATAACACGTGACCTAGGTTCACAAGTTACCCAACCTTACCCTGAATTTGACATATCATGAACATACAAAAAATAGCTAAGTAAAATGAACTAAGAGGAAACTAAATCAACTAATCTCTGAAGAGTAACAAGACCAACTAGTCTGAATAATAATATATCATAACATAAGGGTCTTATTGATGACTTAAATAACATTTAAAAACTAAAGTTGAATCGACTACTATGTCCAAAAAGCCTCTACTTGATTGAGTTGCTCGCAACTAACTCGAACAAAACTGAAACTAAAAATAATGACTAAAATGAAAGCATATCTATTATCCTCGAAATATGAGGACTCACCACTAAAGTTGTTGAATGTGGACCCAGGTTCGATTTAAGCGTGATTTGGATTTTGAGAACATGATCCTATATCATGAAATGATGTAGCACAAAGTATGTGTTAGTACATGAAATGTACTAAACATGAATGATATAAATACTTAGTTGAATAAAATATATACATGTTGAACAATACATAAATGAGCAATGATGCAATCTGAGCAAAGATATAGATATATTCTAAAGTGTAACTGAAAATAAATAATTGAATGGAATGACCAATTACAAATCTTAAATGTATATGTCAAACTGAATACTTAAATATATATACTAAAAGCCCGGTCAAAGCACTAAAAGTTTGACTATCGGAGCTACTACTAATCGACATAAACCACACGAGCTAAGCGTGGAGTCTAATGTATACGCCCCCGTGAGAGAACTCAACATACCTTGCCAGGGTATAAAGGCATGATTGTGGTGTGTTCACTAATAATGATGCCTAACATAGGGAACTTAAACTCCTATGTGGGCACGCACTTCTGGGACTATTAGGGTGTATTGGTTCCTAATCCAACTCCATGTTAAATATAATCCCAAATGAATACATCCGAAGCTAAATTGCACTAAATACTGAATATCACAAAATATTGACATGCTAACTGACAATGCAACATTTATATATTAAGAATGTGACATTGGAAATTTGAAGCAGGATTTTTTGTTTAACTAATCTAGGAAGTATAATTCCTAAAATAAGAGAATTTACACAAAATAGGGTTCTGAGTTTTATACAAGATATTAAGTACAGTTTCTAAGAAAATATGTTTTTTATACTACGGATATTATAGCACTGAAATCACAACAAATTCCCAAGATTTTACAACCCTAGCTCTAAACAAGCTATGTGAGATCAAGGAACAGACTAAATTCTAGGGATCCATTGGATGAGTGGAATCAGCTAGTAAAATTCCACATACCTGGTGATGAAATTCTCGAAGATGAAAGTCTATATGAAGTAGTTTCAAAGGCTTGGTTGTAAAATTGCTTTTGGTATGAATGAGGATTGTACATGTTTTACTTGAGCACATGCTCCACACACTTTACCATCATTAAATCTCTTAGTTGGTAAGCCTTTGACTAGGTGTTTTGATATGACCTTGTTCATTGTTGAGAAACTGATGTGTCACAACCTCTTATACTAAATATGAGATATGTTAGTTATTGCACTTACACATTGTAGTGAATTCTCTTTATGACTCATGATATCTGCTTTAACTACATTCTTATGCCTTTTTCTTGAACAACCAATTTCCTAGAGATAGCATTGAACACTCTACATTCATTTGAAGTGAACATCACATTTTTCCTTTATCATGCATTTGGGACACACTAAGCAGATTGAGTTGTAATCCTCTTACTTATTACACATTGTCTATTGCTTGAGTGTGATTGGGGCAAACTTTTCTGGTTACCTAAATTTCACTTTTCTTTCTGTTTCTAAAAGCTACATTTCTACCCTTGTAGTTACTCAGTGAGAGAAAGTTATTTTTAGCAACATTCATCTATCTGGAGCATGAACTATCTAGATACCATCACTTAATAAGTCCTTCTGTCAGTTCCTACATCAATATTCATAAGTTAGTTCTGGGTACCAAGATCCACTTAGTCCATGTTTATTGGAAAAATATTGGATGAGATTTTTCTTAGCCCATTTTAAAAAAAATTAGGTTTGGGAACTAGTTTTGTGATTCTTTCCCCACCTAGGTTTTTAAAGAAACCTTAGAATTTTTTGATGTGCTTTTCACTTTTTTAGGATATGTATTACTCTTATGTTCTGTTAGTCCACGTTGAATACATAATAGGCTTTGATGGGATTACTAGTTTCAAAAAACTTTTGAATGAACCTTATTACATGTGTAGTAGAGATTTGACCCTTTTGGATGTTGTCGAGCATGATGGAGGATCTTGTTCATATCATGTTTTGTGTTGCTTTCATCTTAGTGATACGAAGTTCTTTTTTTGAGAGCTTCATTCTTTTTATTCACTCAGTATAGGTCATTTTGTAGTTCTTTCAAAATATTTTGAATACATTGATCATTTTTATCTAGATTCACATTTTCTTTTCTTAGAGATGCATAGTCGTTAATCATTTGCTCCTTTTTAGAGTTGATTGACTGGTATGCATCCAGAGTGTTTAATAGAGATTCTAGTTTTCTCTTAGAGTATGAATGAGGATTTTCTCTAATGTGATTAAATCTTACTTTGGAATGTTTGACATCTTCTTCATCTTTCTCAGAATATGTTCTAGCCATCTATTCTAAACTTGTTTCTTGAGATTGATAAGTATTTCATTTGCTTCTTCTAGAGGGATTAGTGCGAGAGACTCAAACATGTTTGTCTCTCCAATTTATAGTAATGGCTGATTTTTGAGTCCACCATCTTCAAACTCTTCTGCCTATTGATTTCCCATACTTACAAAGGCCCTTTTAACTAAGAGATTAGCTTCTTGATTGGTGAGCCTCTTATTTTTGGGAATATTCTTATCATTATTGTTTTTTTTTCTCAAGATATTTTATCTTATGCTCCAACTCTCAAAGTGGACAAAAAAATTGATAAAGTCACATTTATGACATACATGTACCTTTGGATGGGAACTAGTTTTGTGATTCTTTCCCCACCTAGGTTTTTAAAGAAACCTTAGAATTTTTTGATGTGCTTTTCACTTTTTTAGGATATGTATTACTCTTATGTTCTGTTAGTCCACGTTGAATACATAATAGGCTTTGATGGGATTACTAGTTTCAAAAAACTTTTGAATGAACCTTATTACATGTGTAGTAGAGATTTGACCCTTTTGGATGTTGTCGAGCATGATGGAGGATCTTGTTCATATCATGTTTTGTGTTGCTTTCATCTTAGTGATACGAAGTTCTTTTTTTGAGAGCTTCATTCTTTTTATTCACTCAGTATAGGTCATTTTGTAGTTCTTTCAAAATATTTTGAATACATTGATCATTTTTATCTAGATTCACATTTTCTTTTCTTAGAGATGCATAGTCGTTAATCATTTGCTCCTTTTTAGAGTTGATTGACTGGTATGCATCCGTAGTGTTTAATAGAGATTCTAGTTTTCTCTTAGAGTATGAATGAGGATTTTCTCTAATGTGATTAAATCTTACTTTGGAATGTTTGACATCTTCTTCATCTTTCTCAGAATATGTTCTAGCCATCTATTCTAAACTTGTTTCTTGAGATTGATAAGTATTTCATTTGCTTCTTCTAGAGGGATTAGTGCGAGAGACTCAAACATGTTTGTCTCTCCAATTTATAGTAATGGCTGATTTTTGAGTCCACCATCTTCAAACTCTTCTGCCTATTGATTTCCCATACTTACAAAGGCCCTTTTAACTAAGAGATTAGCTTCTTGATTGGTGAGCCTCTTATTTTTGGGAATATTCTTATCATTATTGTTTTTTTTTCTCAAGATATTTTATCTTATGCTCCAACTCTCAAAGTGGACAAAAAAATTGATAAAGTCACATTTATGACATACATGTACCTTTGGATCCTTCTCAGTTGGTTTTTGAAAGTTCTTTTTCTGAAAAACCTGTCGTCTTCTCACAGTTCTAAAGAATCACTTGGGCATTAGTGTGATGTTCTCATCCTCAAAATCTTTAGGTGGTGTAGCTTTATGAACCAGGTACTTCTATTTCCTCCAATTTTCTTTTTCTTGTTTTTCTTAAGTTCATAAGTCAAATGGATTCAATTGATTTCATCCATTACTATCTTATCTAATTAAAGTGGTTCAATAATATCTACCTTTCTCTCCCAATATTCTGGACCAACACTTTAATGTTCTCTAACAGCCTTTCCATTAGGAATCATTTCTCATAATGAGTAGATTTCATTGATAGTTGCAATGAAATTTGTATGCCATTTAAAGCAACTAATATTGCCTATCAAATTGTCAATTTTAGACTTATTTACTTGAGTTGCACAGTTGTGAATACTTTGTAGTGTTTCCTTTATTGATTTTGCATATTGACATGATGAGATTCGATTGTATCATCTACACCTATACCGTATATCAAAATCTTATTAGCCTTATTATTGTTCTGAATTTCCAGTTTACCCGTATCATTCCATTCCTTCCTTTCCTTTGGTACATGAGTGATTTCATCAATTTCCATTTTTATAGGTATGGTTGGACCATCCAATACAATTCCTCAGGTATCTAGATTTTCTCCTATTAAGTGATCCATTATGCGGTTCTTTCACAATCCATAATACTTTCCATTGAACAATAGTGGTCGCATTTGGGAAGCTGCTTCTTGTGGTGTAGGTGGTGCATGCATTGAAATTTTTCAAGATATGAATCTTCAGAAAAGAAGACCTTCTTTGATACCAATAGAAGAAATTGTGCCCTCTATTCATGAACCAGGTTCTTGTGAGTTTAGGAAAATATACAATCACAAAACAATAAAACACATATTTATCATGGAAACCTTCCTTTTTCAAGGGAAAAACCACAACACTATTTTATTACCTTTTAGTTAAGAGAGCTAAGGGAGTCCTAGGAACCAAGGTGGGTCATGGAAAATTTGAGTCTTGTAATGTGTCTTAAAGGTTGATAGGACGAGTCATGGAAACGTCTATTATCCGTTGAAAGTGCCCGTAGAAGGATACCAGACTTACAAAGAAAATTTAATAGAACTTTGAGCCTATGAGAAGGAACTACATGTCGTGGGCAATTTTATGGGTCGTAGGAGAGACTTTTAGAAATGACCCAAAAACTTGAGTTTCACAAAAGGTGTCTCCACATTGTAGACTTGTTGATGATTCATGGAAAGATCTCAGGGGATATATTTATTTTAGGTGTTTGAAGTTGAATATACGGTTGACAAGAATAGGCCATAACAAGTCCTATGGGATGTAGATCGAAATCATAGATCACTCCGATAGTTTTAAGTATGGGTGGTTTTGTATCTCCTCATCCCTTTAAAACCTAAATTTCAATGTTCTTATACATAATTAAGGGTTTTAAGATTGTCGATCAATCTTTTTAGGGGAAGGGTTCGAAATATATCCAGACTTTTACAAAAATTATTGTAACAATCCCAAACTTTGGGCAGGACCTATTACCCCTCCTGCACTATTTAATAATGTATTTTAAAGGTATATATGTACCCACGTAGTAAAAATATTATTTATAATGATTCAATATTTATGATGTCCACGTGGGCACATATAAACCTTAAAATACAATATATTAAATAGTGTAGGGGAAAAAGATCCTGGTCAAAGATTTGGATTATTATAATGATCTCCGTCAAAGTTCGGATATATTTCATACTTTTTTTAAATCTTTTTAAGTTCATTAACACTCCCAAGTATTAGAGAAAGGATTCAAGAGGAAAAGCTATGATTTTGAAGCCAATCTCTTATTTTTCGCTAAGAACTTTGTTCTTTCAGGTATGTTAGATTATTCATAATGATGGACTGATTTTGTAAAAAATCCCTACATCTTAATTCTATCATTAAAAGTAAAATATAGGGTTATGCCTTCAGGTATTGTTTATGAATTCTAAATTCTTGATTATAAGTTGCACTATATTATGATTTGAGATCTTTAACTTATTATTCATGTTGATAATCTAACATGAACCCTCATTTCTGAGTTTTTCTTCAGAATCTTTAACAAGAGCATATTTTCTTAAATTGATTTTGAGATTTAAGCATGAGTTCAAGAGCAAGTTAAAGTATAAATTTGTAATTATGAAAAGATTTTAAGGGAACTATATGATTCCCAAATGTATCTTTATTTTCATAAAGAGTATTGTTTTAAAAAAAATTAAAGAGTTTTCAGAAAGTTTGAGTACATAGGATTTACCTGATTTACCTCCTAAAGAGGTGCTTTTGAGGACTTATCTCAACCAGAGAGTATTTTTTTACATTATGAAAAGAATATATTGGGAGTAGTATTGAACACATATGTAGGCGTGAGCTCGTATAACTCATTACCCCATAAACCACGTAAACATGGTAGGATAGGATCATACCGACTTTCGGACAACTCATCACTTCCTCCGAGAAGGCCTATTTAATTGATACATGAGTTCATTTTGTTCTATACCTTGTCAAGGTATAGGAAAGTTCCCACAATGTGGGCGAGACATTATATCATCATAAAGCTCATGGTGATGGTTAGTGGTTATAGAATCTCCAAATATAGTAAAGAGCTATCACACCCCAATGTTATCCCGTTGACGTAACAAGGGACCTACGATTACGAGAGAACCCAAGTTAACTCTGTGTCTTATATATATTAAGCATACTGGGAATAACTGAATATGATATATACTATGTGGAAGAAAAAACAATGGATAATTTAAAGTGGAGAACACCCAACTAGTTTTAATATATAAAACATTCTAAGAGTACAATAACAACTGGAACATTAAACTTTACAATTCAAGTTGATTCTACTACTATGTTTGAAAAGCCTTTAACTGAGTTGAGTTGCTGGGACATGCGCCCCAACTAACTCTAACAAAACAGAAAACTATATAAATACTAAAATGAAAAGCATGTCTATTGTCCTCGAAGTATGAGAATTAACCACTGAAGTTGCTAAAACGTGACAGAAAATTGATCTAAGCATGATCCGTATGCTAGGTACTAGAACCTAAATCATGAAAAAATAAAGCACAGTGTATGTGTCAGTACTTGGAATGTGCTGAGCATGCAGTATATAGATACTATGCTGAACAAATATATATAAATTGAACAAGGCATAATTGAGCAATGACATAAATTGAGCAAGAATGCAAATACTGAAACATAACTGAAAATATAAGTTGAATGCAATGACCAAGTACTAATCATGAAAATAACATGCTAACCTGTATGTTGAAATATTTACTAAAAACATGATCAAATGCAACCAGAGTATGACTGTGGGAGCAACTATAACCAACATAAACTAGGTGAGCTAAACATAGAGTTTGATGTATACGCCCTATCGAGAGGTTTATTTCATGATCTTGTTAGTTGGTTTCTTATGTTAAGTGGTAGGTGTCTGGTTGACCGATGATGCCTACTAGTCACTTGTTTTGTATTGCTACTACTCTTGATATGTCTTTTGAATAGTCCAGATACAGGATTGGTGACGTTTCACTAGGTGAAGACGAAGTAATTCTCCAATAGCTTATATTCTTCTTTCTGCATATTGGGAGCCATGTCTTTTTATTTATCTTGATCAATTGTACTCTTAGTAGCTCTTGTACCTGTTTTGATTGGATTTCATGGTAGTTGTTTAAATTACTTTACAGGTCTAAGTAAAGGTGTGTCTAAACATATTATTTATAAAATCATAGTATTTACTCATCTCAATTTTCTCTAATTTTCCACATGTTTAGCTATTGGTATGTGAGGATTCTCCTACTTAGGTGTAGAGTGGTTACCCGCACGTCCATGTGGATTGGGTCGTGACAAATTGGTATCAGATCTTAGGTTATCGGTCTCTCCGTACAAGAGCAAAATGTGGACTAAACTGCTGTAGATCGGTGTGTTGAAGTCCACACCTAATCTTTGGGAAGCTAGAAAGAATTCTAGGCTATTGTTCCACTCATTCTCTTCTTTTGTGAGAAGTGTAGCTTGTGGTATGAGTTGTGTCCAATTGGTATCTCCCGATTTTAATTGGTATCTCAACAAAGTGAAGCAGAAGTCGCGATCGCGACTGAAGGAACACAATCTAGGTAAATTAGAATTGGGAAGGTTCAGTTGGTATATGGCCCTATGGGCAGTATAATTGCATGGATGATCAGTAATTGTCATACATGTAGTGAAATAACTAATTTAAAATTTGGGCATGTCTTGAGCATCTACTTGAATGTGTGAGTGTGTACTTTTTGTTTCCTTAATTTACTGTAAAGGTGAAGTTGTAATTTCTTGAATATGATGAGTTGATTATGTGTACTATAATGTGTGCTTGAACCTTAAAATTTGTGAATTGTGTTGGATAGTTGGTTGAAGTTATGCAACTTATAAATGATTGAGAGTCATGAAACTCGTTTCAAAAAGGAAGTCATTACTAAGCTGGTGTAAGGGTCTAGCTAATTTACGAGGTGATTCGTAAAACAGAATCTGAGTGTGCATCGCAACCATATAATAATTGTGTGAATATTTGGGTGCATCCTTGGGATGTTTTGGTGTAAGATTGAATAAATGAGAACTAGTGGAATGTCGTGTCGTTAAGATTGATTCAGAGTAGTTAATGATTTTCCTAGCTTGGAGATTTATCTTAGTTTGATTGGTTAAGATGAAAAACTTGGAAATCTTAGAAAAAGAAAAAGAACCCAAAATTATTAGTCTGGGTTTTGGTCCAATTTGAACTGCTTGGGCGGAATTATTCCTGCCATTGCGACACTGCCAGAGCAGGAGTTATCCCTTCAAAGCAGGATAGTGCGAGACAGAAACTCAAACCACCTCCCTTATTTTCCTAACTTCAAAATGTCAACCCGAATGGGATTTGAACAAATCACTGCAACTCCACACAGAGTTCAACAACAAAAGTAAAAATATTATAAAACCTTTAGACTTAAACATAGGACTCTATCAGACATCCAAAAACAAGCATCAATGTCCTTTAGAAACTTAAAAGAGTGGGAAAATAAAAATAAAGTGTAATATTTACGAGTACAAGAAAAGAGAAGAAAGCAACTCAAGAACCCTGCAACCGAGAGGTGTCAGTGTTAGAATTTAACTACTTCGGGGGCAATACGGAGGTCACGACCTCCTCCAACTCCAAAAATTAAAAGTAATTATCCTTCTCCGCTATGGGAATCTCATGCCTTGGAGCAATATAAATGAATATGATTTTTACTACCTTCAAAAGTTGAATCATCAAAAGGTCCGTCTCTAGGTTCTTCTTCCTCTCCTAGCGCTGTTAGCGATGGAGAATCTCAACCACTAGGCTATATCGGGTGGAACAAAAGTGAATTCGGCGTAGGGACTCTCCATCTTCTTCTGGACAACCTTCGGATCCTGTTAAACCCATGCACCTAATTGTGGGTCATCTTTATCTGAATTTAAGGTCGCCTTACTACTGCTAACCCTGCCCATCCTTCTCCTCTTTCTCATATATGTAGAACTTGTACTAACCAAAAGAGGATGAAGGGGGGATCCATAGGAAGTACCTCTTCACCATCAAATAGAGGTACGTCTGCCCTCTTACGCAGGGTAGTGATAAGGCCTGGGAGAAAGAACGTCTTCTATTTACCTTTATAGAACATCTTCAATTCTGAGATAATTTCTGCCCCCATGTTCAGTTGTATACCCTGTATGGCACAAGCCACTACCGAGTCTCAAGGAAAGGTCACGTTGGTGAAGTTTCTTGACGGGTAGATCCTCCTAGTAACCAAATTTATCCACTTCTTAGCATACGGTAACCGATTCGTGTTATTAATTTCCTCTGCAATAGCGTAGTATACGTGATCCCAATGCACTGGCTCAACCAGAGTGTCTCTCAGCCACTCTAAATCCATCTCTCTTAGCTTGGCCTCAAACTCTACATTTGGAACATCAGGCAACTCTAATACTTAATTAATAGTGATGGCAATCAGGGGGTATCATCTCCCTGGATATGGATGATCGTAAGATTCATCCCAATGACGATTGAGAGGATGGCATAAAACTCTCTCACCCAAGTGGAACGCGCAACTGGGAAGCCTTAGTTAGTTGAGCCCATTCGAACTCTATCAGGCGAGCATAAAATGCAGGTGCCTTCTCTTCTAGCTTGTGTAGCACAAAATCCCTGTCCCAAAAGAACCATGTGTTTTGGTATCGTAATGTCTCTCTTAAATCGTGGCATCAGAAAATTGGATGAAAATCAATTGTTCATCCTTTCGTCCAGCCATTCTGAGAGCCTGCAATAAGTAGAATATAAGTTAGAATGAGAAAGTATAGGGTAAGGCTAAAAATTGAGAATAAAGAAAATAATATTGTTGGTGTAAACGGTAAGGCCACTTCTTGGCGCATCCCACCACAGAGGTCATAATCTCGACTTGGCGGGATTATGAAGGCCGCCATAATAGGATGAAGGTCACCAGAGCAGCATTTATCTATAATAAACACTAGGCGTACAAATGATGCCTTTTCATCTTAAAACCTCTATTTCCCCACATAATTTCAGCATATCACAGTTATGTAACTATCCTATAAGATAAATAAGAAATTATTTTGGAAAAATAACTCCTAAAAGAGGACTAAATACAATTTTTAAACCAAGGGACCCTTAAACGTCCCCCCACCCGTTTCGATATCATTTTACCCATATTTTAATGAAATCCTTATGCTCGGGATGTTGTGGGAGTGTTGGTGACTGTAAGAGAAGTAACCAAGCTATGTTTCTCTAACAAATCTAGCAACCTAGTTTAATTTCAAAAACTACTTTTAACACCATGTATTTTCCAATCAGGTAATCATCATGCAACTATTGTTACTCTAGTTATGAAGTAAGAGTGAATGGAAAATGAAAATTTACCATGATTTGGATGTCCAGGAGAAAAACAATAGAGAGGTTTCTAGAGAGTTGAGTAAGGCAGAAACTTAGAAATAAGGGAATTCATTCCCATCCGCCCTTTGTTGTTTTCAATCTCCCCCCTCAACTGAAGATCTCTCACTTAGCGGGAGGCCTGCCGCCTTTACAGGGCAGGCTGTGTCAATTTAAGACAATTGATTCTTTGTATGGGTTTCTTTTATTCCTCTTACCTGTTTTGTATGCTATTCTTTCGTGGGAATGAAGTGAAAAGTTGACATTTGTCGTGATCCTGTAGTGGAACAATTCTTAAACATAAAGGTAAATCAGAATAAGGCACATGATATTCATACACTGGTTATTTAGGGATGAACAAGGGGTAAAATTGTATATATTGAAATGACCAAAACCGCCGTTAATAAGGAGAAACAAAAAATTAGGGAATCTGGGCCATTGTCCTGCCACAGCGGTCCAGGTGCAACTAGGGAGGCAGCACTACAGTGGGGTAAGCTAGTGCTAGGGCGGGAAAGGCGAGGCAGAAATAAATTATGAGAAATCCGACCATCTTCTTAGAATACCTAAATACGTAATAAAACACCCTAAAAATCGTATAAAAGTTGGTCTAATCTTGGAAAGGAAGGAGAAGTAAATTTCTAGCATGAGGATGGTAAAATCTTGCGGAGTCTTGAGCAAATTCACCTTTACGAAGCCAAGAAAAAACCTAATCAGTCAAAACTTCGTGTAACTGCTTGGCACCCAAGCATGCTAGGTTTTATGAATTGAATACTTATAAATATGTTCATACTACGTAATATATTGAAATCAATTGTAGGGTTGTGTGTAGAGCTTCGTGCACAAATTCAATTCAATGAGTAATATCCCTAGAAATCAAAGTATATGGGTTAATGCCTTGAGAAAAGGAATTGATTAAGTGTTAGGGACTTTAGAATTGGCATCATGGGTATATTGGTTTAAGAATAAGACTATGAAATCATGAATGGAACTATATTTATAAATGTATGCTAGATCATAGTTTGGAGCGATTGAATTAAGGTTTTATGATTAATTATGACTAAACCCTAGGAAGAAGTCTTATATGATGAACTAGGGCTATGTATGGCAAATGGATGTTTGTATATGAATATTGCATTTTTAATCACACTTGTTGTAAATGAGATTGGTGAACTATGATTTCCATGAAATCACGACTTAAATGTATGATGTTGAATATATACTTGTGATTGTGATGTGTTGAATGGATCAGTTGTCATATTCTGGCATCAATAAGTTGGATCAGTTGTCACGTTTTGATATAAGTGTTGTATCTATTATCACATTGTGGCATAATTATTGGATCGGTTGTCACGTTCCGTCATAACTATGGGATCAATTTCCACATTCAGGCATAACTAACTTGGATTGGTTGCAAAGTTTCGGCATTACTAGTTTTTTGGGTTTGGGTTCCATGATAGAACCACCGATGTGATATAAAATGTGAATTTGTTTGTCGTTCATGTATAAATATTAATGATATCATAAATGTTGGATATGCGCATGTTTAGTGTTGTATTGACTTATTTATATTTCACTTAGTGGGCACGTATATGATGGTTTATATTTGATTGTTCTTTGTAACGAGCGAACCTATTGTGTATAGTGGAAGGGATAAATAATCTATAAGCGAGCAATCGATAGTAAGGGTTGTTCGTGTCTCATAATTGCAAGGAGTAGAGGTAGTGTGTGTGATGAAATATACATAGGTGGATTTCACCTTGGGGAAAGATATTGAGTGTTAGTGTTGAGGGAGTGTGATGTAATGTATTATGTGACTAATGGTTGGGTAGTATGACAAGTAAGTAGGGGTATGACATGAACGGTTTGTTGAAATGTTAGTGGTATATTTGGGGGATTTTTCTATATGGTAGAATGATTAGTCTATAATAAAATATCTGGTAGGTAGGTTGCTTGAGAAGGGTGATAGTGCAGAACACTAGTTTATATTGGAGGTATTCCAAGAGAAGGTGAAGGTGTAGAAGCAAGTGGTTTATTTCATGAGCCTGCTAGTTCGTTTCTTATGCTATGTGTTGGGCATCGGGTTTACCAATAATGCCAATCAGTATGCTTGTTTTGTACTGGTACTACTCTTTTATGTCTTTTGATATAGTATGGATGCAGGATTGGTAACGTTTCATTAGGTGAAGACGATGTGATTCTCCAGCAACAGTAGTAAGTTTAAAGCATTCTCTTTTTTAACTTATGTATGGTCTTGACTTGTGTATAACACTACATGTGTTGGTGGATGTTTGCACATGAATCTAACTCTCTAACAAGATGAAGATAAAAAAATATTTCAGTTGTGTTATTTACAGTTATCCATTTATACAACAATAAAATATTTGTATAAATGAAATATATAATGTATTTATATATGACTTGTATAGAACTATAAACTAATATGTAGATGAATATGCGTATATGAGTATAATATATGTTTGTGTGTGTGTGTATATATATATATATATATATATATATATATATATATATATATATATATATATATATTCTCATTCAAGCTGCAAACATACATATATTTCAAACAATTTTGTGAATAACAAATAAAATATACATATATTCATATAAAATTATTATTCCAGCAGAAAATATACTATACTTCATGCAATTTTGTATATAACTAATAACATATACATATACGTATATACAATTTTGGTTTAAGCAAATACATGATGTTCTTCGAAATCAGATGAAAACACAACCTCCTAAGAATCATTGTCTTTGGCTTTCCTCTTCTTCTTCTTTTAAATATATGTCGCTTGCGTTGGCATTGTAGATGACTTGACTGAGTGCACTTGCCTCAGTTTTTTTTGGATCTCATTTCTTCAATCGATTTTTTGTCTAGAACTTATTTAGAGTTTACCATTGACCCTGCATAGAGTCAAAAATATTAGTTAAATCGAGTCAAAACAAAGGTCGATTATCAACAGTATCACAATCCGAGCCTACACTATGAATGTGATCAGCACTCAAGAACCATTATTGGTCCCCAAGCGAACCCTCATATTGTCTTACTACAAGAGGAAACTAACTCAAGCACAATTGGAACTCCAAGAACATATATAAACTTTAAAAACTCATTTTTGAACTCAACTCCAAGAAATGTCTAAAAATAATTAACAAGTTATAATTAACTGTCGCATCACCTCAAAACACCTCGACAACAAAATAAATAATGAGAGACTCCTACACCTTTAGACTACATATGAAGAATATAATACTTAGATAAGTTTCAGAACAGAACCCCCAACAACTTGACAAAACAAAAGTAAATGTGAAGCCTTCCGGAAGTGAGGAGTCTCACCCAAGCTAGTTTGAATGTGAATGGTCTCAACGAAGCGCCTCTTGTTACCCTGAACACCTGTATTTGTATCATAATCCAAGTTGAATAAAGTTAGCATATAGAATATACAAGCATGTAAGGGAAAAACTGAAACATATAATTATAGCTGAACGAATAGAAAGGGAATAAATACTCAACTCAACTAAATATGCAAGCAGTGAGAATAAGATGCAATATATAAAGCTTTGAAAATAACAAATAGTAACTCAAGATGTATAAAATACAATAATAAGCTCTCCACTCTCATTTGGGATATACTCTAACTAACATCCATCACTATGAGCTATATGATGATACGACATCTAACCCACACTTCCAGAACTTTCCTATACCTTGTTGGGATATAAAGCAACTAAGTCGATCCACTAAGCTCTGCTGAATGCACTAAGGATTCATCTAAAAAGTATGATCCTTACCGCTGTTGGCATACATGGTTTATAAGGATTTTGAGTTGTATGAACTTATCCTTATATCGATGCTATATATATACACTCATGCTCATACATTAAAAAACATAATTCTTCCTCAATTTGAGAGAATTACTCAAAACTTCCTCTTAAAACAAAAAAAATCTCAAAATTCCTCCTAAGATCATTGAGATTACAATATTCCTCTCATTTTAAAATGAAAAAATATTACACTTGGGAATAATTGGTTCCCTTAAACTTTACTCAAACTGTCTCTTTAAAATATTCATCAAAAGTCGATTTAAAACACAATTAATGACTTCTAAAGACTCATCAAGACTTTAACTCCAAAGAGGTTCATGCCAAAATATTGGCATGAACAAACTAGCTCAAGATCTCAATAACCATATAGAAAACTCAATACTCATAACTCAAGAAATGAGAACCCAGCGATACTACTCAACTCATAGGGTTCATACAGAATTATAGACATGAAAGACTCAACTCAAGGTTCTTAATAACAATATAGAAACTGATGAATACCATTCTTCTCATTCTCATCTCATCTTTCTATACAATAGATCAAAGTTATAATTGATTTCGAAAGAATTCTCAATTTGACTCGAAAGCCCTCCTCAACTTTCCTCTTAATTTTATCTTGATTTGAAATGTGAATTTAAGAGATATGATTAGGATATAGGATCTTTAATGAAGGCTTAGATAGTAGGAATAAGAAGAGAGCGAAGACACGGTTTAAAGAAGAACTAGCGTGACACGGAGATAAAATTAAATTTTGGTTGCAAAACAAATTTCAAGAAAGAGGACTTCGTATCATCTCTACGAAGCAGAGAGGTGGTGACTATTTGGAGACTTAAATTTTAAAACACCTCCACGACGCGGGCATGGGTGCATATTTTTTTCCAATCTTTTCTTTCTCTCCCAAACTCGATTCAATTCACACCCAATGCAATTTTTCCCCCCAAATTTCATGAATTTTATAAACTCAGAACCTTTTCAATGAAAACCACAAAAAATTCATCAAGAAAAACACTCATATGCAAAAACCCTCACCTCAAGAGCTCAACAAGACATCATTATTAAATAATGAAGTTAAAACATCAAGAATGGCATCAAGAATCTTAATCAATCAAATTTAAGTATGAATTCATGGATGAAATTGCATGATTGGTGTGAGAGCAAACAAACACAACACTATGAAAGCATACATACCTGGAAGAACAATATTTTTGAAGGAACTTGAAGGAAAATCTTGGAAGATAAACCTAGATTTATTATTTCTTGAAGTTTCTTGAGCAAAGAAATTTAGGAGTGAATCAGAGGATTTGATTATCAAAATTGATATTTCTACACGTTTAGGTTAATTTAGATGATCTGCTAATATTTTTTATGGCTAAAATAGCCTTAAAGAAATAAATAAAATGAGTTGGAAGTTAGAATATTTTTCTTACGGACAGTGAGGTTCATAATCACTTTGTAACACAGAGCCATCGTAGAGCTGTTTCTATGTTAGAGCGTCTCTAGTAAATTAGTTATAATATTGTACTCAGAACTATGATTAAGGCAAACTTGGTGGATATGGAAAGATGACTCGACGGCCTTTTTAATTTGATGTGTCTTGGACCACCAAAATATGTATGTTCTAAAAGATATGGTTGTTTAAAGTTGAGATAAAACTTAAGAAAACTGATGAGTGACTTGAATGAAATGCTCTTTAGTTCTTTTTGAAACTAGAGATTTCCCAAGTGTCTCGATGCTTTCTTCAAGCTCTAATCTTTCCTGACATATGATACAAATCTCTTCAGCTTTTATTGGATTTGCTACTTCGTCTATTGGCACTTCAACATGATAAATTCTTGTTTCAAAGTGCCTCAATGTAACATCCTCCACAGTCACCTCCATGTAAGCATGTTGATGATCCGGATCACTTGTTTGAGGATTTCTCCAATTTTGTAAGGATTGGTCTAGCAGATTTACCGCTACACTGATTCTTAAGAAACTATATATATTTACTGAATTACGATTACTCATGTTAAGAACATCAATAATTGAAGAATGGCAATAAGAATTTCTAATTTTTTTAAAAGAACATAAGTAGCAAAAATAATGTAGAATAAGTTTGAGTGAGAATAAGTATATAAAGTGATGGCCTACCATATCTTTATTTGGGAACTTAATAAGTTGTATTACTAATTTGTATTGAAATCAGATTCATTCACTATATAATATATATAGATAGAGATGGCCTACCATGTTTTCTATTTCATTTGGGAAACTAATAAATTGTATTCCTAATTCATTATATTTGGAAATTTAGTAAATTATATTCCGAGCTTATTATATTTTTGGAATTAATAAATTGTATTCCTTGTTCATTTTGCATTACTATTTTTTTTGAAATCCAATTTATTGTCAATATGATATATAAAGAGATGGCCTACCATATTGATTAGTGTATTTGGAAAGTTAAATAACCTATATTCTTAATTTGTTGTAATGATCGGAACTATCGTTAATTAGGAGAAACAATAATTCAGGGAATTATGGGACCCTGTCCCATCACAGCGGGTCAGGTACGGCTAGGGCGGCGCGGTGCCACAGCGGGGTAAGCTAGTGCTAGGCGGGATAGGCGAGATAGAATGTAAACAATTTTGTGCAACAACCTGGCTCCCATGTAGGTTATGTTTTATGAATTTAGTTATAAAGTTGTCCTTACTGCATAACATATGGAAATCAATGGTAGGGTTATGTGTAGACCTTCGTGCACAAAGTAAATTTGATGACTAATCCCTATAAATCAAAGTATGTGGATTTATGCCTTAAGAAGAGGAATCGATGAATTCTTAGGGACTCTGGAATCGGTATCATAGGTACAATTGGTTCAAGAATAGGATTATGAAATCACGAATGGAACTAGATTTATGAATGCATGCTAGATCACATATTGTAGCGATTGAATTGAGGATTTTTGATGAATTATGATTAAAACCTATAAAGGAGTGTTAGATCATGAACTAGGCTAAGTATGGTCAAATTAATGTTTGTATATGAATGTTACATTGTTGATCCACTTGTTGTAAATGAGATGGGTGAACTATGATTGCCATGTAATCATGACTTAAATGTATGATCTTGAAGATACAGTTGTGATTGTGATGTGCTGAATGGATCGGTTTCCACATTTTAGTTGTGATTGTTATTATGACGTGTTGAATAGATCAGTTGCCACGTTCCATTATAACTATTTAATTGGGGTCCACGTTTCGGCATAACTATGGTTTCAGTTGCTACGTTCCGAGACAACTAACTTGGATTAGTTGCCACGTTCTGACAAAACTAACTATTTAGGTTTGGTTTCCATGAGAGAACCAACGATGTAATATAAAATGTAAAGTTGTTCATTGTGCGTAAATATTTATGATATAGTATAGGTTTTATATGTGCATGTGAGTTAGTGTTGTATTGACTTACTTATGTTGTACTTAGTAGGCACGTGTATAATGGTTTATATTTGATTGTTCGTTGTGATGAGCGAACCTGTTGGGTATGGTGGAAGGGATAAATATTCAAGAGGCGAGTAATAGACAATAATGGTTGTTCATGTGTCGTAATGGCGAAGAGTAGAGGTAGTGTGTGTGATGAAATATGTTTAGGTGGTTTTCACCTTGCGGGAAAAAGATTGGGTGTTCGTGTTAAGGGAGTGTCATGCAATTTATTATGTGACTATGGTTGGGTAATGTGGCGACGAAGTAGGGGGTATGACGTGAACGGTTAGTTGAAATGTTGGTGGTTGTATTTGTGGGATATCTCTATGTGGTAGAATGGTTAGTCAATGATAAATATCTGGTAGGTAGGATAAAATGTAAATTTGATAAGTTATTGGTATAAAAAGGTTGATTTAAAATGTAAATTTGATCGGTTCCACATTTTGTTTTTTATTACTACTAAAAATCGTTAAATTTTAATATTATAGGCTAAAAATTAATTAATATACCAATAACCATTTAGAAAGGTGTTACCAAATTTTAAAAAGAAAATAAAACAAGATAATATAAAAATCAAATTTCTAACGTCACGTAGAGAGGTGCACCCAGTATTCATCAAATTATATGATACTTTGAGTGTGATTTTTTCAATTTTTAAAAAAATATAACACTACTGTATATGATCTCGAGAGGAAAGCATGAGTTCATGTGAACCTCGTGAACCTCCTCGGATATGCCTCTTGTCTTAAGGGTGTATCTTTAACTATCCATGACATTTTTTAGTAGTTAATTACAAGACGATATGCGCTACTATCACTTTGCTGGACTTTTGGAATATGCTTCTTTCTCATCTCTAGTAGTCTTGATGGGGTGTTTTAGTTATTTGTGGTAGATTATATTTCTTTTTGGAGGTTGGTTGATATAGCAGGGTTACTTTTGGTTGGGTAAGGCAGTGGACCTGTTAGAGGAGGTTTATTGGATGAGAAGCCTGGTACGGCTTGCTGTTGTTTTCATTTGTTTTTGATGAAAAATAAAATATCAGTTATTGGAATGATATTATGTTGTGAATTGTTGTTTGAAACCACACATTTAGCTTGTCGTATTATTTAGTATTCTCGTCAAGTTAGGCCACATAAAATGGGATGATACTATGTTGAGTAGAAAGGTTTGCGTAATGTTATGCTAACTGATCTATGATAATATTTGTGTATGCATTATTCTTTGATAAATGAATCTGATCGCTAAGCTATGTAGTCCATATATCATAGAGTACAAGGATTTTTGGACCGACAAGGTCGGGCTGGTCTGGTGCTTCTTCTCACCTAAAATTATAAGTTATTCTATTCTCCCATGTAACCCTCTGTCAAGGTTTTACCTTTGAAAGTGTGTGTAATTATTAAGATTTCTTTTTATCATTTACCAAACATCTTGGATCCAAGATATATAAACTATCAGTAAGAAGTGTTTTGCTCTTGCTGGTAGTCATCATGCAGGTAGAACATTACACAACATGAATTATGCATAACATCATTAGAGAATGTATGTGATTTGAGTAGTTGTGACGATTTTCGGACAACACTAAGTAATAAGAAAATTAACTGTGTAGGTCCTATTTCTTGGTTGTGTCTGGAAAAAACAACAAATTCCTCTGGAATGTAAGTTTCATGCATTTTTATTTTAAGTGAATTTTGGTACCGATATCTTTTTTTCCCTTGTGAGAGAATCTATGTACATTTGAATCTCAGGGTAGTCAACTGACTTTATTATCTGATCTAGGAATTAATAAATTTATTAATGTTAATTGAATCAGAATAGACAAGTATTGCGGTCCTACTCAAACCATTGAAAGTAATAGTCCTTGGGTTGGAGAATCTGGTGTAGCCTTCAACATTGGGGGTTGTATTGTGTCTAATCCCTTTGTAGAAAGTTCTTGTTTAGATTTTTTGCTTAATTTGATTTATAGTATTGGCTAGCAGTCAAGTGAAAAAATTTAAAAGACTCACTGGTATTATCATGCTACAATGTATGCATCCACTAGTGACTACTGGACCAGGTCCTCCGTCAAAATAATAGTACAGAAATTAAATAACTCGAAGTTAATTAGAGTTGTCAATATGGGTTGGCCCACCCTATCTAGTCTAATCCATACATGTTTTGAAATTTAACGAGTCAGGCTGGGCTAGCCCATTTTGGTGTGGGCCAGAAAAAGGTCAACCTAGCTCACAAGTACGTGGGCTACGGGCTTTGCCGGGCATCCCTCTTTTTTAAGAAGTATATTTTTTATAATTCTTTTAATTAAATTAGAATATAAAATTATTATCATAAATATCAATAAGACAATTTTAAATGGTGTTAGTTTACTACTTGTTAAGAAAATCCACAAATAAAATTATCCTTACAAATTTATCAAGTTTGATTTTAAGTGAAATCATAAATAGCTAAATAGAAATATTAACCTAATTGTTTTCTAATGATCATAATAAAACACAAAATTTGTGACAACATTCCATATGTTACGGCCTATGTAGTGATTTCGTAGAAAATTTAGGAAATTTTTATTTCATGTAGTACATATTTTATAAACATTATTTATATTAAATTGCAATATTTCATACTTTTAATAGATTTTGAGTTTAGATTCTTGTTATTTTTAGTACTTTATTTTATTTTCATTTTTTTGTTCAATTTTTATTTAGCCCACAGACCGGCTCTATCCATATTTCCCAAGCCCCACAAATCAGCATGCTTATTCAGCTCGGGCTAAAAATCTCTTTTCGTAAATGAGTTTCAAAATTCATAGTCCACCCAATCAAATTACGGGTTAGTCCAAGACGGTCTTACGGGCCTAGCCACTATTGACGGCTCTAAAGTTAATCAAGCACAATAATTTTACGAGAAAACCCTCTTGCTCAATGGAGGTCAAAACCATGACATGTACTCACAAAATTTCAACACAAACTCCAATTCACTCAAAGACAACAAAGTTTCAGATTACAAAATCTTGAAACCTAGGAATTGATACTCTTTAATCCTTTGATATAGACTTCAAGAATCCAACTAGGCTAACTCTAGACACCATCTCAGATCTCGAAGATAAAAAGCTAAACAAGCAGTAACTTTGATGCACCAACACATCAACTAACTCTAGTTGATACTCCTAGGCAGCTCTACCCAAGAAAACATAACAATAATGATGTAAAGATGCTTGATTAAAACATAGATGATTCAGCTAACTAACTCTAGTTATGTGACTCAACTTTAAAACTTAGACAAACATTGATCTACTATCCTTTATAATTTAGGAGTAGATTTCCAATATAAGTTCATAAGACATAAATCTCAAAATACAACAAAGACACTTCTGCATTCCATCATGTCCCGTGTTGAATATGAGCAGTGTTCTTCCTTAAAGATAGATTCCTCTCTATAAGCTTATAAATTTTCAAAATTAAAAAAATCTTGGATTTGTCTTCAGAGAAGAGACTATTATCAAATGGAAACAAACTATTGAAACCAAACCATGTAGAACAATGCCATACCTTATTGATAAGAGGTTGATAAGATTTTTTTGTTCTTACCGAATTCTAAACAATATTGTTAGAGAATTAACACTGTCGGTAAGATCCCAAAAACGTTAATCCACCTTCTTGAGGTTTCCAATCAATATTTTACGGATATATGCACAAATATGGCTTGTCAAAATCATTCCATATTTGTTGTTGATGAACATCTTGACTTGAGATTTTTAGCTTTTGCGTGAATGATAGGTTAAAAGGCCCTTACCGCCCCCCCAAGAAGAGCTAGTACCTGAATTAACTTGTAAAATCATATGTTTCTCTGCGTCTTCTCTAACTTGAAGCATGTGTTTCAAGGCATGGAAATTACCAGAAGCCCATTCTTTACCTACTACATGAGCTTTGATGCAATACTTCTATTTGGCAAATGAGGCCCAAAGAGAATTTGAGGTTCTCAACCTCCACCATCTCTTCATTGTTAATTTATTGCTAAACTCTTCTATACTTTTGAAACCAATACCCCTCGTCACATGGAACACATTAATTTAACCAAGAATTCCAAAAGTTATTACGACCTTGGATACTACCCCTAAATCAATCAACTAAATTCTTCTCAATTTAATTAAGAGTACCTTTGAGAGTGGTGAAAGCAGAGTGAGTATAAATAGGAAGTTATTGGAGAAGACTCTTGATCAAAACAATGGGCCCCCTCCCAACCCCCTCCCCATAACAAAGAAGCTTACCATGCCAACCATTAAGCCTTTTGAAAACCTTACAAAAAATATAATCAAAATATTCTAGCATATTTCTTACCAACATACAATGGACAACCAAGATAAGTAAAATGAAAGTTTTTTCCCTGAAATTGGTACATCTCTTTCACCTATTAATCCTTTGAGCTAAAGTTTTAGAAGCAGGTAAAAATAAACTTTTATATCTATTGACTAGCTTTCCAGAACTTAAGTCATATACGTTGATACAGTTCATGATGAGTCTCATAAAAGGAATATTGCCACTTCTAAAAATAAAAATATCATCAACATAATCCAAGTGATTTATATTAGGACAATTAGGAGGCATGGAAAAGGGGATGAACATATTATGATCGTTCATATCATTTAAAGATCTAGAGAGGACCTTTACAACAAAAATAAAAAGAGAGGGGGGAAAGAGGATCATCATGTCTTAAACCTTGAGAAGAAGAGTAAAAATCATATCTAGCTCCATTAATAGACACAAAGTACCAATTTTTAGAGATAATATCAAAGATGTTTGTCCATTGTTTCGAGAATCCAAACTTAGTCAAAAATAGATATTGCAGAATGTTTGAACATTTTGGCATATGCTTTGGTCATATCAAATTTTAAAACAAAATTTTCAGCCTTGTTAGTCTTACAAATATTCTGAATGATTTCCTGAGCTAAAAGAACATTCTTTATGATTAGTCTCTCTTTTACAAAGCCATGTCAGTTGGGAGAGACTAGATATTTCAACATTCGATTTAATCTCGAGGAAAATATTTTGGAAAAATATTTGTTAGTAAAGTTTAAAAGACTTATGGGCTTGAACTCATCAAAGAAACTAGGGGTGTCAATTTTAGATATTAACAGTAGGCAACTGTGCGAGAAGTACCCGGTCAGTTTTTTTAAGAAGGTTTAAACATATGCTATGATATCCTCTTTGATAATATCCCTGAAGCTTTGGAACAATTTTCAAATATATCCATCTAGCTCTGCATCACTCAAAATAGTAAGACTAAAAAATAATTTCTTTAGTTTCTCTTTCATCAAGCATAATATGCAACCTTTTTCCAAATTGATAAAGTTAGGAATACACTACATGTCGGCCGAGATGGAGATGGGAGCATACCTGCTTCTTATCCTCTTCAAAATTAAATGTAACAAAGCATATTGATATATTTAATTTATAACTTTTCATTTTCAAATTGTTACTATCCAAAGATCACATCAACGGCCGAGGCGATTAAGAGGTCGAAAGGCCAATTGGAGGAGTGTTCATGTTGAATTTTCCGTAGATCTGATGGAAGTCAGTTAGATCTAATTGCAGCAAGCAATGAACACTCAATACAATCTTATGTTAATTGAACTCAATTTTAACTCGTAATAAATAAAAAAAATATGTAAAATATAATTTCAAAATACAAGCAACATTAAAAACAAGTTAACACAAGTAAATAAATGTTACTGCTTGTTATAGTTTATTAAATGAAATGAAGAATTCAGAACAATTCTCAAAATTAAGAGTAGGTTGAGGAGGATTTAAAAAAATCTGCAAATGTTACTTGCGTTGGATATTTTTTCATCTTTGCTGATCCATTTTCCTCTTTTTAACTGGATTCTGGATAAATTCATCTTTTTTCTCTTTTCCCTTATCATGCTATGGGAGTAGTTAGTGTTTTTTATCACCTTCTTCAAACCATTTGCATTGAAATTTATGAAGAAGTATGGATTCTTGCAATTTTATCCATTAAAGATACTCAACATGCGCTTTATTAACGTCTTTCTTGTTGTGTTTAGTATTCACTTGAATATCAATTTCTTCTAAATTTTGATGCTTTATTTCTCGCTCCACGTATTCTGATGAACATCACATCTGTGTTTACTCAACCATAAACTCACTTTTACCCAGTATCTTCATTTTTGACCATAGCATCCACATGAGATTGAGGTTAAATATTAATTTTTTCTTACATTAAAAGTGAAACTCTAGAAATTTCTTTCTTTCTCGTGATTTCTCATTTTAAATTTTCCTTTTTGCAATGATTACAAGGAAATGTAGTTATCAATTTTTTATTAAATTAGAAGTTGTACCACACAAAAAAGTTAAACATATTGGATCTTGATGATATTAAAATTTAACAACATTCATAGCTTCTACAAAAAAAAAAAAGTTAGAGTTTTATACTGAAAAACATATTCTACACTTGAGTACAATAGTATAAATGGACTATGTGTGATAGGTTACAAAAGTTGCATGATATGTTCTTGGGTGATGATATCGAGTCGATTTTGCATCACAACACTGTCGCAATAAGTAGGAACACACAACTGGTAGAAGCATGTTTGTGAAGAAGGCAAGTGCTGACAAGACTATGAGGTTGTAGAGATGCAAGTTCTAGAGTCCTCATTGAAGTCCAAAAGAAAAAAAGAGCCTTTTTCTTCTCAGCAGGCATACACCCAACTATATCATGCAAAGAAAAAAAGAAAATAAGCATGTGTTAGAAAGCGCGAGTTGAAGTGTGAAGTTAAAATATTGTGACAATATATGACTATCTTCCTATCACTCCCTAAGCCTATACCCTGGGCGTGACCGACACCCAATAACCATTACTGGATTTGAACGGACCCTTGACCTGGCTTACATAACTCAGTGGAAAATGTAACTAAATATAAGAAATATTACTCATAAAAACAACTTCAAATAGATATATGGCCAAAATAGCACTTAAGTCTCACATACAATATCTGAATGCAATTGAAGAGAGACTCAAAAACTTAAACTATCTGACTGTCTATATCTCTATTGAGCCTCTGAGATACTAAGATGGATGTTGGGTAAAACCCCAATATATCTTATAAGTAAAGACTAGAAGCAATAAAAGATTCCTCTGGAACGCAAGGAGGCTCGCCACTGGCTCAAAGTGCTCAAACTAGATCAATGAGGCGCTGGATGTTGATCGTGGTTATCTACATCTTCATCATAAGACGATACAGGCCAACTTGCATTAGTACATTGAATGTACGAGTGTGCAAGTTTGAATGCTAAACAACAAGTTAAGCTCAAAAAGAATAAGAAGGAACAATTACTTTGGTTCTTATCCCCTCATGAAATATTGAACTTAATATAAAGAAATGATGACACATGAAATATATATAAATCTTGTAAAATAGTGTAAAAAACTTAGTTCGCTAAAGGAATTGAAATAACAAACTCAATATTACTTATATAAAAGTAATATAGTTTCTATTGGAGATTCTCTAACTGACAACCACTATTATTAACCTAAGTGATGATACAACGTCTTGCCCACGTTGCCAAAACTATCCTATACTTTGTGGTCGCTTAGAACTACTTAACTTAGTAGATCCACTAGCTTAACTTCAGTTATCATCTAAAAGGTATGACCTGTTAACACCTATGATGACTATATGGTTTACATAGAGACTTGAGTTAATATGATCTCTTATCCTCACATCGATACTGAATACTACTCCAAAAATACACTTTATCTCATGCTTTAAAAATAACTTCCTTTCTTTCGATTGACATAACTACTCAACATTATCTTTAAAAAGCACTCTTGGAATCAATGTTCTCTTTTCTTGTTCAAATATCTTTTAGGAAATCTTAGTTTCCTCTTAACTTAAATGTGGAAACATTTAAAAAAATTTAGGGAATATTTAGTTCCCTTATAACTTTTGATAAATGAACTTGACTCTTTACTCTTTTCTTAACTTGAAAAACTTGAGTATTAATTAACTCATTGGAATAGTTCGTTCCCTTATATTTATTTAAATGAAAGACTTCAGCCTTTACTGTTGAATCTAACTTTAAGCTTGAGACTTAAAACATAGTTAAAAATGTTTAATAAAGACTCTTGAAAACCTTTAAGAAGTTTGCTTTGACTGACTTCTTAACATTACACTTTACTCATAACTTCTTTGACATTGATTTTAACTTTCCCTGAATTGGATTGTGGATTCAAGGTCATGATTTGTATTCTTTGATGATTTATAGATGTATAGAAATCATTAGAAGTAATTAGAACCATTGGAAGGTGTTAATGTACCTTAGAAGGACTTAAAAAGGCTAAGCTACGAAAATTGGGCAAGAAACGTTGACTCGAGCGCATTTAGGGCACGTCGTGCTAGCCTCAATTCAGTGAGGCGTGATTCTGGCACACAAGTGGCGGGCTGCGTCAGGCCCCAAGTGACTGAGGTGTGGTTCTGGCACACAAGTGGCGCGCCTGGACTGGCCTTGCCCAGGTGCATCTTATGAAGTTTTCAACTAGTTTTTCATCTCCAAACCCTACAAACCTGCCTAATCCGTTCACCAAACATTTGGGACTATTGGTACCCTTAATTTTCACTAGATTCAACTCAGAAACAACCCAAAAAAATAGGAATCAAACAACAGTAGACATCCAACAATTCAATCAATTGTAATTCGACACATTTCGTCAAGAAATTCACCTTTCAACATATAAACAAATCATAAATTGCCGATTTGAATCAAATTGGTGTGTGGATAACTAATCCAACACAAAAGATCTCATGTACCTTCATAGAGATTACCTCTAACAAAACCCACTCGAAGTTCTTGATGTTCTTGGCAAATTCTTTGCTTTTCTCCCTTCTCTTTTTTTGCTCTCTTCTCCAAACCCTAAGAGTGAATTTGATTTTCCAAAACTAACTTAAGGCTTATTTTACCCCTAATAAATCCTTCAAACAAATTAGGAAAATAAGGGTGAAAAGACTAGTTTGTCCTTCCTTAAATTTGGAATTGGACTTTCTTCACTTCAACAACCCAACTTCCGATAGGTTTATCTCTCTTATAAGATATCAAAAATACGCAAACTCAGCGGCATTGGAAAGATCTCTCCGAGGGCTTTCCAACCATATCAATAAATTCCTCCAAATCATCCTGGGCTAGGATTTATGACCATTTGAAAATGACCAAAACTAACTTTCTTAACTTAGACAAATTTTCCCGATCTCTCTTTTACATTCAAACACGAATAATTTTAGTTTCTTATCTTATTCCTAGATATTTTGAGTTACAAGAAGTTACAATATCTCCCCCTTGGGAATATTAATCCTCAATGAGATTTCTTTCACTAAGCTAAGAATAGTAACCTCAATTTTATTACATATCAAAATTAAAAGCAAGTAATAACATGCTTACTTATAATTTAATAAGTATTTATAAGAGAATTAATACCTTGACCTACATTCTCTCCATATTAAAAGAGATGTGGATATCTCTTCTTCATATCCTCTTCAGCTTCCAAAAGACGCTTCTTCAACAAATTGGTTCCTCCAAAGGACCTTGAGTGACACAACCTCCTTTGTTCCCAACTTGCGAACTAGGTGATTTTAAATTGGAACCGGAATCTCTTCATAGGATAATCTATCGATGAATAGCTGCTAACTCTTGTGGTAGCTCCAACTTATAAGCTACGTTGTCGATTCTTTTGGATATAGTATAAGGACCAATATACTGGGACTAAGTTTCCCCTTTTCACCAAAATTGATAAAACCCTTCATGGGTAAAACTTCCAGACATACCCAATCATCCACTTTAAACTCCAACGGCCTTCTCCTAACATTTGTGTAGGACTTTTGATGACTCTTTGCCATTTTCAATCTCTCTTGAATCACCTTCACCTTCTCCATGGATTGGTGAACTAGGTATGGTCTCATCAACCATACTTCACCAACTTCGAGCCACCGAATATGAGATCTATATCTTCTTCCATAAAGAGTTTCATATGAAGCCATTTAGATGCTCGAATGATAGTTGTTGTTGTAAGCAAACTCGATCAGAGGTAGATGATCATACCAATTCCCCTTGAAATCAATCACACAAGCACTCAACATATCTTCTAAGGTCAGGATAGTACGCTTTACTTTCCCATCCGTCTAAGGATGAAAAATAGTGCTTAAGTTCACCTTTGAACCTAAAATTTTCTGGAAAGACATCCAGAACTGAGCAGTAAATTGTGCACCTCTATCTGAAATGATCGAGACTGGGAGTTCATGAAGTCTCAGTACCTATTGAATGTATAACTTTGCTTAATTCTCTTCCGAATGAGTAGTCTTTACCGATAAAAAGTGGGGGTACTTTTTCATTCTATCGACAATCACCTAAATTGAATCATACTGCCTTCGAGACCTTGGAAAGCGTGTGATGAAGTCAATATTAATAATCTCTTCCATTCCAGAAGTTATGTGTTCTGATCCATCCCTCTAGACCTTTGATGTTCTAAACTTGCCGGCAATTTGGGCACTTGGCAACGAACTCAGCAATGTATTTCTTAATACCTTTCCACCAATGTACCTCTATCAAATCATGGTGCATCTTTGTGGAACTCGGATGAATGGAATATATAGCTCTATGAGCCTCCTACATGATCTTCTTTTAGAGTCCATCCACCATAGGTACACACGATCTACCTTGATACTTCAACATACCATCTTTCCCTTCTTCAAAATCTAATACTCTTTTCTTATGAACATTCACCTGCAAATCAAGCAAAAAAGGTTCTTGGTCTTGCTTTTCTTTCACCTTTGACACTAGTGATGATTCAATCCCATTGGTCACCACTATTCCTCCTTCTATCGAATCCATAAATTTGACTTCTAGGCGTGTGAGTCTATGCACATCTTTGGCTAACTTCATATTTTCTTCCTCTACATGGGCGGTACTCCCCATGGAAAACCTGCTTAAAGCATCAACAAGCACATTAGCCTTACCTGAGTAGTAAAGAATATTCATGTCATAATCCTTGTGTCACGCCCAAGCCTACACCTTGGACGTGGCCTTAACATAATGACCATTGCTATCCTTGAGCAAACCCTTGTCCTGACTTATTTAACTCAGTTGAAGAATAATACTCAATAATAAGTAAGAATCATTCTCAAAAAAATAATTAACCTAAAAATTTCTTGGCTAAAGTGACACTTTTGTCTCAAAAAAGAACATCTGAAATGCAAGATAAAAAGAGACTCAAAACTAACTATCTGACAGACTATCTGTCTATGAAGCCTCTATAATACTAAGATGAATGTTGGGACAAACCCGGCAACATTCTAATTAAAAAGACTAGAAAGCAATAAAAGTATCCTTCAAAATACAAAAAGGCTCACCACTGACTCTAAGTGCTCAAACTGGATCAACAAGGAGTTTGATGCTCATCTTGGTTCCCTGCGTCTGAATCATAAGAAGATGCCGGGAAACTAGAATCAGTACATTGAATGTATGAGTATGCGAGTTGAAATGCTAAACAACATAATCTAGAAAGAGTCTGAAAGAAACTGAAGTACTTACCTGGCTAAACTTCACATAACATTACTAACTCATTTCAATATTAAGCAATTTCAGCACAAGTGTAATATAAATAAAAGTAGTTTCAGAACATGCATAAAATTCTAAATGTATACAAAGATATAACTAACTTTGAAATGTATGTAAAATACAATTCAACCAATGTGTGTATGTGTGTGTGTGTGTATATATATATATATATATATATATATATATATATATATATATATATATATATATATATATATATATATATATATATATATATATACATATATATATATATATATATATATATATATATATATACATATATATATATATACATATATATATGTGAGTGAGTTTCTCTAACCGACAACCATCACTTAAGAACTAGACTGCTGATACAACGTTTTGCCACACGTTGTCAGGGCCATCCTACACTTTGCCATCAATATAAAACTTGAATTGCCTAATGGATCCACTAGTATATGCTAAAAAGCACTAAAAGAATCATCTAAAAAGTATGACCCTTTTATACCCATGGTGGCTACATGGTTTATGAGGGCTGGGAGTTATCTAAACTCTCCCCCATATCGCTGCTCAATACCACTCCCAAAAATATCGTCATATTAGCTATTATGTTTATAAAAACATACTTACTTATGTGATTTGAGATTAGTGCTCAAAACATAGCTCAAAGGCTATGTTGCAAATCTCAGTTTCCTCTCTTGCTTTATTTAGAAACCAATTACTATTCCCTGAAAACTAGCCAAACGCTCTTCGAAATTTCAGTTTCCGTTCTTAACTTCAATGTTAAAACATTTATATGTTTTTAGGTAATACTTAGTTCCCTCTTAACTTTTGAGAATTGAAATCAATTCTATACTCTTTTCTTAACTTGAAAACTTAAGTCTAAACCAACTTTTAGGGAATACTTAGTTCCCTTATATTTCTTTGAAGGAAATATTTCAACTTCTTACTCTTTACCTTAAGATTGAAACTTGATCATTAAAACGAAGTTAATACGTTTAGTAAAGAATCTTGAAAACCTTTTTGAGATTTGCTTTGTACTAACTTCTTAACTTTATAATTGACTCTTAATTCCTTTGACTTTGATCTTAGCTTTCCTTGAATTGGATTATGGATTCAAGGTTATGATTTGCATTCTTTCATAATTTCTAGTTGTTTAGAAATCATTTGAAGTAATTAAAATCATTGGAAGGTGTTAAAGTACCTTAGAAGGATTTTAAAAATCTAAACTACGAAAACTAGGCGGAAAACGCCAATCCAGGCACTTTTGGGGCGCGCTACGCTAGCCTCAATTGACTGAGGCCATATTCTGGCACGCTGCGCCAGGCCTCAGTACTAAAGGCTAGTTTTTGGTGCACTGCAGGTGTGTCTCACAGATTTTTCAACTTGTTTTTCATCTCTAAACCCCCCTTACCTCCCTAGTTCTTTTACAAAACCCTGAGGATCATCACTACCTTCAATACCGAACAGATCTAACTTGAAAACAACATCGAAACTACGAGTTAAAATCAACGCGCATCCAACAACTCAGTCAAATAGGGATTGGACAAGATTCATCAAGAATTAACTTCTAATCATGCAAACAACTCTAAAACCACTTAATAGAAACAAATTTTGTGTGGATGAATTAACCCAACATGAAAGATCTCACATACCTAAATAGGATCGTTCCCGATGAATTCCACTCGAAATTCCTTAGCATTTTTGGCGAAACCTTAATATTTCTCCCTTCTCCTTCTCCTCTTCTCTTTTTTACCAAGCCCTAAGTGTCAATTGATTTTATAAAAGTGATTTAAGACTTATTTTACTCCTAATAAATCTTTAAAATGAATAAGGAAATAAAAAGGTGAAAAGACTAGTTCGCCCTTATTTAAATCAGAAATTGGACTTTCTCGCTTACAGAACTCAACTTCTGATAGGCATATGTTTCTCATACGATATAAAAAATGTGCAATCTCAGCGGCATTAGAATTATCTCTCCATTATTTTTCCAACCATATCCAAAACTACCTCTAACTCGTTTTGAGCTAGAAGTTATGGCCATTAGAAAATGGGCAAAACTCATTTCTTGAACTAAAAAAATTTCCAGATTCTCCCCTTTCTTTCAAAAGTGATTATTCTTAGTTTCTTTGCTTATTCCTAGTTATTCCGAGTTAAGAGATGTTACACCTTGAGTAATTCTAACCACCTTCTCTATCTAAGATTGAAATCCTTCTGGGTGAACAGATATTGTAGGCTCTTCTGTTCACTAAATAAATCAACATGAACGTCGTACAAATAGTGACACCATATCTTCAAATAGAATACTACCACATCCAATTCCAATTCCTCTCATGAACCTTCAACTATCTGGAGGCATAAAGATATAACCTTGCCAGTCTACATTAGCACATAGCCCAAACCAACTCTTGATGCATCAGAATACACCACAAAACCCTAAGTACCTTCTAGTAAGGTCAAGATTGGGGCAGTAGTAAATCTCTTCTTCAACTAATAGAAGCTTTTATTACAAGCTTCAGACCATTGAAACTTAACTTTTTTTTGGAGCCAACTTGGTCAAGGAAGATGAGATAGACAAAAAAACCTCAAAAAACCTTCTATAATAGCCATCCAAACCCTAGAAACTACTAATGAAAGTTGGAGAAGTGGGTCTATGCCAACTCTGAACTGCTTTTATATTTTGAGTATCCACTCTAATCCCATCAGTGGAAACTATGTGACCCAAGAATGCTATATACTTAAGCCAAAACTCACACTTGGATAACTTGGCATACAACTCTTTGTATTTCAAAGTATGAAGAACTATCCTGAGGTGGCTACAATGATCTTCTCTATTCCTTGAATAGATTAGTATGACATCAATGAAAACGATGACAAACATATCTAGATAAGGTTTGAAGACTCTGTTCATAAGATCTATAAATGTCGCTGGTACATTGGTCAAACCAAAAGACATGATCAAAAACTCATAATGCCCATATCTAGTTCTAAAAGTTGTTTTTGGAATGTCACATTCACTAACCTTTAACTAATGGTATCCCGATCTAAAATCAATTTTTGAGAAACAGGTGGCACCCTAAAGTTGATCAAAAGATCATATATACTTGGAAAATGATACTTATTCTTGATGGTAACCTTATTCAATTGGCGGTAGTCTATACATATCCTAAAGGAACCAATTTTCTTCCTTACAAACAAGATCAGAGCGCCCCAATGTGAGATACTTGGTCGAATGAATCCTTTATCTAACAGATCTTTGAGTTGTTCTTTAATTTCCTTTAACTCTACTAGTGTCATTCTATATGGTGGAATAGAGACAGGACGAGTGTCTGGAATGACGTATCTACCAAAGTCTATTTCTTTTTCAAAAGGAAATCCGAGTAGATCATCAAGAAAAACTTCTGAAAAATCTCTTACTGTAGAAAATTACTGAAGGGGAGGTACCTCACCACTCGAATAATTAAATAGGACTAAGTTATAGATAATTCCCTTTGAAACTAACTTTCTTGCCTTAAGGTACGAAATTAAATGACCCTTAAGCATTACTGAACTACTACTCCACTCTATGGCTGGCTCATTAAGAATCAGAAACTTGTCAACTCAAATTCTGTAATCTAATGATGCATAATAGGCATGAAGCTAGTCCATACGTAGAATGACATCAAAATGTATCATGTCTAACTCCACTAAATCATACATGGTGTTCTTGTGATTGATAGAAATAGGACAATAACGATAGACTCTTTCCTCTAGAATAGACTCTCCAATACGTGTAGAAACACAGAAGGGTTCACAAAGTTTTTCAGGAAGAATCTCAACTTATTTGCAACATAAGGAGTTATAAAAGATAAACTTGCTCCTGAGTGTAGCAAAACATAAACATCAAGAGTAAAGACTTTTATCATACCGTGACAACATCTAGAGAGTTCTCTTGTTCTTGGCGATTAGTGATTGCATATAGGTGGTTTGCCCCTCCGCAGTACTAAAAGTGGATTATCTAGGTACAACCCTGTCTGGTGGATCAACTGATGAGGATTAGGCTTTGTTGACCGAATTTCAATTACTTTGCCTGTTCTTTAGGCACTCTCTCATGAAGTGACCCTTGTGACCACACTTGAAGCAACTTGTCAGGCCATCACGACATTTACCTAGGTGGAATCTACCAGACTTAGCACATGCATGATCCCGACTACCTCCGTGTGCCACACTTCCTTGAGAATATAATGGTCTAGCTTTGATGTTCTGCGAATTATGTCCATGATGCTTACCTTTGTTTCTAAGTGCAAGAGCACTAGCAGATGATTGTGCAGACCCCTTTTGTTTTTGCAACTGTGGCCGACTTGAACCACCCTTCTGCTGCCTAAACTCACTCCCTGTCCTAGTTGCTTTCTTGTTCCTATATTCTTCTTTATCTCTCAGATTATCCTCCTCAACCTTTTGCACATAAACCATCAACCTAGATATGTCCATGTCACCTATCAGCATTACAAATCTTCCCTCTTTACTTGAAGCACGACCCAAGCTAGTGACAAGCAAGCTCATTCTACTCATCATATCCTTAACAATTTCTGGAGCATAACGGAACAAATGGATGAACTTCAAGCCATACTCGTGCACACTTAAAGAGTCTTTTTCGATGTAAGGAACTCATATACCTTTGCCTCTTTCAGTTCTCGTGGAAATTAATGCCCCAAGAAAGCTTCTTCAAAGTAAACCTAACTTGGAAGTGGTGCATCCTTATCTCTTCCTTCCTTCAACTGATCGAACCATGTCCTAGCCACATTCTTCAGTTGGAATGCATTTAGTTCAACCCTTTTAGCATCAACCACATGCATCACATCAAAAACCTTCTTTAACTCTTCCACTATATTGTTCAGATCCTCAATAATGCTTGAACCATTTAAACTGGGTGGATTCATACTTAGAAATTCAAGAATCCGCTAGGTGTCAACCTCTTCTTTTCGATTTCCTCTCTGTTGCCCGACATGGTTAATCACCTCTTGTCATAACATCCATATAGCCTCACGGAACTCATCATTGATGGTTGTTCCTTGAGGTTGCACGTTTGGTGCATAGGTACCTCTTTCTGTTCAAAATCCCTTCTAGTTGGACGACCTCTTGCTTATCTTCATGGAGGCATGATTATAAAAAATGTGTGCAAGCACGAATTAGAGAGAAACTTTTTAGAGATAAACTCTAACACACGAAGAGGAACATGCAAGAAGTGAAGAATTCCTAAATGTTCTAGCCTCTTAATCATAATGTGGCGTGCTTCACACCAATGACTAGTACACTACAGACAAGCTTCATATATTCCCTATGAATATTGAACTCTGTGCTATAATGCCATGTTTGTCACATCCTAATCCTACACCCTGGGCTTGGCCGGTACCAATGACCATTGTTGCCCTTGAGCGGACCATTGGCCTGGCTTACATAACTCAGCTGCAGACTTCATTAAATATAAAAAATATTACTCATAAAAACAACTTCAAATAAATATCTGGACAAAATGACACTTAAGTCTCACACACAATATCTGAATGCAATTAAAGAGAGACTTAAAAACATATATTGCCTGACTGACTATCCGTCTATGAAGCCTCTATTATACTAAGATGGATGTTGGAAATAAACCCACAACTATAAGTAAAGACTAGAAAGCAATAAAAGAGTTCTCCAGAATGCAAGAAGGTTTATCACTGATAGTAAGTACTCAAACTGGATCAACGAGGCGTTGTATGGTAATCCTAGTTACATGCGTTTGCATCATAGGAAGATGTAGGCCAACTAGAATCAATACATTGAATGTACGAGTATGCGAGTTGAAATGCTAAACAGCAACTTAAGCTCGAAAAGAATAAGAAGGAACACTTACCTTGGCTCTACTCAATTTATGAAATCCTACACTTAATATAATGCAATGATGACACATGAAATATATATATATATCTTTTAAAATAGTGTAAACAATTTAGTTCGTTAAAAAAATACAATAACAAACTCAACCTTACTTAAATATGAAAGTAATATAGTTTCTGTGGGAGATTCTCTAACCGACAACAACCACTATGAGCCTAAGTGATGATACAACGTCTTGCACACGCTGCCAGAATGGTCCTATACTTTTCCGTCCCATAGAACTCCTTAACCTAATGGATCCACTAGGTTAACTTATGTGATGATCTAAAAAGTATAACTCGTTACACCCATAATAGCTAGATGGTTTACATCGAGACTTGAGTTAATATGAACTCACATCCCCACATTGGTGCTCAATACTACTCCCAAAATATACTTTAGCACATGCTTTTGGAAACAACTTCCTTTCTATGGGTAGAGATAATTGCTCAACATTTAGCTTTTAAAATCTCTCTTAGAGTCAATGTTCCATTTTCTTATTTGGTTAATCTTAATTTCCTCAAAACTTAAATGTGAAAACATTTATTAAATATATAACTTTTAGGGAATACTTAGTTCCCTTTTAACTTTTGAGAAATGAACTCGACTCTTTACTCTTTGATTAACTTGAAACTTGAGTATTAATCAACTCTTAAGGAATACTTAATTCCCTTATATTTTATTGAAGAAAAGACTTCAATTGTTACTCTTCACTTTAACTTGAAGCTCGAGCCTTAAAAAGAAGCTAAAAACGTTTAGTAAAGACTCTTGAAAACTTTTATGAACTTTGCTTTGACTTACTTCTTAACTTTAGACTTGACTCTTAACTTCTTTGACTTTGATACTAACTTTCCTTGAATTGGATTATGGATTCAAGGTTATTATTTGTGTTCTTTGATGATTTCTAGGTGCTTAGAAATCATTTGACGTAATTAAAACCATTGGAAGGTGTTGATGTACCTTTGAAGGAATTAAAAAAGGGCTAAACTATAAAAACTAGGCAAAAAACGCGCGTTCGGGATGAACCTTCCCAGCCTAAATTTACTATGGCTTGGTTCAAGCGCACTGGTGGCACGCCGCGCCAGGCCCCAAGTAACTGAGGCCAGTTTCTGGTGAACTGCATCCATGACGCGCTGACGAATTTTTCAACTCGTTTTTCATCTCCAAACCTCCCTAATTCTTTCACCAAACACTTGGGACTATTGGTACCCTTAATACCCAGTGGATTCATATTGGAAACAACCCCGAAAAACAAGAATCAAACAACAATTGACATCCAACAATTCAATCATGAGAATTCGACATTTTTCTTCAAGAACTTCACCTTTTAACATGTAAACAACTCATGAATCTCTGAATTGAAAAAAATTGGCTTGTGCGTCAACTAAACCAAGACAAAATTTGTCATATATCTTGATAAGGATCACCCTCAATGAACCTCACTCAATGTTCTTTACGTTCTTGGCAAATTTTTGGCTTTTCTCCCTTCTCTTCTTCTTTTCTCTCTTCTCCAAGCCCTAAGCGTGAGTTTGACTTTCCAAAACTTAGTTAAAGTTTATTTTTAACACTAATAAACCCTTAAAACGAATTAGGAAAATAAGGGTAAAAATACTAGTTTTCCCTTCCTTAAATCGAGAATTGGACTTTCCTCAATTAAATGGCCCAACTTCCGATAGGCAGATCTCCCTCATACGATATAAAAAAATGTGCAAACTCAACGGCGTTGGAAAGATCTCTCCAAGGACTTTCCAACCATATCAAGAACTACCTCCAAATCATCCTGAGATATGAGTTATGGTCTTTTGAAAATGACCAAAAGTCATTTTTTTAACTTAAATTTTTTTTCCAGTTTTCTACTTTTCTTTCCAAAAAAAGTATTTTTAGTTTCTTAGCTTATATCTAGATATTTCAAGTTACGAGATGTTAAACTTCCTAAATCAGGAAATTCGGTGATTATTTTCTTCGTGTCAAAGGTAATCTGTATGTGTTTTTCAATCTTCGATAGAAATAAAAGTTCCACTCATATCAAGCATTTCATCAAGATAAATACAAAACAAGGAAGTCTTGATACTTGAGGCATTTATATCAGAAAAATCTTGAGAAAATGAGCTATTTGCAGAGCAATTGATGTGACAAAACAATGTTCAATAAGAAGATTAACATACTTTCTTCTATTTTTAATGGTCACAACAATATCTTTCCAATTGGAACAAAGATCGACTATTTTTATTGATCCCAACTCTTCAACATATAAGCAAAGGTCAAGCTAATTGTATCTTGATCAAGTGTCTCAAGATCCATCCCAAATATCTGCTTGCAGCTACTGTGTAATATGGGATCTCCATCCCAAATATTCTCCAATGAAATTCCCTCTCCGACCAATAGCAAGGAAAATACACGATCAAATACAACTTTGGATTTTATGCATTAATACATGCAATAATTCTACTACAGAAGGTGATAGACTTATGCATTTTGATTGGATTGGTATTAATCCAATTACAGAAGTCGATCACCTTCTCTGGTAGAATTATTGCATTAATTCCAAATAAGAGTTGTATTTGATAGTGTGTTGTTCTTGCAATTGGCTAGAGAGGGAATTTCATTGGAGGATATTCGGGATGCAAATCCCACCTTATACAGTAGTCGCAAGTAGAAACTTGAGATGAATCATGTGAGACAGTGGATCAAGATATACTTAGTTTGACCTTCGCTTACGATGTTGAAGAGTTGGAATTCATAAAAGCAGTCGAGCTTTCTCCCAAAGAGAAAGATATTACAGTAGTTAGTTAGAATAGAAAGAAGTATGTTAATCTTTGTTTTCAACATCATTTTGTCACATCATTTGCTTTGCAGATAGCCCATTTTTCTCAAGGTTTTCTGGTATAACTACCTCAAGTATCAAAAGTTCCTTGTTTATAAGTCTTCTAAATTTCTACTTTGGGTAAAGAATGAACAAAGAACAAAATTGGAGTTTGATCAGTTCTCTTTTGTTTTCATGTTGCACCTTGGTGTTTGTTATCACCGTCGGTCATATTGAAAAGTGAAGTGAAATGGTGGTGTGACTTAGTTTAAAACTTAAGAAATCTATTTATAGGGGGGAATGAGAAATTGGTCAAAAAATAATTTATGTATAGATAACAAATTGTGAATAAAAAATTTTTTCTTTAGATTTTTCTCAAAATAGTCAAAATGTTATTTATTAGATTTTTCCCTAAATTAATTGTCTTATTATTTCTTTTACTAAATTCTTTTTGGGGTTATTTTATATAATGATGAGCTTATCTTAATTATAAATATGTATTATTCATTATAGTGGTTAAACTAGTTTGTTAGTTGTAAAAGTGACAATTAATATATTTATGAATGGTATACATCATTAAAATTGTTATTTGTATATGGTATAATGTGATAAGTACATATTACTTGAAAATAAATGGATAATTGACTAATATAATTGTTAGCGCTTATTGTTTAAAAGTGAGTTGAGCATGATAAACGAATTACTTGGGTAAAAGAGTTTGAAATATATTTTAACTTTGACTGAAATATTTTAACAATATCAAATTTTAGGCATGACCTATTACTCCATGCACTATTTAATAGTTTAGTTTAAATATATATAGGTGTATACGTGGACATCATAAATCTTCTATTATTAAAATAGTAACTTGTCCAGCTAAGCACTTATATATCTTTAAAATACACTATTAAATAATGTAGAGGAGTAATAGGTCCTTGTCAAAGTTTGGAATTGTTACAACAATTTCGGTCAAAGTTCAAATATATTTCTGATCTTTTTGCCAAATTATTGTTTGTAGTTAAAGGTATATATTTGTATGTTCAAAAATATTTGGTATGTTTGATTTAAAATTTTTAGTTGTCTATTGAAGATTAAAAGGAATAATAATAACAACAACAATAATAATAATAATAATAATAATAATAATAATAATAATGATAATAATAATAACATTTATATATATATATATATATATTATATTTGTATGTTAAAAAATATCTTGTATGTTTGATTGAGAACTTTTAATTGTCTATTGAAGATTAAAAGGAATAATAACAATAACAATAATAATAATAATAATAATAATAATAATAATAATAATAATAATAATAATAATAATAATAATAATAATATAATAACAACAACAACAATTGTTGTTGTTGTTGTTGTTGTTATTATTATTATTATTATTATTATTATTATTATTATTATTATTATTATTATTATTATTATTATTATTATTATTATTATTATTATTATTATACTCTCTACTCAAAATAGAGTGGTAGGATGTCTAATGAGTCAGTTCAATTTTTGGTTTTTGAAAGTCAACAACATTAAAGTATAGTTATTATGAATAATAATGTGTCACGCCCCGAGGCTACCACCTTGAGATAACACGTGACCTAGGATCACGAGTTACCTAACCTAACCTTGAATCTGACATATCATGAACATACAAAAAATAGCTAAGTAAAATGAACTAAGAGGAAACTAAATCAACAAATCTCTGAAGAGGAACAAGACGAACTAGTCTGAATAACAATATAACAAACATAATGGTCTTATTGATGACTTAAATAACATTTTAAAACTAAAGTTGAATCGACTACTATGTCCAAAAAGCCTCTACTGGATTGAGTTGCTCGCAACTAACTCAATAAAACTGAAACTAAAAATAATGACTAAAATGAAACCATGTCTATTATCCTCGAAATATGAGGACTCACCACAGAAGTTGTTGAATGTGGACCCAGGTTCGATCTAAGCATGATCTGGATGCTTAGAACATGATCCTATAGCATGAAATGATGTGGCACAAAGTATGTGTTAGTACATGAAATGTACTAAACATGAATGATATAAATACTAAGTTGAATAAAAGATATACAAGTTGAACAATACATAAATGAGCAATGATGCAATCTGAGCAAAGATATAGATATCTACTAAAGTGTAACTGAAAATAAATAAATGAATGGAATGACCAATTACAAATCATAAATGTATATGTCAAACTGGATACTGAAATATATATACTAAAAGCCTAGTCAAAGCACTAAAAGTTTGACTATCGGAGCCACTACCAATCGACATAAACCACACGAGCTAAGCGTGGAGTCTAATGTATACGCCCCATTGAGAGGATTCAACATACCTTGTCAGGGTATAAAGGCATGATTGTGGTGTGATCACTAATAATGATGCCTAACATAGGGAACTTAAAATCCTATGCGGGCACGCAGTTCTGGGACTATTAGGGTGCGTTGAACCCTAATCCAACTCCGTGTTAAATATAATCCCAAATGAATACATCCGAAGCTAAAATGCACTAAATACTAAATATCACAAAATGTTGGAATGCTAACTAATAATGCAACATTTATATATTAAGAATGTGACGTTCGAAATTTGAAGCAGGATTTTTTGTTTAACTGATCTAGGAAGTATAATTCCTAAACTAAGAGAATTTAAACAAAATAGGGTTCTGAGTTTTATACAAGGAATTAAGGACAATTTCTAAGAAAATATGTTTTTTATACTACGGATATTATAGCAACTGAAATCACAACAAATTCCCAAGATTTTACAACCCTGTCTCTAAACAAGCTATGTGAGATCAAGGAACAAACAAAATTCTAGGGATCCATTGGATAAGAGGAACCCACTAGTAGAATTCCACATACCTGGTGATGAAATTCTCGACGATGAAAGTACATATGAAGTATTTTCAAAGGCTTGAATGTAACATTGTTTTTGGCATGAATGAGGATTGTACATGTTTTACTTGAGCACATGCATCACACACTTGACCATCATTAAATCTCTTAGTAGGTAAGCCTTTGACTAGGTGTCTTGATATGACCTTGTTCGTTGTTGAGAAACTGATGTGTCACAACCTCTTATACTAAATATGAGAGATGTTAGTTATGGCACTTACACATTGTAGTGAATTCTCTTTAGGACTCATGATATCTGCTTTAACTACATTCTATGCCTTTTTCTTGAAGAACCAATTTCCAAGAGATAGGATTGAACACTCTACATTCATTTGAAGTAAACATCACATTTTTCCTTTATCATGCATTTGGGACACACTAAGCAGATTGTGTTGTAATCCTCTTACTTAGTACACATTGTCTATTGCTTGAGTGTGATTGGGGCAATTTTTTCTGGTTCCCTAAATTTCACTTTTCTTTCTGTTTCAAAAAGCTACATTTCTACCCTTGTAGTTACTCAGTGAGAGAAAGTTATTTTTATCAAAATTTATCTATTGGAGCATGCACTATCTAGATACCATGACTTAATAAGTCCTTCCATCAGTTTCTACATCAATATTCAAAAGTTAGTTTTGGGTACCAAGATCCACTTAGTCCATGTTTATTAAAAAAATGTTGGATGAGATTTTTCTTGGCCCATTTTGAAAATTTTAGGTTTGGGAACTAGTTTTGTGATTCTTTCCCCCCCTGGGTTTTTTAAGAAACTTTAGAATTTTTTGATGTTCTTTTAACTTTTTAGGACATGCATTACTCTTATGTTCGGTTAGTCCACATTGAATACATAATTGTCTTTGATGGGAATAGTAATTTTAAAAAACTTTTGAATGAACCTTATTACATGTGTAGTAGAGATTTGACCCTTTCGGATGTTGTCGAGCATGATGGAGGATCTTGTTCATATCATGTTGTGTGTTGCTTCCATCTTAGTGATACGAAGTTCTTTGTGGAGAGCTTCATTCTTTTTATTCACTCAGTATAGGTCATTTCATAGTTCATTCAAAATATTTTGAATACATTGATCATTTTTATCTAGATTTACATTTTCTTTTCTTAGAGATGCATAGTCGTCAATCATTTTATACTTTTTAGAGTTGATTGACTGGTATGCATCCAGAGTGTTCAATAGAGATTCTAGTTTTCTCTTAGAGTATGAATGAGGATTTCCTCTAATGTGATTAAATCTTACTTTGAAATGTTTGACATCTTCTTCATATTTCTCAGAATCTGTTCTTGCCATCTATGCTAAACTATTTTCTTGAGATTGATAAGTATTTCTTTTGCTTCTTCTAGAGGGATTAGTGCGAGAGACTCAAACTGGTTTGTCTCTCCAATTTCTAATAATGGCTGATTTTTGAGTCCACCATCTTCATACTCTTCCACCTATTGATTTCTCATACATACAAAGGACCTTTTAACTAAGAGATTAGCTTCTTCATTAGTGAGCCTCTTATTTTTGGGAATATACTTATCATTCTTGATTTTTTTTTCTCAAGATATTTTATCTTATGCTCCAAGGCTCAAAGTGGACAAAAATTGATAAAGTCATGTAGACTTTCACATTTATGACATACATGTACCTTTGGATCCTTCTCAGTTGGTTTTTGAAAGTTCTTTTTCTGAAAAACCTGTCGTCTTCTCAAAGTTCTAAAGAATCACTTGGGCATTAGTGTGATGTTCTCATCCTCGAAATCTTTAGGTGGTGTAGCTTTATGAACCAGGTACTTCTCTTTCCTCCAATTTTCTTTTCCTTGTTTTTCTTAAGTTCATAAGTCAAATGGAATCCAATGATTTCATTTATAACTATCTTATCTAATTAACGTGGTTCAATGATAATTTCTACCTTTCTCTCCCAATATTCTGGACCAACACTTCAAAGTTCTCTAACAGCCTTTCCGTTATGAATCATTTCTCATAATGAGTAGATTTCATTGATAGTTGCAATGAAATTTGTACGCCATTTGAAGAAACTAATATTTCCTATCAAATTGTCAATTTTAGACTTATTTACCTGAGTTGTACAGTTGTGAATACTTTGTAGTGTTTCCTATATTGACTTTGCATATTGACATGATGAGATTCGATTGTATTCATCTAGACCTACACCGTTTATCAAAATCTTATTAGCCTTATTATTGTTCTGAATTTCCTTTTTACCCGTATCATTCCATTCCTTCCTTTCCTTTGGTACATAAGTGATTCCATCAATTTCCATTTTTATAGGTATGGTTGGACTATCTAATACAAATCCTCAGGTATCTGGATTTTCTCCTATTAAGTGATCCATTATGCGGTTCTTTCACAATCCATAATACTTTCCATTGAACAATAGTGGTCGCGTTTGGGAAGTTTCTTCTTGTGGTGTAGGTGGTGCATGCATTGAAATTTTTCAAGATGTGAATCTTCAGACGAGAAGTCGTGCTTTGATACCAATAGAAGATATTGTGCCCTCTATTCATGAACCAGGTTCTTGTGAGTTTAGGAAAATATACAATTACAAAACAATAAAACACATATTTATCATGGAAACCTTCCTTTTTCACGGGAAAAACCATAACACTATTTTATTACCTTTTAGTTAAGGGAGCTAAGGGAGTCCTAGGAACCAAGGTGGGTCATGGAAAATTTGAGTCATGTAATATGTGTTAAAGGTTGATAAGACAAGTCATGGAAACGTCTATTAATCGTTAAAAGTGCCAGTAGAAGGATCCCAGACTTACAAAGAAAATTTAATAGAACTTTGAGCCTATGACAAGGAACTACATCTCGTGGGCAATTTTATGGGTCGTAGGAGAGACTGTTAGAAATGACCCAAAAACTTGAGTTTCTGTAACGACCTGTTTAGTCGTTTTGAGCAGCAGATTTTATTTCTGGAAAAACAGGCTGAGGCAACCGACCCCACGATGGACCGTCATGGGCACGACGGACCGTCGCAGGGTCTCGTTTCAAAACACTTAGAAAATCTGAGATTGGGTACTAAAAATTGACTCTCTGAACTTCGTAACGGAATGGCAGGACGGACCGTCACAGGTGTGACGGACCGTCACAGACCCTTGGTGGAAATTTGGGTCTCTGAACTATGCGACGGACAGCAGGACGGACCGTCGCAGGCGCGACGGCCCGTCACGGGCTACGCAATCCCAGTTCGGGTCGGATTTCTTTATACGTTTTAAGGGACGTTTTTGACTATTCCTGCTTTAATTATAAAGTTAGTGGGTTAATGTTAATAAGTCTAATTACTTGGGGGTTAAAAGAGGTAACCTTAAGTTAATTAGTGGGTTATTATTGCCATCTTTTATTCTTAATTTTATACTAATTAGGGTAAAAGAAAGAGGGTTTGAATAAGAAAAATAAGAAAGAACAAAGAGAGACAGAAAAAGAAAGAGAACGAGTAGAGAAAGAGAGAAACGAAGAGGATAGCAAGGATTCTGAGAAGATAGCTTGTTGATCGCAATTCTTCGGTGGAGGTAGGTTATGGTTTTCATGCTATTCGTAGTAGACTTTTAATAGCGAATGATATGTATTGGTAGTATTGTAAACCTGTCTATATGCTTAATTGTATGCTTGCATGAATATGATTGTGTGATGGTGATAAGATAAGCATGATGAAACTATTGAATCCCAAATCTTGAAAAGAAACTTTAATCTACATTATCAATGATGATGCCTTGGTATAAAAGAAGGCTTGATGAATTAAAGTAATGGGATTGACGATGCCTTGGTATAGAGAAGGCTTGATGAATTTACAGAATGAGATTAGTGGATCGGAGTGTCACGTTCCGACACATAGTATTAGTGGGACGGGTGTCACGAACCGACACGTAGAATTAGGGCATCGGAGTGTCACGTACCGACACATATAGGGGATCGGGTGTCACGAACCGACACGTAGAATTAGGGGATCGGAGTGTCACGTACCGACACATATAGGGGATCGGGTGTCACGAACCGACACGTAGAATTAGGGGATCAGAGTGTCACGTACCGACACATATAGGGGATCGGGTGTCATGAACCGACACGTAGAATTAGGGGATCGGAGTGTCACGTACCGACACATAGTAGTAGGGGATCGGAGTGTCACGTACCGACACAAGAGGAAGAAAGATAATGAATCTTGAAAGATGATAAATATACTCAATCTAATGAACCCAATTCCCAAATGAGTATGGTATTGAGGCTTGAGTCCTCATGTGTGAACTTGACGGAAGTTGTTAATGACATAGTACTTGTTGTTGCTACATGTTAAGTATTATAGTCGATTTTATAATATTATTGATATATATTATCTTCTATTTTGAGTTGGCCGATGATATCTACTCAGTACGTGTGGTGGTACTGACCCCCTACTTTTATGTTTTCTTCTTTGTTATTTGTGGAGTGCAGCAAATGTGCCGTCGTCTTCAACTCAACAGTAAATTTAGCCAGTCTTCACTACATCGGAAATTCAGGGTGAGCTAATGCGTCTAGCTTGGACTGGGTCTTCTTCTTCAAGTCTTGATGCCTTGAACTTCCGGCATGGACTAGCTTTCTATTTATTTTGTTTTCTTAGATATTCTTAGTTTAGTAATTTGAGGATAGATGTTCTTGTGATGATGACTTCCAGATTTTGGGGAAATAATAGATGTTGAATTTTAGAAGTTATTGAGTTGGTTTTTATTAATGAGTTAAGTCTTCCGCATTACTTTCTGTTGATATTATATTGAAATATTAAGGTTTAGATTGGTTGGTTCGCTCACATAGGAGGGTAAAATGTGGGTGCCAGTCGCGGCCCGATTTGGGTCGTGACAAACTTGGTATCAGAGCATTAGGTTCGTTGGTCTCATCACACAAGAACGAGTCTAGTAGAGTCTTAAGGAACGGTAGGGGGACGCCTTTTCTTTTCTTTGAGAGGCTATAAGACTTTAGGAAAATTCCATTCTTTCTTCTTTCTTTCATGCTATTACTTGAATCCAATTGGTATCTAGGTGATACAAATTGGTACTGACCATCTTCACTCTTTTCGCAGATGGTTAGAACTAGAGCAACGACCGCACCAACACCAACACCGGCAAGACAAGAAACAACTGAGCCAGCCACTGGGGCTGTGGCTCGAGGGAGAACAGCGGCAAGAGGCCGTGGTAGAGGTCGTGGGAGGACGTCCTCTAGAGGAAGAGGACGAGCACCTAGTCCATCTGATGCTAGGGCGGCGACTCCCCCACCGACTGAGGAGGTAGTAAGAGAGGGTGAGGAAGGGGAAACCGAACAAGAGCAAAATGAGGAATTGCCACCCCAACCTACCCCAGAGATGATTAATCAGGTTCTGGCTTATCTTAGCGGGTTATCTGATCAGGGCCAAACACCCCCAGTGTTTTCTGCACCAGCACCTCAGGTTCCGGAGGTACAACATGCGGCTACTATGGCTCCCCGCATGGATGCCTCATTGGAGATAGGCACGTTTCCACGTCTGACTACTGGGCCTATAATGACAAATTACCAGCATGAACTTTTTAGTAAGTTCTTGAAATTGAAACCCCCAGTCTTCAAGGGTGCCGAATCTGAGGATGCTTACGATTTTCTGGTTGACTGTCATGAGCTACTACACAAGATGGGTATAGTGGAGCGGTTCGGTGTTGAGTTCGTGAGTTATCAGCTTCAAGGGAATGCCAAAATGTGGTGGCGGTCACATGTTGAGTGTCAACCAACAATGGCACCGCCTATGACTTGGGCATAATTCTCTAGCTTGTTTATGGAGAAGTATATCCCAAGGACTTTGAGAGATAGAAAAAGAGATGAGTTCTTGAGTCTAGAGCAAGGTAGAATGTCGGTTAATGCATATGAGGCTAAGTTTCGTGCATTATCCAGGTATGCCACTCAACTCTGTTTCAGTCCCTAAGAGCGGATTCGCCGGTTTGTGAAGGGGTTGAGGTCAGAATTGCGGATTTCGGCCTTACAGATAGCGGCAACGGCAAAATCCTTCCAAGAGGTGGTAGACTTTGTGATAGAGGTGGAAGGAGTGAAGCCAGACGACTTCACCACGACATAGACATCAAAAAGGTTTCGAAAGGGAGGTGAGTTTAATGGTTCTTACACTAGAGGACAGGGTTCGGGAAGTAACTCAGTCCGACCAATTCAGTCTTCACTAAAGACTGTAGTTGGGGGACCACCTCAGACCGGTCAACACTTCTTCGAGAGAACTATGCTTGACTCCAGAGAGTGTTATTGATGTGGGGAGACTGGACATATTAGGAGAAATTGTCCAAAACAGAGTTACAGACCCCCAATAACTAGAGGTAGAGGTGGTCATGGTAGAGGCCGTTTTTCTGGAGGACGTGGTGGTCGAGGAAATGGTGGTCACCAAAACGGCCGAGGTGATGGGCAAACTGGAGCCCCTACATCACAACATGGTAGGGGCAACGGACAAACAAACGAAAGGGCCCATTGTTATGCTTTCCCTGGGAGATCGGAGGCGGAGACATCTGATGCTGTCATCACAGGTAATCTTCTTGTTTGTGATTGCATGGCTTCTGTATTGTTTGATCCTTGATCCACATTTTCTTATGTATCTTCCTCATTTGCTAATGGTCTAAATTTACATTGTGAATTACTTGATATGCCTATTCGTGTTTCTACTCCGGTGGGTGAGTCTGTGGTAGTGGAAAAGGTATATAGGTCTTGTTTGGTGAACTTTGTGGGGAGCAACACTTATGTAGATTTGGTTATCTTAGAAATGGTTGATTTTGATGTAATTCTGGGTATGACTTGGCTTTCTCCGCAATTTGCGATCTTGGATTGTAATGCTAAAACGGTGACGTTAGCCAAGCCTGGGACAGATCCGTTAGTGTGGGAGGGTGACTACACTTCTAATCCGGTGCGTATCATCTCCTTTCTTCGTGCTAAAAAAATGGTTAGTAAAGGGTGTTTAGCTTTCTTAGCCCATCTCAAGGATGACACTACTCAAGTACCCTCGATTGATTCGGTTTCAGTAGTCTGTGAGTTTTTGGATGTGTTCCCTGCAGATCTTCCTGGTATGCCACCAGATAGGGATATTGACTTCTGTATTGATCTTGAACCGGGCACTCGCCCCATTTCTATACCCCCTTATAGAATGGCTCCCGCGGAGTTAAGAGAGTTAAAGGCCCAACTTCAAGAGTTGTTGAGCAAAGGCTTTATTAGACCAAGTGCATCTCTTTGGGGTGCTCCAGTTTTGTTTGTGAAGAAGAAGGATGGGAGTTTTCGGATGTGCATAGACTACAGACAACTGAATAAGGTAACTATTAAGAACAAGTATCCTCTTCCTCGCATTGATGACTTGTTCGATCAACTACAAGGTGCTTGTGTCTTCTCTAAGATTGACTTGAGATCCGGTGATCATCAATTGAAAATACGAGCAACGGATGTGCCAAAGACTGCTTTTAGAACCAGGTATGGGCATTACGAATTTGTAGTGATGTCTTTTGGTCGTACGAATGCCCCTGCTGCGTTCATGAGCTTGATGAACTGGATTTTTAAGCCATATTTGGATCTCTTCGTTATCGTATTTATTGATGATATATTGGTATACTCAAAGAGCAAGAAGGAACATGAAGAGCATTTGAGAATGGTATTGGAAATGTTGAGGGAGAAAAAGCTTTATGCCAAGTTCTCTAAGTGTGAGTTTTGGCTAGATGCAGTGTCCTTCTTGGGGCATGTAGTTTCTAAGGATGGAGTAATGGTGGATCCTTCTAAGATTGAGACAGTGAAGAATTGGGTAAGACCCACTAATGTGTCAGAAATAAGGAGCTTTGTTGGGTTAGCTAGCTACTACCGCCGATTTGTTAAGGGGTTCTCTTCTATTGCCTCTCAATTGACGAACTTGACTAAGCAGAATGTTCCATTTGTATGGTCGGATGAGTGTGAAGAAAGCTTTCAGAAGCTCAAGACTTTGTTGACTACCGCACCTATCCTTACCTTGCCCGTAGAAGGTAAGAACTTCATCGTTTATTGTGATGCATCCTATTCTGGTTTGGGTGCAGTACTAATGCAAGAGAAGAATGTGATTGCTGATGCTTCGAGGCAATTAAAAGTGCATGAACGTAACTATCCAACTCATGATTTGGAATTGGCTGCGGTAGTGTTTGCATTAAAGCAATGGAGACACTATTTATATGGGGTTAAGTGTGAGGTCTACACGGATCATCGTAGTCTTCAGTATGTCTTTACTCAGAAAGATTTAAACTTGAGACAGAGGAGATGGATGGAACTACTGAAGGACTACGACATCACTATTTTGTATCATCCGGGAAAAGCGAATGTTGTGGCAGATGCTTTAAGTAGAAAGGCGGGAAGCATGGGAAGTCTAGCTCACTTGCAAGTTTCTAGACGTCCATTGGCTAGAGAGGTTCAGACTCTGGCTAACGACTTGATGAGGTTAGAGGTAAATGAGAAGGGAGGACTGTTGGCTAGTGTGGAGTCAAGATCTTCTTTTCTTGACAAGGTTAAGGGAAAACAGTTTGATGATGAGAAACTAAGGCGAATCGAAGATAAAGTATTGCGAGGAGAGGCTAAGGAAGCACAAATTGATGAGGAAGGTGTTTTGAGAATCAAGGGAAGGGTATGTGTACCCCGCGTCGATGATTTGATCAACACTATTCTGATAGAAGCTCAAAGTTCAAGGTATTCTATACATCCTGGTGCAACCAAGATGTATCGTGACCTAAAGCAACACTTTTGGTGGAGTAGAATGAAGCGCGATATCGTTGACTTTATTGTCAAATGTCCGAACTGTCAACAAGTAAAGTATGAACACCAGAGGCCTGGAGGAACACTTCAGAGAATGCCCATTCCTGAATGGAAGTGGGAGAGAATTGCAATGGACTTTGAGGTTGGTCTTCCCAAGACATTGGGAAAGTTTGATTCTATTTGGGTAATCGTTGATAAGTTAACTAAGTCTGCTCACTTCATCCCGGTCAAGGTGACTTACAATGCCGAGAAGTTAGCCAAGATCTATATCTCAGAAATCGTTTGATTGCATGGGGTTCCACTCTCCATTATATCAGATAGAGGTACACAGTTCACCTCTATGTTTTGGAAAACATTGCATGCGGAATTGGGTACTAGGTTGGACCTTAGTACTGCGTTCCATCCTCAGACCGATGGTCAGTCAAAGAGAACGATTCAGGTGTTGGAAGATATGCTTTGTGCATGTGTGATAGAGTTTGGTGGCCATTGGGATAGCTTCTTACCCTTAGCGGAGTTTTCATACAATAATAGCTACCACTCAAGCATTGATATGGCTCCATTTGAAGCATTGTATGGTAGGAGATGTAGGTCTCCCATTGGGTGGTTTGATGCATTTGAGGTTAGACCTTGGGGCACTGATCTTTTGAGGGATTCGATAGAGAAAGTGAAATCTATTCAAGAAAAGCTTCTAGCAACGCAAAGTAGACAAAAAGAATATGCAGATCGAAAGGTTAGAGACTTAGAGTTCATGGAGGGTGAGCAAGTCTTGTTGAAAGTTTCACCAATGAAAGGAGTGATGCGGTTTGGTAAAAGAGGTAAACTAAGCCCAAGGTATATTGGTCCCTTCGAAGTACTTAAACGAGTAGGGGAGGTGGCTTATGAGTTAGCCTTGCCTCCAGGGCTGTCCGGAGTACATCCGGTATTCCATGTGTCTATGTTGAAAAGATATCATGGGGATGGGAACTACATTATCCGTTGGGATTAAGTTTTGCTTGATGAGAATTTGTCTTATGAGGAGGAACCTGTTGCCATTCTAGATAAGGAAATTCGCAAGTTGAGATCAAGGGAGATTGCATCTATCAAGGTGCAATGGAAAAATCGACCCGTTGAAGAAGCCACTTGAGAGAAGGAGGTAGATATGCGAGAAAGATACCCACATCTGTTTACAGATTCAGGTACTCCTTTTTGCCCTTGTTTTCCTTCTTGTGATCGTTCGGGGACGAACGATGGGTAAATTGGTATCTATTGTAACGACCTGTTTAGTCGTTTTGAGCAGCAGATTTTATTTACGGAAAACAGCGAGGTAACGGACCCACGACGGACCGTCATGGGCACGACGGACCGTCGCAGGTCTCGTTCAAAACACTTAGAAAATCTGAGATTAGTCTGCGAAAATCGACTCTCACGAACTTCGTAGCGGAATGGCGGGGACGGACCGTCACGCAGTGTGACGGACCGTCCTGAACCCTGGTGGAAGTTTGGGTCTCTGAACTATGCAACGGACGGCCGGGGCGGACCGTCGCGGTAGCGGCGGCCGTCACGAACGCAATCCGATTGGTCGGATTTCTTTATACGTTTTAAGGGACGTTTTGACTATTCCTGCTTTAATTATAAAGTTAGTGGGTTAATGTTAATAAGTCTAATTACTTGGGGGTTAAAAGAGGTAACCTTAAGTTAATTAGTGGGTTATTATTGCCATCTTTTATTCTTAATTATATACTAATTAGGGTAAAAGAAAGAGGGTTTGAATAAGAAAAATAAGAAAGAACAAAGAGAGACAGAAAAAGAAAGAGAACGAGTAGAGAAAGAGAGAAACGAAGAGGATAGCAAGGATTCTGAGAAGATAGCTTGTTGATCGCAATTCTTCGGTGGAGGTAGGTTATGGTTTTCATTCTATTCGTAGTAGACTCTTAATAGCGAATGATATGTATTGGTAGTATTGTAAACCTGTCTATATGCTTAATTGTATGCTTGCATGAATATGATTGTGTGATGGTGATAAGATAAGCATGATGAAACTATTGAATCCCAAATCTTGAAAAGAAACTTTAATCTACGTTATCAATGATGATGCCTTGGTATAAAAGAAGGCTTGATGAATTAAAGTAATGGGATTGATGATGCCTTGGTATAGAGAAGGCTTGATGAATTTACAGAATGAGATTAGTGGATCGGAGTGTCACGTTCCGACACATAGTATTAGTGGGACGGGTGTCACGAACCGACACATAGAATTACGGGATCGGAGTGTCACGTACCGACACATATAGGGGATCGGGTGTCACGAACCGACACGTAGAATTAGGGGATCGGAGTGTCACGTACCGACACATATAGGGGATCGGGTGTCACGAACCGACACGTAGAATTAGGGGATCGGAGTGTCACGTACCGACACATATAGGGGATCGGGTGTCACGAACCGACACGTAGAATTAGGGGATCGGAGTGTCACGTACCGACACATAGTAGTAGGGGATCGGAGTGTCACGTACCGACACAAGAGGAAGAAAGATAATGAATCTTGAAAGATGATAAATATACTCAATCTAATGAACCCAATTCCCAAATGAGTATGGTATTGAGGCTTGAGTCCTCATGTGAGAACTTGACGGAAGTTGTTAATGATATAGTACTTGTTGTTGCTACATGTTAAGTATTATAGTCGATTTTATAATATTATTTATATATATTATCTTCTATTTTGAGTTGGCTGATGATATCTACTCAGTACGTGTGGTGGTACTGACCTATTATTGATATATCTTCTATTTTGAGTTGGCCGATGATATCTACTCAGTGCGTGTGGTGGTACTGACCCCCTACTTTTATGTTTTCTTCTTTGTTATTTGTGGAGTGCAGCAAACTTGCCGTCGTCTTCAACTCAACAGTAAATTTAGCCAGTCTTCACTACATCGGAAATTCAGGGTGAGCTAATGCGTCTAGCTTGGACTGGGTATTCTTCTTCAAGTCTTGATGCCTTGAACTTCCGGCATGGACTAGCTTTCTATTTATTTTGTTTTCTTAGATATTCTTAGTTTAGTAATTTGAGGATAGATGTTCTTGTGATGATGACTTCCAGATTTTGGGGAAATAATAGATGTTGAATTTTAGAAGTTATTGAGTTGGTTTTTATTAATGAGTTAAGTCTTCCGCATTACTTTCTGTTGATATTATATTGAAATATTAAGGTTTAGATTGGTTGGTTCGCTCACATAGGAGGGTAAAATATGGGTGCCAGTCGCGGCCCGATTTGGGTCGTGACAGTTTCACAAAAGGTGTCTCCATTTTAGGTATTTGAAGTTGAATATACGGTTGACAAGAATAGGCCATAAAAAGTCCTACGGGCTGTAGATCGAAATCATAGATCACTCTGACAGTTTTAAGTATGGGTATTTTTGTACCTCCTCATCCCTTTAAAACCTAAATTTCAATGTTCTTATACATAATTAAGGGTTTTAAGATTGTCGATCAATCTTTTTAGGGGAAGGATTCGAAATATATCCAGACTTTTACAAAAATTGTTGTAACAATACAAAACTTTGGGCATGACCTATTACCCCTCCTGCACTATTTAATAATGTATTTTAAAGGTATATGTGTACCCACGTAGAAAAAATATTATTTATAAAATGATTCAATATTAATGATGTCCAAGTGGGCACATATAAACCTTAAAATACAATATATTAAATAGTGTAGGGGAAAAAGGTCCTGGTCAAAGTTTGAGATTATTACAATGATATCGGTCAAAGTGAGGATATATTTCATACTTTTTTTAAATCTTTTTAAGTTCATTAACACTCCCAAGTATTAGAGAAAGGATTCAAGAGGAGAAAGCTATGATTTTGAAGCCAATCTCTGATTTTTCGCTAAGAACTTTGTTCTTCAAGGTATGTCAGATTATTCATAATGATGGACTGAGTTTGTAAAAAATCCCTACATCTTAATTCAGTCATTAAATATAGGGTTATGCCTTGAGTTATTGTTTATGAATTCTAAATTCTTGATTATAAGTTGCACTATATTATGATTTGAGATTTTTAAGTTATTATTCATGTTGATAATCTAACATGAACCCACATTTCTGAGTTTTTCTTCAGAATCTTTAACAAGAGCATATTTTCTTTTAAATTGATTTTGAGAATTTAGCATGAGTTCAAGGGAAAGTTAAAGTATAAATTTCTAATTATGAAAATTTTTTAAGGGAACTATTTGATTCCCAAATATATCTTTATTTTCATAAAGAGTATTATTTTTTAAAAAAATTAAAGAGCTTTCAGAAATTTTGAGTACATAGGATTTACCTGATTTACCTCTTAAAGAGGTGCTTTTGAGGACTTATCTCAACCAGAGAGTATTTTTACATTATGAAAAGAATATATTGGGAGTAGTATTGAACACATACGTAGGTGTGAGTTCGTATAACTCATTACCCCATAAACCACGTAAACATGGTAGGATAGGATCATACCGACTTTTGGACAACTCATCACTTCCTCCGAGAAGGCCTATTTAATTGATACATGAGTTCAGTTTGTTCTATACCTTGTCAAGGTATAGGAAAGTTCCCACAATGTGGGCGAGACATTATATCATCATGAAGCTCATGGTGATGGTTATTGGTTATAGAATCTCCAAATATAGTAAAGAGTTGTCACACCCCAATGTTATCCCATTGACGTAACAAGGGACCTAGGATCACGAGTGAACCCAAGTTAACATTGTGTCTTATATATATTAAGCATACTGGGAATAACTGAATATGATATATACTATGTGGAAGCAAAAACAAGGGATAATTTAAAGTGGGGAATACCCAACTAGTTTTAATATATAAAACATACTAAGAAAACAATAACAACTGGAAGGTTAAACTTAACAATTCAAGTTGATTATACTATTATGTCTGAAAAGCCATTAACTGAGTTGAGTTGCTAGGACATGCCCCCCAACTAACTCTAACAAAACAGAAAACTGTATAAAATAATAAAATGAAAAGCATGTCTATTGTCCTCGAAGTATGAGAATTAACCATTGAAGTTGCTAAAACGTGACAGAAAATTGATCTAAGCACGATCCATATGCTAGGTACTAGAACCTAAATCATGAAAAAATAAAGCACAGAGTGTGTGTCAGTACTTGGAATGTACTGAGCATGCAGGATATAGATACTATGCTGAAACATAAATTGAGCAAGAATGTAAATACTGAAACATAACTGAAAATCTAAGTTGAATGCAATGACCAAGTACTAATCATGAAAATAACTTGCTAACCTGAATGTTGAAATATTTACTAAAAACATGATCAAATGCAACAAGAGTATGACCGTGGGAGCTACTATAACCAACATAAACTAGGTGAGCTAAACATGGAGTTTGATGTATACGCCCTATCGAGAGGTTTATTTCATGATCTTGTTAGTTGGTTTCTTATGTTGAGTGGTGGGTTTTTGGTTGACCGATGATGCCTACCAGTCACTTGTTTTGTATGATACTACTGTTGATATGTCTTTTGAATAGTCCAGATGCAGGATTGGTGACGTTTCATTAGGTGAAGACGAAGTAATTCTCCAACAGCTTCTATTCTTTCTTCTGCATATTGGGAGCCATATCTTTTTTTATCTTGTTCAATTGTACTCTTAGTAGCTCTTGTACCTGTTTAGATTGGATTTCATGGTAGTTGTTTAAATTACATTACAGGTCTAAGTAAAGGTATGTCTAAATATATTATTTATAAAATCATAGTATTTATTCATCTCAGTTTTCTCTAATTTTCCACATGTTTAGCTATTGGTATATGAGGATTCTCCTACTTAGGTATAGAGTAGGTGCCCGCACGGCCTGGTGGATAGGGTCATGAAAAATTGGTATCAGAGCCTAGGTTACCGGTCTCTCCGCACAAGAGAAAAATGTGGACTAGACTGCTGCAGATCGGTGTGTTGAAGTCCACACCTAATCTTTGGGAAGCTAGAAAGAATTCTAGGCTATTGTTCCACTCATTCTCTTCTTTTGTGAGAAGTGTAGCTTGTGGTATGAGTTGTGTCCAATTGGTATCTCCCGATTTTAATTGGTATCTCAACAAAGTGAAGCAGAAGTCGCGATCGCGACTGAAGGAAGACAAGCAAGGTAAATTGGAATTGGGAAGGTTCCAGTTGGTATATGGCCCTATGGGTAGTATAATTGCATGGATGATCAGTAATTGTCATACATGTAGTGAAATAACTAATTGAAAATTTGGGCTTGTCTTGAGAATCTACTTGAATGTGTGAGTGTGTATTTTTTGTTTTCTTAATTTACTGTGAAGGTGAAGTTGTAAATTCTTGAATATGATGAGTTGATTATGTGTACTATAATGTGTGCTTGAACCTTAAAATTTGTGAATTGTGTTGGATAGTTGGTTGAAGTTATGCAAGTTATAAATGATTGAGTGTCATGAAACTCGTTTCAAAAAGGAAGTCATTACTAAGCTGGTGTAAGGGTCTAGCTAATTTACGAGGTGATTCGTAAAACAGAATCTGGGTGTGCATCACAACCAATTAATAATTGTGTGAATATTTGGGTGCATCCTGGGGATGTTTTGGTGTAAGATTGAATAAATGAGAACTATTGGAATGTCATGTCGTTAAGATTGATTCAGAGTAGTTAATGATTTTCCTAGCTTGGAGATTTATCTTAGTTTGATTGGTTAAGATGGAAACTTGGAAATCTTAGAATAAGAAAAAGAACCCAAAATTATTAGTCTTGGTTTTGGTCCAATTTGAACTGCTTGGGCGGAATTATTCCTGCCATAGCGACACCGCCAGAGCAGGAGTTCTCCCTCCAAAGCAGGATAGTGCGAGACAGAACCTCAAACTAACCTCCCTTATATTCCTAACTTCAAAATGTCAACCCGAATGGGATCTGAACAAATCACTGCAACTCCACACAGTGTTCAGCAACAGAAGTAAAAATATTATAGAAACTTTAGACTTAAAAATAGGACTCGATCAAACATCCAAAAACAAGCATCCATGTCCTGCATAAACTTAAAAGTGTGGGAAAATAAAAATAAAGTGTAATATTTACGAGTACAAGAAAAAGAAGGAAGCAACTCAAGAACCCTGCAACCGAGAGGTGTCGGTGTTAGAATTTAACTACTTCGGGGGCACTACGGCGGTCACGGCCTCCTCCAACTCCAAAAATTGAACGTAATCATCCTTCTTCGATATGGGAATCTCATGCCTTGGAGCAATATAATTGAACATGATTTTTACTACCTTCAAAAGTTGAATCATCAAAAAGGTCCCTCGCTAGGTTCTTCTTCCTCTCCTGTTCAACCCATGCACCAAATTGTGGGTCATCTTCGTCTGAATTTAAGGTCGTCTTACTACTGCTAACCCTGCCCATCCTTCTCCTCTTTATCCTATAAGTAGAACTTGTACTAACCAAAAGAGGGTGAAGGGGGAACCCATAGGAAGTACCTCTTCACCATCAAATACAGAACGTATGCCCTCTTACGCAGGGTAGTGATAAGGCCAAGGAGAAAGAACGTCTTCTTGTTACCTTTATAGAACATCTTCAATTCTGAGATGATTTCTGCCCCCATGTTCAGTTGTATACCCTGTATGGCACAAGCCACTACCAAATCCCGAGGAAAGGTCACGTTGGTGATGTTGCTTGACGGGTTGATCCTCCTAGTAACCAAATTTATCCACTTCTTTGCATACGGTAACCGATCCGTGCTAGTAATTTCCTCTGTAATAGCCTAGTATACGTGATACCAACGCATTGGCTCAACCAGAGTGTCTCTCAGCCACTCCAAATCCATATCTCTTAACTTGGCCTCAAACTCTACATTTGGAACATCAGGCAACTCTAATACTTAAATAATAGTGACGGCAATCAGGGGATATCATCTCCCCGAACACGGATGACTGGGTAAAAGTCATCCCAGCGGACGATTGGGAGGATGGCATAAAACTCCCTCACCCAAGTGTAACGCGCAACTGGGAAGCATAAGTTAGTTGAGCCCATTCAAACTCCATCAGGCGAGCATAAAATGCAAGTGCCTTCTCCTCTAGCTTGTGTAGCACAAAACCCCTTTCCCAAAAGAACCATGTGTTTTGGTATCATAGTGTCTCTCTTAACTCGTGGCATCAGAAAACTGGATGAAAGGTAATTTTTCATCCTTTGGTCCAGCCATTCTGAGAGCCTACAATAAGTAGAATATAAGTTAGAATGAGAAAGTATAGTGTAAGTCTACAAATTGAGAATAAAGAAAATAAATTTGTTGGTGTAAACGGTAAGGCCACTTCTTGGTGCATCCCGCCATAGAGGTCATAATCTCGACTTGGCGGGATTATGAAGGCCGCCATAATAGGATGAAGGTCACCAGAGCAGCATTTATCTATAATGAACACTAGGGGTATCAATGATGCCTTTTCGTCCCAAAACCTCTATTTCCCCACATAATTTCAACATATCACAATTATGTAACTATCCTAGAAGATAAATAAGCAATTATTTTGGAAAAATAACTCCTAAAAGAGGACTGAATATGATTTTTAAACTAAGGGACCCTTAAACTTCCCCCCACCCATTTCGATATAATTTTACCCATATTTTTATGAAATCCTTATGCTCGGGATGTTGTGGGAATGTTGGTGACTGTAAGAGAAGTAACCAAGCTATGTTTCTCTAACAAATCTAGCAACCTAGTTTGATTTCAAAAACTACCCCAAACACCATCTATTTTTCAATCAAGTAATCATCATGCAACTATCGTTAACCTAGTTATGAAGTAAGAGTGAATGGAAAAGGAAAATTTACCTTGATTTGGATGTCTGGGAGAGAAACAATAGAGAGGTTTCTAGAGAGTTGAGTAAGGCAGAAACATAGAAATAAGGGAATTCATTCCCATTCCCCCTTTGTTGTTTTCAATCTCCCCCCTTAACTGGAGATCTCTCACTTAGCGGTAGGCCTGCCGCCTTTGCAGGGCAGGTTGTGTCAATTTAATACAATTCATTCTTCGTATGGGTTTCTTTTATTTCTCTAACCTATTTGGTGTGCTACTCTTTCGTGGGAATAAAGTGAAAAGTTAAAATTTGTCGTGATCTTGTAGTGGAAAAATTCTTAAACATAAAGGTAAATCAAAATAAGGAACATGAGATTCATACACTGGTCATTCATGGATGAACGAGGGGCAAAATTGTATATATAGTAACGACTGAAACCGTCGTTAATTAGGAGAAACAAAAATTTAAGGAATCTGGGCCATTGTCCCACCACAGCGGGCCAGGTGCAACTAGGGAGGCGGCACTACAGTGGGGTAAGCTAGCACTAGGGCGGGAAAGGCAAGGCAGAAATAAATTATGAGAAATCCTACCATCTTCTTAGAATACCTAAATACGTCATAAAACACCCTAAAAATCGTATAAAAGTTGTTCTAATCTTGGAAAGGAAGGAGAAGGGAATTTCTAGCATGATGATGGTAAAATCTTGTGGATTCTTGAGCAAATTCACCTTTGTGAAGCCTAGAAAAACCATAATCAGTCAAAACTCTGTGTAACTGCTTGGCACCCAGGAAGGCTGGGTTTTATGAATTGAATAGTTATAAATATGTGCATACTACGTAATATATTTAAATCAATTGTAGGGTTGGGTGTAGAGCTTCGTGCACAAATTGAATTCAATGAGTAATATCCCTAGAAATCAAAGTATATGGGTTTATGCCTTGAGAAAAGGAATTGATTAAGTGTTAGGGACTTTAGAATCGGCATCATGGGTACATTGGTTTAAGAATAAGACTATGAAATCATGAATGGAAATATATTTATAAATGTATGCTAGATCATAGTTTGGAGCGATTGAATTAAGGTTTTATGATTAATTATGACTAAATCCTAGGAAGAAGTCTTATATGATGAACGAGGGCTATGTATGGCAAATGGATATTTGTATATGAATATTGCATTGTTGATCACACTTTTTGTAAATGAGATTGGTGAACTATGATTGCCATGAAATCACGACTTAAATGTATGATGTTGAAAATATACTTGTGATTGTGATGTGTTGAATGGATCGGTTGTCACATTCCGGCATAACTAACTTGGATCAATTGTCATGTTTTTATATAACTGTTGTATCGATTATTACATTGCGGCATAATTATTGGATCGGTTGTCACGTTCCGTCATAACAATGGGATCAATTTCTACATTCAGGCAAAACTAACTTGGATTGGTTGCCAAGTTCCGGCATTACTAGTTTTTTCGGTTTGGGTTCCATGAGAGAACCACCGATGTGATATAAAATGTGAATTTGTTTGTTGTTCATGTATAAATATTGATGATATCATAAATGTTGCATATGCGCATGTGAGTTTAGTGTTGCATTGACTTATTTATATTTCACTTAGTAAGCATGTATATGATGGTTTATATTTGATTGTTCATTGTAATGAGTGCACCTATTGTGTATAGTGGAAGGGATAAATAATCCAGAGGCGAGCAATCGATAGTAAGGGTTGTTCGTGTGTCATAATGGCAAGGAGTAGAGGTAGTGTGTGTGATGAAATATACTTAGGTGGATTTCACCTTGGGGGAAAGATATTGAGTGTTAGTGTTGAGGGAGTGTGATGTAATGTATTATATGTCTATGGTTGGGTAGTTTGACAAGTAAGTAGGGGTAGGACATGAACGGTTAGTTGAAATGTTAGTGGTTTATTTGGGGGATTTTTCAATATGGTAGGATGGTTAGTCTATAATAAAATATCTGGTAGGTAGGTTGATTGAGACGGATGATAGTGCATAACACTAGTGTATATTGGAGGTATTTCATGAGAGGGTGAAGGTGTAGATACGAGTGGTTTATTTCATGAGCCTGCTAGTTCGTTTCTTATGCTATGCGTTGGGCATCGGGTTTACCAATAATGCCAATCAGTATGCTTGTTTTTACTGGTATCTTTTGATATAGTATGGATGCAAGATTAGTAACGTTTCATTAGGTGAAGACGATGTGATTCTCCAGCAAACGTACTAAGTTTCAAGCATTCTCTTTTGTAACTTATGTATGGTCTTGACTTGTGTATAACACTACATGTGTTGGTCGATGTTTGCACATAAATCTAACTCTATAACAAGATGAAGATAAAAAAATATTTCAGTTGTGTTACTTACAGTTATATCCTTCTATACAACAATAAAATATTTGTATAAATGAAATATATAATGTATTTATATATGACTTGTTTAGAACTATAAACTAATATGTATATGAATATGTGTGTATGAGTATAATATATGTTTGTGTGTGTGTGTGTGTGTGTGTATATATATATATATATATAAATTCTCATTTAAGCTGCAAACATACATATATTTCAAACAATTTTTTGAATAACTAATAACATATACAAATATATATATACAACTTTGTTTTAAGAAAATACATGATGTTCTTCGGAATCAGATGCAAACATAACCTCCTAAGCATCATTTTCTTTGGCTATTCTCTTCTTCTTATTTTAAATTTTATGTCGCTTGTGTTGGCATTGTAGATGACTTGACTAAGTGCACTTGCCTCAGTTTTTTTTGGATCTCATTTCTTCAATCGATTTTTTCTCTAGAACTTATTTAGAGTTTGCCAAAGACCCTGCATAGACTCCAATCTATTAGGTAAATCGAGTCAAAACAAAGGTCGATTATCAACAATATCACAATCCGAGCCTACACTATGAACGTGATCGGCACTCAAGAACCATTGTTGGTCCCCAAACGAAACCTCATATTGTCTGACTACAAGAGGAAACTAACTCAAGCACAATTGGAACTCCAAGAGCATAAATAAACTTTAAAAACTCATTTTTGAACTAAACTCCAAGAAATGTCTAAAAATAATTAACAAGTTATAGTTAACTGACGCATCACCTCAAAACACCTCGACGATAAAATAAATAATGAGAGACTCTTAAACCTTTAGACTACCTATGAAGAATATAATACTTAGATAAGTTTCAGAACAGAACCCCTAACAACTTGACAAAACAAATGTAAATGTGAAGCCTTCCGGAAGCAAGGAGGCTCACCCAAGCTAGTTTGAATGTGAATGGTCTCAACAAAGCGCGTGTTGTTACCCTGAACACCTTTATTTGTATCATAATGCAAGTTAAATAAAGTTAGCATATTGAATATACAAGCATGTAAGGGGAAAACTGAAACATATAATTATAGTTGAACGGATAGAAAGGGAACAAATACTCATCTCAACTCAATATGCAAGCAGTGAGAATAACATGCAATATATAAAGCTTTGAAAATAACAAATAGTAACTCAAGATGTATAAAAATACAAGAATAAGATCTCCACTCTCATATGGGAGATTCTCTAACTGACAACCATCACTATGAGCTACATGATGATATAGCATCTAACCCACACTTCCAGAACTTTTACCTTGTTGGGATATAAAGCAACTAAGTGGATCCACTAAGCTCTGCTGAAAGCACTAAGGATTCATCTAAAAAGTATGATCCTTACCGCAGTTGGCATACATGGTTTATAAGGATTTTGAGTTGTATGAACTCATCCTCATATCAATGCTATATATATATATATATATATATATATATATATATATATATATATATATATATATATATATACACACACACACACACACACACACTCATGCTCATACGTTAAAAACATAATTCTTACTAAATTTGAGAGAATTACTCAAAACTTCCTCTTAAAACAAGAAATTCTCAAAATTCCTCCTAAGATCATTCAGATTACAATATTTATCTCATTTTAAAATGAAAAAATATTACACTTGGGAATAATTAGTTCCCTTAAACTTTACTCAAACTGTGTCTTTAAAATATTCATCAAAATTCGATTTAAAACACAATGAATGACTTCTAAAGACTCATCAAGACTTATAACTCCAAAGAGGTTCATGCCAAAATATTGGCATGAACAAACTAGCTCAAGATCTCAATAACCATATAGAAAACTCAATACTCATAACTAAATAAATGAGAACTCAGCGATACTACTCCACTCATACGGTTCATACAGAATTATAGACATGAACGATTCAACTCAAGGATCTTAATAACAATATAGAAAATGATGAATACCATTCTTCTCATTCTAATCTCATCTTTCTATACAATAGATCAAAGTTATAATTGATTTCGAAAGAATTCTCAATCTGACTCGAAAGCCCTCCTCAACTTTCCTCTTAATTTTATCTTGATTTAAAATGTGAAGTTACGAGCTATGATTAGGATATAGGATCTTTAATGAAGGCTTAGATAGTAGGAATAAGAAGAGAGCGAAGACACGGTTTAAAGAAGAACTGGCGTGATATGGAGATAGAATTAAATTTTGGTTGCAAAAGAAATTTCAAGAAAGAGGACTTCGTATCATCTCTACGAAGCAGAGAGGCGGTGACTATTTGGAGACTTAAATTTTAAAACACCTCCATGACGCGGGCATGGGTGCATATTTTTTTTCAATCTTTTCTTTCTCTCCCAAACTCGATTCAATTCACACCCAATGCAAATTTTTTTTTGCCAAATTTCATGAATTTTATAAACTCAGAACCTTTTCAATGAAAACCACACAAAATCCATCAAGAAAAACACGCATATGCAAAAACCGTCACCTCAAGAGCTCAACAAGACTTCATTATTAAATAATGAAGCTAAAACATCAAGAACGGCATCAAGAATCTTAATCAATCAAATTTAAGTATGAATTCATGGATGAAATTGCATGATTGGTGTGAGAGCAAACAAACACAACACTATGAAAGCATACATACCTGGTAGAACAATATTTTTGAAGGAACTTGAAGGAAAATCTTGGAAGATATAAACCCTAGATTTATTATTTCTTGAATTTTCTTGAGCATAGAAATTTAGGAGTGAATCACAGGATTTGATTATCAAAATTGATATTTCTACACGCTTAGGTTAATTTAGATGATCTGCTAATTTTTTTTATGACTAAAATAACCTTAGAGAATTAAAAAAAAATGAGTCAGAAGTTAGAATATTTTTCTTACAGACAGTGAGGTTCATAATCACTTTGTAACACAGAGCCATCGTGGAGTTGTTGCTAGGTTAGAGCGTCTCTAGTAAATTAGTCATAATATTGTACTCAGAACTATGATTAAGGCAAACTTGGTGGATATGGAAAGAGGACACGACGGCCTTTTTAATTTGATATGTCTTGGACCACCTAAATATGTATGTGCTAAAAGATATGGTTGTTTGAAGTTGAGATAAAACTTAAGAAAACTGATGAGTGACTTGAATGAAATGCTCTTTAGTTCTTCTTGAAACTAGAGATTTTACATCTAGTGACCATAACACCTAAGAAAATTTAAAATCATTCGGAAAAAAATCGTATTCACAAATAAGAATGATTCTGGTCTTGACTTAGAAATTTCTAGGGTGTTACATTATCTCCCATTTGTGATCATTCATCCTCGAATGATGGTTGATCTGGAAATGGAATAAAGTTTACTATTTCTCTGAATTCTGAACTTTCCTACTAACATAAATGAAATTGATTTCTACTAAGAGTTTGGAATTTTCTATGGCACATCATCAAGAACGATATGAGTTTGAACAATGTCACGCTCTAGCTGAAGTTATCCATACCTGAAACAAAGATATTTCGATATGAAGTAAGACTAGAGATACTATGTCTTGGGTAATACAACTGCCAGCTATCAAGCCTAGCAACACCTCTAAACCATGTCCTCCTTTATGAATACCACACCTCATAAGCTGCAACTCATAGCTACCACAAAGGTATATGAATAATCTTTCCGAGGTCTGAGTCTAACTGGATACTCTTACCATATTCGAGCTTAACTCAAAATTGCAAGGTATAACATAAGGTGACTATTCTAATTCAAATCACAAGATTCGGGTTATATGTCTCATTAGGGAATCTCATCCCAAATTTCGTCCTCCTTACCACTACATTCAACCAACTCTAAGCTCGTATCAATAACTACCTAATGTATCACGGATTTTCCCACATGTTAAGAACATCACATTTAAGCGTAGTATTATAGCCTCTCCATGAACTCTTGCTAACCAATCCTTCTAAGAGTTTCTCGTTCTCTCATCATCTAGCAATTGAAAATGCACTTATTACTATCAACTAACTACTCTCACTTAACTATTACTCATAGAACAACTTCATTCATCCTTCCTCCAATTTTATGAACTTAGAAGGGATAAGCACACTAACGCTACCAACATAAGAAGCATCAAATTTCTCCTTCTGTCATCACTTATAAATTATCATCCACATCCCTCTCTAGCAAAACGGATAATTTAAAGAGATTTGGGACGAAAGATAATAAGCATGATCCATTCGAGAATTCTAACATAAGAATATGCATGACATAACATTATGTTTCTAGCCATTGAGAGTATATCATGAATTTATGAGACTTAATATACTATGATACATGAGTGCTTATAAGAATACATTTATATCATGAGACTAAAAACATTGAGATCAATGGGCTAAAGTATTTTCCCCTCATTTTGAAAATTGAGCATAGATGTGATTCTCTGTGAAACGTATAATCATAAGTCATTGACACAATTCTGATATTAGAAACAACAAAAGGATGGTTGTTATGACTAAACTTTGAGGAATACACTAGAGTATGAATGTATTGATGTACCTCTAAAACTCATTCGGAAAATATCATTATTTCATCCTGAACACTTGACTTGGTTTCTCATATTATCATCTCCCCCTTAGGTTTGGAGTTTACACTTTAAAGCTACGAATCTATTCGATTATCTCTAAAATAGTCTACATTCCCTTTACTCTAATACTCGGGAAAGGCTTATCTCCTGCCTACTAAACTCTACATAAGTAGGTACTAATACTCCTTCTAAAACCTCTCTAAAATGATTCTCTTAACCTCTTCTAATTGGCTTATATGGCCACTTAACCTGAATATTAATAATCTGACCTTTCCTTCTTTGCCCACCAATAACATCCTTCTATATTTATATCAACTTAACTGAGGATGCTTTAAACTATATGTAAAGACTCTTCATTGACTAGATAAAATCCTTTCTACCAAACTCTTAAAGGTAATAAATAAATCGTACATTAGCCTACTCCAAATTGATAACACAATGATACTCCCTAGGCATGCATCAAAACAAGAAACTTATCATCTGGTTGCATATAACCTCAGGCATACCTCTAAATTCTCTTATTGCTCTACTGACTTGGACATATTTTACTACTTTTTCCTCAAAGCCAGAATCACATACTTGTACCGCTCACCTTCATTGTCACAAACCTCTTAACTCTTCACCTAATCTATATCAAACTTACCAGATCAGATCTGAAACTAACATAATCACTCTCATGTTTCCATTCTTTTGGTCACGACGCTCATCTCAATTTCAAGCTTAATGTTTATTACTAAACCAAGATATCAATATTTATTGTTCTTTTATTATACTAACTTACAACTACTAGATACAAATTAAGAAACACTCACTCACTAAGACCTCATGAAAAGTAGTAAATTTTCATCTTTCAGTCTTTATACTTATAATTTACCGTCACATTTCCTTTCACACTTAAGTAATATTTACTCCATCACTACATATTGTTGGCTAACTAGTTCAATAGCCCTTTGAATATCATGTGATCTACCGAAAAATCATAAGCATAGTTCATGTCTATCACCTCATGAATACAATGACACATCATCATAAACTCCTTTCTAGTTAAAGTATATTCTAAATCATCCTTACTAGTAACTCTTACTCTACCTCGTATCGTCAAATCTACACAAATTCATCATTTCTTTGTCTATCCATAAGTGAAAACTCCTAATTAATAACCTACTGGGTACATGAATACAAGAACATAATTTTCTTGATCACTATCTCTTTTTCATAGATAACTATACCTCTGCATTCTTTCCTCTAATTTTGGCCACTATACTACTGCTGATTATAACATTGTAATTCCTACTATCTTTCCGGGTGCAATTACTACCCAAGATCTACAACACACTTCTTCATAAGGGTCAATTGAAACAAGGTTTAGAGAAAAAAGTATATCTCATATTTAGCTTGAACGCACGATTTGTATGAATAAGAGGGCATTCTTTTAAAACACAACACTTAAACTCACTCACATGCTTCTCTCAAGCCCCTCTACACTCCATGACTTTCTCAAGATTTTTGCTGATATTAACTCTTCTATACGGATTTGGGTTTTCTTTTTCAACTACCTTGAGTATGAGAGGCAATCGAATAAATTGAGAGGCAGTTGAATAAATATAATAAAAGCACGAATTAGAATAAATTTGTTATGAGACAATTCAACTCCACGATTTAGAGTATGAAACTAGGAAAATATTTCTTACATGTTTGTACTCCCTCATTTATAGAATTGGGGCCCTAACAACCATAAATAAGATCCTACTTGACACTGTTTCATAAACACCCTAAGATACTTGAACTTTATGCTCTGGTACCAAGTTTTCCACGATCCGAGCCTACATCCTGGACATGGACGTCACTCGAGAACCACTGTTGGTCCCCAAATAAACGCTCATCCTGGCGCACTACAAGTAGAAACTAACTCAAGCACAATCGAAACTCCAAATGCATAAATAAATTTTAAAAACTCATTTTTGAACTGAACTCTTATAAATGTCTAAAAATAATTAAAAAGTTACAATTAACTGCCTCAAGACCTCAAAACACCTCAACAACAAAAGAAATAATGAGAGACTCCTCAACCTTTAATCTAACTATAAAGCCTCTAGTTCTCAAATAAGTGTCGTAACATAATCCCCAACAACTAAAATAAGAGGCAAATATGAGGCCTTCCAAAAGAAACGATGCTCACCCAAGCTAGTTGGAATAAGAATAGTCCCAATAAAGTGCATGTATTGGTTTAGTCCCAAGAAAGAAACGATGTTCATTAAATAATGCACTTTGAATGGTGTTAGTACATTGAATGTACAAGAATGTAAGGGGAAAGCTGAAACATACAATTATAGTTGAACTGATAGAGAGGGTAGACATACTCATCTTACCTCAACTCAACTCAATATTAAAGCACTGATAATAAGATGCAATATATAAAGATTTTAAAACATCAAATAATAACTCAAGATGTATAAAAATACAATAATAAACTCTTTACTCTTATTTGGGAGATTCTCTAACTAACAACCATCATTATGAGCTACGTGATGATAAAATGTCTCGCCTATGTTGCCAAAACTAACTTGTACCTTTTTGAGATATAGAACACCTCAACTAAGTATATTCCATTAAACTCTGACCGAAGACACTAAGGATTCATCTAAAAAGTATGATCCTTTACTCAGATCGGCATACAAGATTTATGAGGATTTTGAGATGTCTGAACTCATCCCTGTATTAGTGATCAATACTACTCCCAATAATATATATATATATATATATATATATATATATATATATATATATATATATATATATATATATATATATATATATATATATATATATACACACACACTCATGCTCGTATGTTTAATAACATAACTCTTCCACAATTTGAGATAATTACTCAAAAGTTTCTCTAAAAAGAGGAAATGCTCAAAACTCCTCATAAGATCATGTAGAACACAACATTTCTCCCATTTTATTGACATGAACAAATCACCTCAAGAATCTCAATAACAATATCGGAAGTCATGAATACCGCTCTTCTCATTCTCAAAATAATAAATTTTTTTGAAAGAATTCTCAATTTGACTCAAAAGACCTCATGAACTTTCCTCTTAATTTTACCTTGACATGAAATATGAATTTAAGAGTTATAATTAGGATATTGGATCTTTAATGAATGCTTAGATATTTAGGAATAAGAAGAGAGTGAAGACACAGTTTGAAGAAGCATTGGTGCGACGCAAAGATGAAATTAAAAGTTTTGTAGCAAGATAAATTTCGAGACAGAAGACTCAGTATCCTCTCCGCGATGCGGAGAGGGGGTGACTATGTGAAGACTAAAAATCTAAAATGCATATGCGATGCGGGCCTGGGCGCATATTTTTGTGTAATCTTTTCTTTCTCTCCGAAACTCGATTCAATTCACAGTGAATGAAATTCCATTACCCAATTTCACAAAATTTCATGAACCTAAATGTCTTCAACGAAAATCACACAAACTCCATCAATAAAAACACTCATTCACAAAGACCCTCACCTCAAGAAATCAACAAGAATCCATTATTAAAGAATGACGCTAAGACATCGAGAACTTCATCAAGAATCTCAATCAATCAAATTTAAGAACGACTTTATGGATGAAATTTCATGATTGGCATAATGGAGAAAAAATCCAACAATATGAATGATTACATACCTAGAAGAACAAAGTTCTTGAAGAAACTTGAAAGAAAATCTTGGAACCCTAGCCTTAGCGTTTCTTGAGCATAGAAATTTAAGAGTGAATGAGAGGTTTTGACTATTAAAATTGATTTTTTTTCTTCACGTTTATGGCCATTTAAATGATCACCTAAGGGTTTTAGGGAAAAAAATACCCTTAAATAAATAAATAGAACGGTTTGAAAGTACAAATATTTTTCTAGCCAACAGTGAGGTCCGTAATCACTCTGTAAGGCGGAGCTGCTACCAATTTAGAGCTTCTCTAGTAAATTTGTCATAACTTTTTACTCAGAATTTTGGTTGAGACAAACTCGGTGGCATTGGAAATAACTCGAGGACCTCTAATTTTATAGGTAATGGAACACCTAAATCTATATATTGCTAAAATATATGATCGTTTGAAGTTGATCAAAAACTTAGGAAAACTGAATGTTGACTTGAACGAATTTCTCTTTAGTTCTCTTTCAAACTAGAGGTGTTACATCTAGTGACCTTAACACCTACAAAAATTTAAAATTTCTAGGAAAAAATCTTATTTACAACAAAGAATAGTTTGAGGCTTGACTTAGAAACTTATGGAGTGTTACAAACAACCTTCAGATGCAATTATGTACCTCTTGTAATCGTATTAGATGGAGTTGAATCGTCTGTTTTGATTTTGAAAACTGATAATCTGATAAGTAATGTTGAAATTTTGAGAAAAAATCATCCAAAAACTAATGAGCATAATGCATATACAATTGAAAAATGAAGAAAAAGATTTTCACCCACGATTTAGGCAGTTACCTGCAAAAAGTAAAACATGATTAGAGGGAGAAAATGAAATTTGAATTTCAAATTGGAAGTGGAAGAGTGATTTAAGGAGAAAAATCAGGATTTTGAAAAGGTAAGATAAATTTGATTTTGTATAAATTCATTCACAATGTCCGTTTAAATCTTTGTTGGTTCGGTATACAAAGAGGTGGTGAATCCCATTATTATTGGCAAAAGACCTAAAACTATATTTTCTGACAATAAATAAAATATACTATACCCTCAATGACTAATAACCTAGTAATGTTTTCCAACTCGCATAATATTTCCTTAATTTAATATATTAATTTAACGCTTGTTTGAGCAAACTTCCAAAATCTACTTATTCTTCAAAGTTTCTTTATCAAATGAAGTTTGAGAGAAAAAAAACACAATTAAATATCCCAATTATTTCTTTCGCTAGTGTATTCATTATGTTTGAATTTTTTTTTGGTACAATTGTCTGGTTGATCACTAAATCGGTGTCTGAAGCTAAGTGGTGAAATTTCATAACCCAAAAATCTGGTTTTTTGATGGCACCAACCCAACCCATTCAATAGGTAAGAGTTAAGACAACCATCAACAGTCAACAAAAACATTTAATAAGATTAAAAAATGTAGAAATTAAATTCTAAAAGTGTAAGCAAGCCTGAAATAGATTTTTTCGTAAATCATTATGATAAATATTAAGACGTTATTAATATCCCAAAACCTTTTAGCCTCTAAGAACTCAAAGTATAGAAACATGACTACATTGGTGAAGGATGAAAAAGATAGAAATAGAGCATAGTGATTTGAATTTTTGAATGTGCGGAAATATCCAACAATACCTCCAAGATTTCTGAACTATTAATAGCTATGAAGAATGAATTTGCACTCATACCGGGCTCATCACCTATACAACAAGGTGAAGAAAATGCAAAGGTGAGTGTGAAAATATGTATATTCTAGCATCGTCGACGGAAAGAATATGAGATATTTCACATTTGGTACAAGGTTATGGCTATAGAAGCATATTCAACATGAAGATTAAAATTGATTTACTCATATCAATAGTATTATTGGAAAAGAGAAAGATTAGAATCATCAAAGCCACGAGGAGGATGAGGATATGATAGATCAAACAAAAGTAGTTCATACTTCATCTGTCCAATAATAGTTGTTCACTATTGATTTGACTATTTCTTAAGAAACTATAAATAGTAATTTTACTATCTCACTTTTTGAATATATTAAATACGTAGCCTTGAAAATGTGATGGGAAAATGAATATAATTAATGATAAAGGTAAATTAGAAGCTTAAGTGTAAATTTTTCATTTCATAAAGTGGACAAATATTATTGAACATCTTAAAATAATATAGTGAAAAATTATTATTGAACGGGGAGTAATTGTGACCCATTCCCAATGATTGCCCCCCTAACGGACATTATCTATTTCAATGCACATTGTAGATATATGTGCTTGGATTTATCTATGCTAACAAATCAGAATTAGCTATTTGATTAATGTAACCTAATTACATATATTAATCAAATCCCTTTTCGTGATTGAGATGAGTGGTGAAATCAAGATTTTCATCAAAAGAATTCAAAATATGAAGAATTAAACACACGAAGATGTTGAAAGGGGTGATTTCCAACAATATATATATATATATATATATATATATATATATATATAAATTTTAACTATATATAAATAATATAATACTCCTTCGAAGGGGCTTCAAATGAACCCTTAGCCTTTACTAGCTCTACTCCTTACTCAGCTTTGTCTATCTCGTTTTTGTTTCTATATGACTATATCTATCTCTTACTATTACTTCCTTTAGTCCATAGTAAGTGAATTGTTTAGGCTATGGCACATCCCTTAAGAAAAATGTTTAAGAAATAAATTAAAGGCTATGTTCCACTATTATCCTTTTGATAATTGTCAAATTATTCTTCTAAAAATTGTAAAGTAATTAAGACCCTCATTAGCTGAAGAGTAAATATAAAAAGAAGTTTCAAAAATTTTCTTAACTTTAAATAATTCATTTATTTTGAATTATGATTAGTAGAGGGAGTAGTAGAAATCAAAGACAATAGTTTTTGCTTGCCAGTATGCACGGCCTTTGTGACATTACTACTATCAGTATTTAGAACATACCCTGTATGTTCCTAACTACTTGTTCACTTTTTCTTTTTTAGTTCTCCCTAATTACTTGTCTATTTTGACAAATCAATAAAGAATAAAAAAATTATTTATTATATCCTCAATTTATTAGTTCGAAAAATATAGAATTTCTTGAAAATCTTAAATATTCAATTCATCCACTTCATAATTAATAGAGGTAAAATGGTAAACTCACTATATCAATAATCAATTATTATTTTCTTAATAAGTGTGTCAACTATGAAGTGGACAACTAATTAGGGACAGAGGAAGTATGAATATTGTATGGATCAAAATTGTTTAATCTTCCCAAGAAAAAGTTGTATCTATAATATATATACACACATTTTAAACACCACAATAGAATAGAAAAATAGTGATGTATACTGCTGACAAAACTCAAAATGTTCGCGGAGGGGGCAAGACAGTACGAATGAATCACTTTCTAAGAGTTGCTTTAGTTGATGCCTTAGATAATCTGACTCGTGACGATACCTTAAATCACTACAGCCATTGTCATCTGTTGCAGCATTGTCACTTGAGTGGAATCAAGTGCAACTTTTGCAATGTCACAATCTACGCTCAACGCTACCCACCCCAACGTTGTGATTATTCTATTGATGATGTGTGCAATAATTTCCCTAGACTATGACCAAACTCATGCTCTAAAGCCCTTTAAGTTGGCTAACGACGATGAGCAATTTCATTTGTGCAACTTGTGGCATTAATGATTCTGGACTTTCTCTGTTTCAATCATAATATTGTTGTCATTCGTGTAATTTAAATTTTCAAGTCAAATGTGCTTCTATATACCAACAACTTTGAACGTGAAAGTGAAATGCCCTCTTTTTGTTCTTTTCGTTACCAATGAATGGTGAGGATGCTTCACTCTCTTGCTCAATTTGTACCAAAGCTGTTCCCACATCGAATTGATTGGGTATTTTACAAACATGATCATGTTTACCTTTGTCACTTTGAATGTGCTGTTGTAAAAGAATTCTCAATGGCGATTGATTCATTGGCTCAACTATAGAAACGGCAAACTGAGTAGTCCTCTAGCTCGTGCAAATCATCTGAGTGGGGAAGTCACTCACCGCCTTTATCTCAATGAATATGACTCAGCCAAGTGCCTGAGTTGCAGCTTGTACAACTTTTCATTCATGAAGGGGTACATTTGTGTTGCTTACAATTACTTTGTCGACAATATTTGCTTCTCTGTTCCATCTATGATTTAACAAAATGCCCTGCTTGTCAATAATATATGGACCATACTTCTAGATGGGCATACCATTGCACAAAATGCAATTTTTTTGTTGATCGTTTTTATTCTAGCGCTCCCAAGACCTTGACATTAGCAAATGTCAACTACAAGCTCTTTTTTTCATTCCCATTCAAACATGAGAAGGCAATTATCAAATGCAACATTTGTTTTGAGAAAGTAATGACAAAATACAGTTTGTTATACTATAACATGGATAGTGATGAGAAGTTTCATGTATCTTGTGACCTTTTTGAAGTATCTGTAAGCAATCATGAGGAAATGGTTAACAGTTTATCACTTTATCTATTCAACGCTTAAGTGATCTAAAGATATCAGGTTAAACAATTCATACTTGTCCATGTTACAGCCTTGCAGGCTCACTTCTCGTGTGTTTTGTCCTTTCTTCCCATTTGGTTATTTATTTCCGATTGGTGTGCTTGCTTTTGGGGTGTGATGTTTTAAGTTTGTTGCTGAAAGAGTTGGTTTGGTTCTTGTGGAATCAAACTAACATGAATATTTGGTAGGAAAATTAGTACAAAATAAAAGTCAAGATAGTATCTTAGTAGGTGAAATTTAGGCAAACCATAAAATAGTTTCATATTCTTAACCTTGACAATTTTGACATATAGTAATGTCATGGATGACATCAATAGAATAAATTCATTCCTATAAATAGGTAGCTCTTAATTCATTTTCAAATCATCCTCTCACTTGTCTTCTCACCTTCTAAAGCATTTGTGTTCTTTCTCTTCTAGTATTTCACTTGTATTCTTTGTAAAGTGAAATAAATATTAGTGCAGTTGTTCTTTGGTGGATGTAGGATCATTTTTATCCGAACCACATTAAATATTATTGTTCTTTAATTTCACATTTCCGCTAACAATTGGTATCAGAGACAAGGTTCTGTCTGAGTATGCTTTGTGTCGCAACACAGTCTGAACTTCAACATCAGAAAAGAATTACTTTGGTTTTCTGTAGTTTCAAATACATTGTAGTAGAAAAGGAAGAACAAGTAAAAAAAATGAGTTCCATGAAGTTTGAAATTGATAGATGTAGTGGCGCAACAACTTCAATATCAGGAAGATTATGATGATGGCATTACTGTGGAGGGAAGGTTCAATCCATGCTATTCACGTAAAGTACGCTAATAAGATATCAAATTCCGATAAGAAAAAGATTGAAGGAGATGCATTGACTGTAATTTAACTGTCTCTTGCACCTAACGTATTTTGTGAAGTGAGTACAAGTACCGAAGAGACGACCAAAGAGTTATGGGAAAAGATGGAAGGGTTTTACCAGGAGCAATTAGTGACACCAAAGATGTTGGTACAACGGTGTCTTCATACATTTAAGATGGATTTAGGTAATTTGTTGCAAGAACATCTAGATGCGTTTGATAAATTAGTGATGGACATACAAACTGCTAGAATTAAAAAGGATGAGGAGACGCTTGCATGTTCTTTGCTATTTTCATTTACTTCAAAATATCATGATATTGATAATTCAATGATGTATAGCAAACAACCTATCCCACTTGAGAAAGTGTGGCAAGCACTTAACTCTTGTAATGAAAGGATGCATTTTAAAGGAGACAAAAGGAATGAAGCTAGTGGACTCTTTGTAAGAGGTCATACTAGCCAACAGGGAAGGAGCAAAATGAAGTACAGAATAAAGTCTCGTGTGAACAAAAAGAAAGTGGAGTGTTGGGGTTGTCAAAAGAGGGGGCACTTTGAACGAGATTGCCCTATGTCGAAGTCCAAAGAAAAGGAGAGTGGATTCATTGTTGAGCCAGCACATGACAACATCATGCAATACTGGATTCTATGAAAACATATGTGCCTTAGACTGTGGTTGTACTTTGCATATGACATTCCAAAGAGATTGGTTCAGCATCATAAAACAAGTGGAGGAACCATATCAATGGGCAATAATACAAGTTGTAAAATGGTTGGCATTTGTTCAGTTCGTGTTCGCTGCCATGATGGAATCGTGAGAACTTTTACAAAAGTCCTTCATATTCCTGGTTTGAAGAAGAATTTTATCTCCATGGGTACTTTGGATAAATTAGTCTATAAGTAAATGAGTGAAGGAGGAAATATGAAAGTGACTAAAGGGTCATTAGTCATTTCGACGGCCAAGATGCAGGATGGCCTCTACACACTTGCAGGAAGAACCATTATTTGCTCTGTAAATGCATCTATAGTGAAGTTATCAAATGTTGACAATGCAAAATTATAACACATGAGACTAGGCCATATGAGCGCATGAGGATTGGAGATGTTGAGCAACCGCAACCTTTTAATTGATGAGAAGATTATCACACTTGAATTTTGTGAGCACTGCGTCTTAAGGAAGCAGAAAAAGGTCAGCTTCAGCACTGCCAAGCACAAGACGGGAGGAGTGCTAGACTAAATCCATTCAAATTTGGGGTCCCTCTAAGCTTCCATCGAAGGGAAGAAAGAGGTATCTTCACATTCATTGATGATTTTTCATGAAAGGTTTGGGTGCATTTCTTGAAGGCAAAAAGTGATACTTTTGAGGTGTTTAAAGAGTGGACAATTTTGGTTAAGAAAACAAATAGAGAGAAAAAGCTTGGAGTTTTGTAGTAAAGATTCCAATGATTTCTTCAAGGTTCATAGGATCACAAGGCATAAGATGGTAAGGCACACACCAAAGTAAAATTTAATTGCTGAGAGAATAAACTGAACTCTTCTTGAGAAGGCTCGTTGTATGCTCTTACAAGCTAAGATGTCCAAATTATTTTGGGCTGAAGCAGTTCATACTGCTTTTCATATTTTCAATCGATCTCTAGCATCAGCCATTGACTTTAAGTCTTTGAATGAGGTCTGGTCAGGTCAACCCTCTAACTATTCATACTTGCGAATAGGTGTCCAACTTATTAGCATGTTAACAAAGGAAATATTGAACAAAAGGCTAAAACGGTCATATTCGTAGGGTATGTGGATAGAGCAAAAGGGTACAAACTATGGTGTTTGTCTTTATCAAATTTGTAGTTAGTAAAGATGTTACCTTTGATGAATCCTCTGTACTTAGATCCTCGTAAAGTTTATGGAGAGTTATCAAGAAACGAGAACAACGAGCAGGTGGAGCTACCAGTGGAGCTTATCTAGGAACGAGATCAAGAGACTCAAATTGATGAGTCAAAAAATGCAAATCTTGAAGAACTTGCTTCCAATGAACCATATACAATAGCGAAGGGAAGGGACAAAAGGCAGATACAGAAACCAAAACGTCTTATAGAGCAAGAAAATCTGATTGCACGCGCGTTAATTGCTAAAGAAAAAGAGATTAAGGATATCGAGCCCTCTTCGTATGTTGAAGCAATTTCTTCAAAAGATGTTGCACAATGGCAGTTAGCCATGATTGAAAAGATGGAGTCTCTTAACAAAAATGAGACATGGGTCTTAGTTAAAAGTCCAAAGTGGATGTGGACAGTTGGATGCAAATGGGTGTACAGAAAGAAAGAAGGTATCAGAAGTGAAAGATGCTAGGTTCAAGGCGAGACTGGTTGCAAAAGATTTAAGTCAGAAGTAGGAATTGACTATAATGAGATCTTCTCTCCAGTCATGAAACATAACTCAATTCACGTTTTACTAGCATTGGTTGCACAATTTGATTTAGAGCTTCAACAGTTTGATGTCAAAACTGTTTTCTTACATGGGGATCTAGAAGAGACAATCTATATGGATCATCCTCAAGGTTTCCAAGTTGAAGGAAAGAAGACCATGCATGCCAACTGGAGAAGTCTTTGTATGGTTTGAAGCAATCCCCTAGACAACGGTACAAGAGGTTTGATGCATTCATGACTACATATGGATTTTTTAAAAGTGCATTTGATAAATGTGTGTATCACAAGAACATGTCTGCTAACTCTATGATTTATCTATTGTTGTTTGTTTGATGATATGTTTATTGCTGCTAACAACATCACAAATAAAAGTATTTTGAAGAAACTGTTGCGCAAGGAATTTGACGTGAAGGATTTGGGAGCTGCAAAAAAAATTCTTGGAATGGAGATTTCAAGAGAAAATGGTGTTGTACATCTTTCTCAAAAGAGGTACATCAAAAAATTTCTTGAATGATTCAATATGCATATGAGAAAGCCTGTAAGTACACTGTTAGCTTGTCATTTCAAGCTTTTAGAGTTACAAAAACCTCAGTCTATGGATAAGCAGGAGCATATGTCAAAGATCTATTATGCGAGCGCAATTGGTAGCATAATGTATGCTATAGTGTGCACATGTCCACATATTGCCCAATCTATAAGTGTGGTAAGAAGGTACATGGCAAATCTAGGAAAAAGGCACTGGGAAGTTGTCAAGTGGATATTGAGATATCTTAAAGGATCTATTGATGTTGGCCTAACCTTCCAAAAAAGTGAAGGTATTTCAATTCCCGGTTATGTAGATTTTGACTATGCATGGGATGTCGATCGAAAGAGGTCAACAATTGGATACATCTTTACTCTCGTTGGTAGTGTTGTTAGTTAGAAATCAAATTTACAGTTGATTGTCGCTTTGTCTACAACAGAGGTAGAATATATGGAAACAACGGAGGCAGTGAAAGAAGCTATCTGGTTGAATGGTTTGGTGGCAGAATTGAGTTCGATTCATCTAGAATCAATTCTAAGATGTGATAGTCAAAGTGCTATTTATTTGATTAAAAATCAAATATTTCATGAGCGCACTAAACACATTGATGTCAGATTTCATTTTATTCGAGATGTCATAGAAGATGGAGATATCAAGGTTGATAAGCTTATCACAGACGATACGTTGCATACATGTTAACCAAAATAGTCTCGCTTGCCATGTTTGCACACTGCAAAGACTTGGCGGGATTATGCATGAAGTGATGCAACTCTGGGGGAACAACTTCTAGGTGTAGCTAGTATGTTTAACAAAGGTTTGATTATTCTTGTTTCTTCCAATGGGATTTCCCTATAAGCTTAGAAGTTTTGGCCAGAGTTGTTTATACGCATGCTCAGAACACAAACCAAAGTGGAGATTGAAAGAGTTGGTTTGGTTCTTGTGGAATCAAATTAAATAGAAGATGAATTAACATGAATACTTGGTAGGAAGATAATTAGTACAAAATAAACGTCAAGATAGTATATTGGTAGGTAAAATTTAGGCAAACCATGAAATGGTTTCATATTCTTAACCTTGACAATTTTGACATATAGTGATGTCATGGATGACATCAATAGGATGAATCCATTCCTATAAATAGGTAGTTATTAATTCATTTTCGAATCATCCTCTCACTTGCCTTCTCACCTTCTAAGGCATTTGTGTTTTCTATCTTATAGTATTTCACTTGTATTCTTTTATAGTGAAATAAATATTGGTGCAGTTGTTCTTTGGTGGATGTAGGATCATTTTGATCTGAACCACGTTAAATATTGATGTTCTTCCTTGTTCTTTAATTTCATGTTTCTGCTAACAGTTGCAAATTTAAGTATTTTATAGTGTATTGCCTTCTAATAGATATGCAGTTATTGTTAACTTGCTAATCTTTTGTTTGCACTTTTTTATTTGTTGAAAGCTAAATCTCAAGTCCTTTAACCTTAATGAATTCACTTGTTTCTTTTAATTTCAATTTCCTCTGATTAATTAAGTATGAGGAACTTTGTGAAATATGTGATGTAAATCCAAAGTCTAGATGGGGGATAGTCTAAATAATATTAGAAGGAATACCAATATAAATGATGGTGACTTATATTGCTCAGACTCTCCAAATAAGTTGTTGCACTACAGCCGTGTCGGATCCTTCAAAACGTGCATTGTTTTTTGGAGGACCTGGCTATTAGGACCGAATAATTAGGTGTAATGTGAATTTAACAAAACAAACCTCGAATGACCATGAGTAAGATGACAAACGATAAATATACCAAAAGACACAAAAATTTAACGTGGTTCGGTCAATCGACCTACGTCCACAAATGAGATGAGTAATCCACTATATAAATATGAGAGTACAAAATATAGAGAGAAATTACCTCATCCAATTCACTCGGAATACAAGGAGGTTCACAAGTTCTCCCTCAAAACTGCAACTCTCAAAACCCTATTACTACATTTTGAATGCTGATTAAATTAGAATTAGCAAACCTATATTTATAGAATACTAAAACATTTTCTACAAAAAAAAAAGGACTAGTCCAAATTTTAAAAAAATTTCCTAAAAGAAAAACCTATTTATGATAAGAAACTTGGGGCAAATAAATCCCAACAGTGACATCCACTTTTTTAAAGAGTTCAAACAACATAGAGGGTGATTGTATCAATCACATTAATCAAGACATATAAAATAGCATTTTGCCATATATTATATTTCAACTTCACAATTTATTAAATTTTTTGCAATAAACACCAGTACAAGTGAATAAAACACCAAAATAAAACAGAAATTGAAAGGAAGTTTGAATAACAGTGCCTCATTTTACATATTCCTTTATCTATCTGTTTCAACAGAATCCTTGCACCCTTTTTTTTTCTTGGTTTATTTTCAAATAGTGGAAAGTCAAAAACAATGACAGAACTAAAATTTTCTCTCAAGGATAGTGTAACGTCAAAAACAATGATAGAACCAAAATTTTCTCTAAAGGGTTCTAAATATAAAAAAGTAAACATACAAACTAACAAAAAGGATTCAACGTTTGCTATTTATAAATAAAAATTATTTTAACCAGCATAAATAGTGGTAATGAATATGGGATCATCATCAGATTCATCAGAAGAGCAACAAGAAAGTTGCCCTGTGTCGAAGGGCGCAAGAATAAGAGTGTGGTCTACCTTTTCGGTCTCTTTTTGTTCCTACTTTATCCAACATCTCACATCTCCTCATACGGGCATCTACCTATCTCCCCTTCGCATGTCCAAACCATGTGTTGTGAAACTAGATGACCCTGTAAAGGCCTATGAGTTATTAGGCTTTTATTTGGGATGCATACCCAATAACCATTTGTTAAAAAGGACTAGAAGTTAGAAGAGCGGTTATGAAAATTATGTCGAAGCTTTGCCTTTAAGTTATTTCTCATACCCTTTCTCTATTCTGATATCTCATCTCCTTCTAGTTACTTTCTTCTCTGTAATCTATTTGAAATTAGTATGTTATTACTTTGTTGTGCGCATTATACGTTATATTTTGTATCCAGTGAATATTATATATCAGTGTTTGTGTTGGAAATCGAGTTTGTTTCATTGGTGCTTCCATCCAGAGGTCTTCAGTGGAGGACCAAGTATCTCGAACAATTGAATATTCAATTAATACCATGAAGAATACTTGGTCAAAGGATCTCGCTGAAATTCATTCACTGTTACAAGAGTTGGTTGGAAACCTTCCAACGAGTAAACCAAGTCCGGTGGAATTTCAACAATTCTGTGGCCAGAATCCAGAGTTATGGATATCTAAGGCTGAACACTGCTTTGAATTCTATGAGATTACTGAAAACCACAAGTTATATCTTGCCTCGTGCTATCTTGACGGGAAGCGTTGACGTGGTACCAATGTCTTTTTAAGAACAAACAATTGGTAGATCGGAAACACTTTGTTGCGGAAGTGTTAATTCATTTCGCATATAACATCTTAAATCACATGAAGGTCGTTTGGCCAATCTCTAGCAGGTACCCACGTGACTGAGCACCCAAGTCCTTATGAGGCTATTTCGCCAGGTTTTAGTGAGCCAGATATACTTTCACCATGTCTTGCACATGTGCTCCACAAAGGAGCGATATATCCAATTTGTTGTTGCCTCAGAACTTTGATGAGAAATCTGAATACCCAACCATTATTGATACGCTCAAATGTTCGACAAAATGTTAAATAACTGCCCCAAGGTATTCACCTTGGCGCCATTAGATGATCAATTTGAAATGTCTAATGAAGATGATATATATCTTGACATTAGTTAAATCCAACAGTTTCATGGAAATTCCCAAAGAGATATGTCATAGAGGTATGTTACATTAATTTCTTTGGATTCTGACTCTCCAAAACAACAAATCGAATTTGCGTCCTTTGAAGACATGTATTTTCTTGAATTTCACTCGGAGCATGAGACTAAGTCAGTACTTTTGTTGGGATTTATTGACACGTTTTGCTTCATCGGGTATGTTAACTATATGACTCAAGTGTGGGATGCAGGACGAAGATGGTGCATGCATTTTTCTGTTTTGCTTTCTAATATTCCAGGGACAGTTGGTTGCTTCTTTGCAATTTAATTACAATTATATCCACTTGGAAATGAACACTCGAAATAAGGATTGGGAGAAGAACTCCAGGGGACTGTTTGCTTTCCAGTCTCAATGCATGAATTTTAAATTTGGTACAAGTTTGGAGTGAAGAAGAATGATACATCCTACAATAAGTCTTGCTAGCATCGTACAATCATTGCGGTAATTAACTAATTTTCCTACTTATCTCGCTGAAGATGGTTCCTCACCAATGATGCATAATTATTGGACTTGCTATTTTACTAGGCCATTAACTGACTTTTTTTACTGATTCATTAATCAGTTCTTCATATCAAAAAGTTGGAAAATTTCACAAAGAAGGAATAGCACTAGTTTATACTTGTGTCATAGCCAGACAAACAGAGAAAATTTCTAGAGGTCAAATTACTTTTGAAATGATTTTAGTCTTTGTCTTTGATCCTGGAGGAGGTACTTTTGATGTACCAATTCTTGAAGACATGGATGGTGTCCTTCTGGAAATCTCTAAAGCAATAACTAATGTATTTATATGCAATATGTCTCTCTCTGCCGATGAACGTGATCTTCATCAATTGAAAATAAAAGTGTTCATCAATTTGATATCAATTTTATTGTATTTGCGTTCTTCCACGGCTAAACCTTTGGATGGAAAAAATAGAGAATTGTCCAACACAATTGTACAAGCAAAAAGATTGAAGTGCGACGTTAAGTTTGCAATTTTAAGAGATAGGTATGCATATGTTCAGGCAAACTAACTAATTGAGGTTGAATTGGTGAGATTAGTTTCAGTTGCTACTGTTGCTTTAACTAATAGTGGACTTAGAAGCATTGAAGAGCAACTCGTGGAAAATGAAGGCCTGACCACTAATGTAATTACAGGAGATGTTATTCATCTTGGTAATTTAGAATCTGCAAAGGGCACTGGAGATGACTTATCAGTACATTTAGGTTAGCAACTCTTGGTTTTCATTCTAACACTGAAGCAGTTGCTCGCGACTCGCCTTCAAGCCTTAACAGATGTACTATTGTAATGTCAGGGTGATTCCACTAGAACCTTGAGGTCAAGGTTCTTTTTTAGGGCGGGAGTATTGCTGTGAACCAAGATGACACCATAAGGGCCTATGGGATATTAGAGGCTTTTATTTGGGATACAGGCCCGATAACCATTTGTTAAAAAGGACTAGAAGTTAGAAGAACGGTTATGAAAATTATGTCGAAGCTTTGTCTTTCAGTTAACTCTCATCCCCTTTCTCTGTTCTGATATCCCATATCTCCTTCTAGTTACCTTCTTCTATGTAATCTATCTAAAATTAGTATGTTATTACTTTGTTGGGCGTATTATACGTTGTAATTTGTATCCAGTGAACATTATATATCAGTGTTTGTGTTGGTAATCTAGTTTTTTTCACCATGTCAGCCTCTCTTCCCTCATGTATTCCTTATTCTTAATCTTATCGCCGTCTCAATATCCTCATTTTCGCCACTTGCATCTTCTTAATATGAAAGTTCTTGAATGATCAACACTCCACCCCATACAAATTTATGTCTATATCTACTCTAAGAATCTTGTCTAACGATCATGCAACTCAAGTTTATAGAATTTAAATAAGTCTAAAAAAAGAAAATTGTAACCTACTTTGGAGTTGAACCACAAGCAAAAACCATCACTCTGAAACTTTCCCCTTTCGAATAACTGCAAAAGTTCAACTACACATCTAAGTTCAATGTGTAGACCATAACTTGCAACCCAATCAAGATTTCTAATATATAACCCAATCAAGATTTCGAGAAGATCCTAGAGGGAACGGATAAATATAAGTCATGTTATAAGGTATTCTGTCTCAGTAGAAGTTCATTTGTTGATAAATTTATACATGTAAGTAAATGGGGTGGGTGTTTGACTAACAATCCAATAATCAAGTCGAAATGATTATTTAATCACAACAAGTTCACAATCGAAAATCTTAAAACATGATTTTATCACAAGTAATTGGAGACTCTAAGGAGTGTACTAGTATGAACTCTGTTTGGAAGAATTAGGAGAGTATTAGGGTTTAGGGTCTTTAGAAATAACCTAAACACACTTAGGATTGGCCAAAACGACTAGTATAGATATCAATAGAGTTTTAGAAAAAAGTACCTAAAGACCCCTAATTAAAATTTACCGGAAGTCATCTACGTATCAAATAGAAGACATGTAAATTAATTTCTGATAGGAGACTCGCCTCAAGATGTTTTGATGATTCCTCACAAGTGCAGGGACCCGGTCCTCTGCAGAGTATGAATAAAATAGTCCCATCTGCGAAAAGTACAGACAGTTGTAAAAAGATATCTTCGTCAGGGAGTTTGGTGAAGAGCAGTATACTTCTCCAATCAAAATCGACTAGGTTGTTTTGTTTGATTATTAACAAGTCTTGATGATATATATCAAACAAAAAAGAAACACATTACTCATTCATTCAAAGGAAAAAATACTTTCAAGCATCAAGAATAGTAAGATATCGATTAAACGGCTTTCAGATCTTCTTCTTATTTGTTGTTTTTCAATTTGCTTGTAATTGTTCTTAAATTATAGGATTAGTTTCAATCTTGACAGAAACGTATCAAAATTTGGGTGTTTTATTGTAAAACCTTAGGTTACGGGTAACTTAGGTTCTTACGAAGCAGTGTTGTATCTGTTTGTTTGCTGCTCAGCTAAGTAGTAGGGTGTATTGCTTAGTGAAGAAGCTATAAGTTTAGTCTCTTGTTTGTAATCGACTTTTACTTTTGCTTGTGGAAGATTAGTGAAAGTGGTTGTTGAAAACTCCTGTTGTGAACGGGTCATGATTTTACTCCCTTGAGTAAGGAGGTTTTCACGTAAAAGTGATTGTCTCTTTTACTTTATGTTTGTGTTCTTTAATAACTGTGCACTAGTATTCAGAGGACCAGGTCTTATCTAAGATAAGTGGAAGCATACATTTCAATACTTTCCTACACGGCCTGTATTGGCCGTTCATAGAAACAAAAACCTAAAATCACAAAGTTTCTAAAGAATGACCTATGAGGCTCAACCCATGATCTGTAAAGCTTTTTACGATCCGTACTGTCCATTTGTAAGAAACAATATACTAAAATACCTATTTCCTGAAGTCTAATCTATGAGACCCCTTTCTACGAACTGTAGATTCATCTACAATGTACATCCTTCTCATCCTATTCAAGAAATTTTATGAGTATCTAAGATTGTTCTACGACTCTATTGTACGAATCTTATAACCAAACACGATTCATAAAGTCCATTCATAAATATTGAACGGAACATATCTATGACTTGTGGTTATGGTTTCAATAAAATAAAGAAACTCCGCAACTAAAATGTTCTTAACTTTTCAAACCTAATCTGAGGGACTTTTGAGGTGTTACATGTAGGGATGACAATGGGGATGTACGGTTGTGGGGAAAACCAGCATAGACCCTTAAACATACTAACTCGCCCCGCTCCGCCTCACATAGCAAAAAATTGTGTTTTCAATCTGCATCTGCATAGACCCGTTCTGCTCCATCCTGCGTAGTTTCTGTTCTTTCTTAATTGAGTTTTGCACAACAAATAAAATTCATAAAACTTTTCTTTTATTTTTCTGCTAGATGAGTAAACTTGTAACTGTTATACTATTTCCTACAAGCTACACATACAAAGAGATCATTGTCTCAATCATGTAGTTGGGATATAAATATTTTCTATTGTTTAATAGAAGGGGTTAGCAAATCTGTGGTCAAGCTTATGTCTCACTAGTGAAACTGTTTGCGCCTTGCGCGATTATATAAAATATTTATAAGATAATAATATGAAACATGTAATATTTAGGTTAGTATCAAATATATAGATAATATTAATATTTCTCCTCGTCTTTTTAAAACATATAAAATATGTTTATTATATATATACATATATATATACATATATATATATATACATTGTATTACATTAAAAATATTTTATATGTTTTAATTTTCTATATCTTTTTTAGGAGTACTAATGTTCTATTCAAACTCTAATTTCATCAAAACAAAATTGATTTTTTTTAATTTTATTATTGCATTTACTTATTATAATTTTTTAAATATTAATTAAATATTTATAAGACTTCCGAAAAATAAAACATATAAAAGTTATGAATAATATTTAATATCAAACGCTACAAGTAAGATGAAGAGACATGAGTTATAAAAGACAATAAATGTATTACTAATTACGTATTGATTTTATTTGTACAATAAACAAATAAAAATAAGCGGTGAAAATACAAAAAAAGAACAGAAAAAATATAATAATTGGTGACTACAAAAAAATTATAAATACATTTCGAAGCAAAAAGAATAGTGACAGATTGTTATATACACAAAAAATGACATCAAGAAAATAATATTTTATTTTTCATTTACTTTTTATAATTATAATAAGAATGAAACTAATCATCATAAATTTTGTTGTTGTTGTTAAAATAAAATAATTATATTAATTTTTTTCATAGCAAAAAGAAAGTAGAATACTAAAGGATCAAATGATTAGCATTGACAATACAATATATTTAGCTAAATAATTTATACAAAATAAAAATTTAAAAAACTCTAGCAAAAGTAACTAAGTTGCTAATACAATTCAAAGTGAAAAAATAATCTCTAATTATGCTTCACTTTTTTTTTATTCTGCCATCTTCCTTTGCAAAGAGATCCGCGTGTCATCATGTTCTGATCCATATGTCAAACTCTTCATTATATGCAACTAACTGAATTTAAAAAATCATATACCAATTAAAAATAATTATATCAAAAGAAAGAATGAAATATAAATTATATTTAATATATTTGTATATTACCTTTTCAATAGTACTACCAATACTAATAATAATTATTTCTTGAAATCTAACAAATATTATAATCAAACTATATTAAATCTGGAAAACTAACTATTACAAAGAGCAATTGCATACAGACAACACATTGTTAAGAATTACAGAGATTTTTTTAATCATACTTACTTGATAAATTATAATACAAACATAAAAAAAAAATATTAAGAAAGCATGTTTAAGTACATAAAAATAAAAAGAAAGACTTAGAATGAAATATATCTTACCTTCATATATATTTTTTTGTTTCATGTTAGTTAATTCGCAAAAAAGTATGATGAAGAAGAGAAATTATAACTTTGTATGTAAATCTTCATGAAAATAAATATGAATTTATAAAGACAAAATAAAGGAAAAGAAAAAATAAGGACTTGAGAATGATATATTTATTAACTTTATGTGCATTTTTTTTTAAATGTTAGTTTCATTCACAACCATATACTAATTTATATAAACAAAAATTGAGGAAATAAAAATAAAAATTTGCAATGAAATATTTCTTACTTCCATGTACTTCTTTTTTGTTACAAACCAAACCTATATGATGAAAAGAGAAATGATAATTATGAATGTGAATCTTCGTGAAAATAATATGAATTTATAGGCAAAATAAAGGAATACCATAAGACATCACAAACTTATAAATTTAATTTAGAGGTTATGGACATAAAAATTATGACAGTTATGAATATTATTAAAAGTAAAAATTAAAAAGGGGCAAGTCATGATTAGTAATCCCTAGTGAATAAATTAAAAAATAAAAATAAAAATAAAAATACTTAAAATGTAAAAAGAAATTATTATAATTTCATGATTAGAAGTTTGATAAACAAATAGAAAAAAAATATAGAGAGTTTTTTAATAAATGTTTCTACATTAATAAAATATTTATTTGTATAAATAAAAAATACATTTTTATAATAAAATAATTCATTTAAATTTGAAAAAGTAAAAAAAAATTATATTTCTCCTTTTATTATAAGTGAGATAAATGAATAAAAAAGATGAAGAGTTTTTTTATAAACGATCCTCCATAAATAAAATATTTATTTGTAATAAATTTTAATAATTCTTTTTATGATATAATAATTAATTTATTTTTTTAAAAAAAAAACTAAATGCAAATGGAGGCCATAAAGTGGTGTCACATCACCTTGTCTATTGTCCTCATGTGTGTGTGTGTGTGTATATATATATATATATATATATATATATATATATATATTGATTTGGTTTTTAAATTATTTTTGGCATAATACATAAATATGACCCTTTACTTGGCGTCAGTTGGCAACTATGACCTTAACTTTAAATGTGCACAAGTAGACACTTAAACTTGTATAGAATTGAACAAATTGACACATTCATCTTACATGACACCCTATGTGAAAAGTTTGTGTCCTACGTGTATCATGTCATGTAGGACATGTATGTCTATTTGTTCAATTTTATACAAATTTAAGTGTCTATATGTTCACGTTCAAAGTTAAGGGTCATAGTTGTCAACTAACGTCAAGCTAAAAAATATTTATGTATTATGCCATTATTTTTTTGTTAACGCACAAAATAATACAATTTCAAGAAAATTATAAGATACCGTTACAGTGTAGCTAAAGTGTTTCTAGAAAATTATGGTGTAACTTAAGTGTCAAAATATTTGGAAAAAAACAATGACAAAGTAGCTAAGAGAGAAGCTGGAGTAACTTATAAATATTTTTCTCAATATTAGAAACTAATTAAGTAAAATTATGTAAAATATCGTAAAACATCTCCTTGAAAACTCAATAAATGATTGATATCAATAAAAATATAACACAATCTTAAGTTTTCTAAAGTGAACTCCACCGAAACTTGAAGCAGGAGAAAGTGGCAAGCGTATACCGAGAGGGAGTAGCACTTTTCACAACCCGCATTCACCTTACATTCCTTAAAAATTGTTTCAGCCCGCCCTGAATCGCACCTGCATAAAGTCATACCTGTCCCGCCCCACCCCGCATGAGGCAAAATTTGCCCTGCTCTTCATCCGCCCCGCCCTATTGTCATTCCTAGTCACAGGTTAGGGTTGGGAGGTTGAGAAACAATCTGACTGGAGGAGGGATTGGGGTTTGGGGTTGAGGTTGGGAAGTGTGCTTCTCGAAAATATTATTTTAAAATAGTTTTAAAATATATATTATTATTCGGATATAAAATGCCTACATTGAGTTTTTGATCTTTTTTTTCTATTTAAAATTTATTATTTAAGAATTATTTTAATTATAAATAATAAATATTTTTATTTAATTCGTCACTTTATCACGTCATTACAAGATCTATAGTTAATTGATTGATAAAAAAAAATTCAAAATAGCACAACAAATCTCAACATCAAATGCTTAAAAATGAATGAGACATACTTTAAGTTCCTGACCGGAAATTAATACCAACTTTATGTGATTGCATATGGATTATGCGTTATAAAAATATTATCTTAACTCACTATTGACTTAATTAAATTCTTAATTGACATTTGACCCTTACCTGGTTAAATACGTTCTCAATATTAATTTTGAGACCCAAAAAAAAAAAAAAAAAAAGAGAACACCCTAATTCAATTTTCTTTGTTTGATTTGCTTTACAAACTTTATTTAAATTATCTTTTAAATCGAAACGCCATAAAAATACAAGTTTCTGGCAAGCGTTTATCTTAGCAGTTAGCCAAGTGATGAGCATTTGATTACCTGCAAATGTTTAATCAACTGCTCATTTTTCTCCCATTTAAACCCTAACCTTTGCTTCTATCATCTATCCATGGATCCTCGTCGACCTTCTCGCCTTATCGATCCAAAGGTTCGTCGGGTGGGGTTCTTCGCACCCGACCCGGAGAACCATCCCGGACTTGCCTCATCTCCCTCCGGGAACTCTTCATCTCCGGCGATGATCTCTCATGCCTTCGACAGCGTCTCACAAGCTGTGCCTGTTCCCAATTCTACCTTGTCGCGGCCTCGACGAACTTCTTTTGACGAAAGTGAGCAATTTGTGGTTGGAAGTTACAATCCTATGCAGTCCGTGCTGGGAACTTCACCGGCATCCAGCGGAATTGGTGTAGACGGCGAATTTTCCGAGGACTCCTCTCAGTGGGTTCGTTTAACCGATGGTTTCGGTTTGACTTCACCTGCGAAATCAATGACTGAGTTGAAAGACGATCAGGATACCTCTAGCATGGGTAATCTAGAAATTTTATACTATTGCATTTGGAGTTAACATAGTGGTGCAAAATAGGCATACATTATGATTCCCTCAGTTTTAGTTTAGGGATTTTAATGTGGAAAATATCCAAAAAAAAAAAAAAATTGAATGTATGTGGAAAATTTAAAAGAAGGAACTTCTGCTCATTTGCTTGTCTGCTCTTAGATGATATTGTAGATTTAAATTTCTGAACCCAGTCCGAAATACGAATTGGACACTAAAACCAGCTATTTTGTGTAGCTGTGCTCTTCTGATACCATGTAGTGTCCACATCCAGTAGCATCTTGCAATTTTAGCTTTATGCATGGGAGTTTATATGACAATGTTTGATGCTATATTAGGATGACATATGGAGCATTATTACTGATGTAGTTCAAGGTTCGTCTGAGCTATCACATATTAAGAGCAATAAGAATGCCAGTGCTAAATAAGGCTTTGTGCTTGCATTATCAGCACTAAACTCATTTTTTCGTTGATTAACAACAGTTAGGTTCGCTCAAAGGAGAGTTCTCCTCCCTCTAAAGAATTTTGATCTTGCCAGAACGAGTGTTTCTCAGATGAGGATAAAAGATCTTTTCTCTTGCAGAACGGGTCAGTGCAGTAGTGGCTGAAACACCAATTGAAGCAGAAAGAAATGCAAAGTCACTGAAAGAAAAGACCACGAAAGCTGAAAGGCGTGCGCTGCAGGAGACTCAACGAGCTGCAAAAGCTTCGGGAAAAGGTTTCAATCATCTTCCCTTTTCAGTTAGGAAAGCAACTACTATACATTATCTCCACATAGAGGAGCAGGATGGAAGCAAGGCTTTTAAAGTTTCTTTTCTTTCCGATAAAACTTTAGTAAACCGGTTTTTCCTAATTAAATTTAGATTTCATCTGGGGCTAACTTGTCCGTCACACAAATTTGTTTCATTTGTCCGGTGCCTACATCGGATCCCTAACTAGGATTCGTGCCAGTAAGGCCCATTTATGGGGGAATTGCTCCCTATCAGAATTGTTTCCATACCCAAGGCTCGAACCCCATACTCTGGTCAAGGGTACAAGGATCCTATTCATCCCATCCCAACCTGGATTAGTTTGGGTTCCAATGTAGGTACAGATTATTTGGTGTTAGAATTTCTATTATTGCTTCTCTCTTGTTAATGGATAATTTAGTTTATTCAATATGCTGGCGTTTTGAAACGCCAATCTTATGTTTTCAGGTTTTAAGTTTTATATTACATATTTCTAGAATTTCTGACCATGGGGGATTTTGATAATTTTGGTTCTGTCCAATAGCTCCTCCAAGCTATTATTTGTCTACCCTTTTTGGCCTTAAATATATTTTATTCTCAGCTGTAGAAGCTGCTTTCGTTTTGCCAATATCTATTAGTTATGCTTAACAGCTTATAGTATTCTGTTCTTGAATAGTTTTCCCTGTCCCAACATATTGCCTCAAAGATATCAATTGGTTCATTTTGTTTGGTCTTTCTTTTTTTGAAACACGAGTATTGGAGTGATATGGATTTAAATGGAGCAACATGAATTTTTGAGGATTCATATAGTCGACCATAAGTCAACAACTAGCTTTGAAATGAAGTGTAGTAGTAGTAGTTCTTTTTTTTTTTTGGTAACATGACGGAAGGTTTAGTATTGTGGTATTACCTTGGAAAGATTTCTGAACAGTGAAAACATAATAGTAATTGGTAGCTTTCAAAATCTGTATCCTCTAATTAAAGCTAGGTCAGGATTTCTTTTTTGCTGAGTTGTTAAATTAGCTTTCTGAAGATGTACTTTATTTTGTTATCATATATAGCTGGGGGAAAATCTGTGGTAAAGTTACATGGACAGTCTGGTAAACCTGCTAAGCAGCCTCCACAAAAGAAAGATGGTGGACCAATGATGTCATCTGCAGCTCTTTCTGAGACAAAAGGAGGTGACCGACCACCAGAAAAGGATCGCAAGAAAGATGTACCAGCTCCTAGGATGCAATTTGATGATAAGAATCGTGTTGAAAAAGCTAAGAAGCGTGCACTAGTTAAAAAGATTGAAGCTAGAAATAGAGTAGAATTGTTTCGGCATTTACCGCAGTATGAACAAGGAACTCAGCTACCTGATCTTGAATCGAGGTTTTTCCACCTTGATACCATGCATCCTGCAGTTTACAAGGTAACCTCCTCCAACCCATCATTTCCCATTTTCATTTGTTTCTGCTTTAATTTGGGAAACCATTTCAAGAAATAGTTGTATAAGCTACTAAGCTTGTTTTGGAAGACTTTATTCAGCAAGTAAGAACTAAGAAGGAGATTTACACTCACATCTTCCTTGGTGAGCATGTATATGTCTTCTGATGCGCTAATACTATCACCACCAGACTGCTGAGACGACTGTTGACATGACTTTCACCTTTTGTGTTTCTCTTCTAACTAATTATAATGCCTCAATCCCAATGGAAGTGTAGTAACATGACTAAATCTTAGTCCTCATTAGTTTATATTGCCTATATGGGTGTTTCTTCCTTTTTATTCGATCTTTTGCCAAGTTTCATGAACTCCAAGAAATTGTAAGCCTTTTGAGACGAATTCATTCTACTCGTCCCTTTTAATCCATCAAAGCACCATGGTGCCGCCTCACCTACGGACGGATACATTTAGAGATATAAACAGGATATGGTTAAACAATCTCAAGCAACCTTCTCTTATTTTGTCTTCTAGAATGTTCTTACTTCAGGAAAGAGATGATCTAATCTCTGAGCTACAGGCTCTTTTTAAAATTTTAGCATTTATAAGTTTCCTACTATAGGTAATTTTATTTTCTTGAACACATCATTATACAATGTAATTTTTAGTGTAAATTTTTGTACAACTGTCGGTCTTAATTTGTGATTAGATATGGACTTCAAAGCATTATTAATTCGAGTATGATATTAATGTATTAGAAATGTTGCACATTTTCATGATTAGTGGTGGCAAATGGGCGGTTAGGTCAAATTTGGGCGGGTTTAAAATGAGTCAACATAAAATGGGTAATAATTCAACCCGCCGTATTTGATCTGGGTAACAAATGGGTTGGGTAAAATGCTTCATTTAGTTTGATTGTATCATAAAAGTATTTTTTCGGGGTTGGGGAGGGGGGGGGGGGGGAGAGGAATTGAGGGTAGGGGGGGAAAAAAAAAAATTTGAAGTTGAAAATATTTTGAAAAAACAAAATTAAAATTATTCTTTGGGGGTGGGGGTGGGTGGGTTGGGTGGGTTTGAGGGTAGGGGGGAAAATAATGAAATTTTAAAGTTCAAAATATTTTTTAAAAATAAACTTAAATTTTTTTTGGGGGTGGGGGTCGATAGTAGGGGTGAAAATGTTTTTTCTAAATACAAACACACCCTAAAACATGCTTAATGCACTTTAACCAATGTCAATACTAGTACATGATTTGCTTATTTTACACTATTATTTATTATCCAACATAAAATTAAACAAATAAAAAAATAGAATTATAATCAAAAAAAGAAATGTACATGTAAAATAGATATTTTTGGAGGGCCAAAGACTTCACATTTTCAATTATAGAGAAATATAATTAGTTTTATAGAACATAAAAAGGAAGAGAAGTTACAATATATTTGGTAATATCATGAATTTTGAGTTAATAAAAGTTAGAAACTTAACTTATTTGGCTAATCCATATTTACCCATATTCTTATGGGTTGAATATGGGTATCAACCCATATTTAGCCACGTAAAATGTCACTCACCCAACCCATTAAATATGGGCGGGTTACCAAAAAATGGGCTCATTTTGCGGGCACTATTCATTATTGATTGTGAACATCTTACCAGGTCGGATTGCAGTATTTGGCTGGAGATGTAGTTGGGGCCAATGCTCGCTGTGTTGCAATGCTACAAGCATTTCAACAAGCCATCAAAGATTACTCTACACCTCGGGAAAAAGCGCTAGGTAGAGATTTAACAGCAAGAATCAGTGGCTATGTATCATTTCTTAATGAGTGTAGGCCTCTTTCTATTAGCATGGGGAATGCAATTCGCTTTCTTAAAGCTCGTATAGCCAAGTTATCTTTAACTCTTTCTGAGTCAGAAGCAAAAGCTGCTCTGTATTCAGATATTGAGCGCTTCATGAATGAGAAGATAGTATTAGCTGGCAGAGTAATAACAAGACAGGCAGTTATGAAGATCAGAGATGGTGACGTTCTTCTCACATATGGCTCTTCCTCTGTTGTTGAGATGATTCTGCTACATGCTTATGAGCTCGGGAAACAATTCCGTGTAATAGTGGTTGATTCTCGCCCTAAATTTGAAGGCCGGGCACTACTTCGGAGGTTGGTAAGGAAGGGCCTAAGTTGTACATATACTCATATAAATGCTGTTTCGTACATTATGCATGAAGTCTCTAGAGTGTTAATGGGTTGTGAATCTGTATTATCTAATGGGACTGTGTACTCTATAATTGGGACTGCATGTGTTGCTATGGTTGCTCATGCATTCCGTGTTCCTCTGCTGATTTGTTGTGAAGCTTATAAGTTTCATGAGAGAGTACAACTTGATTCTGTTTCTTCCAATGAGCTGGGTATGTCCTGTTTATAGATTATCTTTCCTGCCATATATTACAACGTTATATGTTGCTTTATTGATTTTAACTCAATTGCAGGTAACCCAGATGTCATTCCCAAGATTCCTGGTAGACTGGATGTCAATTACTTGGATAACTGGAGAAGTAATGATAATATTCAGCTTCTGAATTTGATGTGAGTGATTTTCTTCTTTTAGTCTTCTTTCACAACTGAAGGATAAATTATAGTTACCTTTGATCGTTATAAAGCTCTCTGTGTGTTTTTTGTCCTTGTTTTATTAAATGGAGTTTTTATTGAGGGAGAGTTTGTTATGGTCAACTCCTTAGCTTCTTTCTGCACCATGTGCATTGATACATTACAAGGGCATAGGGGTGGGAAGAAGAAATGTAACTGATGTCTGGGAAAACTTTCTTGACATCAAGAAAGAAAAAGCTGACTTTAATCGTATGAAGTATTGTTGAGTAGGAGTTCAGAAGAACAAAAAATATCTTCTAGAGCTACCAAACATTTGGAAGAACAAAGAAAGTTGTCCTTGAGCCACGAGGAGAAGTCATTCCTCACTGATATGGTCCTCCTAAAATCACTGCCTCGACACCTTTGTAAGTTGACTTGCTCAAAGTTTCAGGACTTAAAACAGTTATTTAAGAATTGAATATCATTGTGAAGTGTGAACAAGAAATGAGTCCAAAACAAAGATGCGTTGTAATGCAAATACTAGTCCAGAAAATGTAAAAGTGAATCCTAAGACGCCAGTCATTGAGAAAGTGCAAGTCCTAAGATGATGTTGAAGAAGTACGCACAAATGTAGAAGAAGTTACTTTTGCTCAGAGAAGTTTTTAGTCTTGGAGGAAATTAGAAAAATAGAATTTTCTCATCCATCTAATATTTAAGTTTTTAACAGGTATGACGCTACTCCGTCAGACTATATCTCAATGATCATTACAGATTATGGCATGGTAAGTGTACTTCTCAAATTTGATTTCAATCTGAGTTCGTTGGGTTTCCACGTGGAGTATTAGATATATATTTGATTATCGCAGTGTGAAATCTTAAAGGATACAACTCTTACCCCTGCTCATTTCATGGCTTTTTTGTGTTTTCCAGATACCAACCACAAGTGTGCCTGTGATTGTGCGCGAGTATGGGAGAGAACACCTCCTGATATAAATTGTCCTGTTTGGATGTGACAAAGAAGGAACAATTACCAACTTACTGGCAAATTTTTGCTGTCAGATAACAACACCTTATAGGAAATGAATGCTTGCATTTAAATTATTTACCATATTAAAGAAAAGAATGCATGCATTAAAATTGTCTTGGAGATCATAGAAATTTGCATAGTTTTCAATAAGGTCTTTCTTTTTACTCTTTGTGTCTAACGATAGTTGTTCACTGTACTATTTTAGAATGTCCAACAATATTTGTCCACTTTATTAGATTATTTACGTAGTTCTCTGATGAAAATAACTAGGTCATAGTTGTCAGGTGAGTTGGACGGATTCGTTGTATATTTCATTGCAAAATGTCTCATGGAAAATTCTGCAAATTTTTTGAGATTATTGTGCAATTTGCTTCCCAAGCCAATTGACAGACAAAGGTTTTACTAGAATAAAAGACTTCTGTAGTTGAGCTGTAAGGCTGGTAAAATCATTGTCTGGGTTTCTAGATATAGTGCACTAACAAAAATGTCTCAATTCCAATATTTTTCTAGATCAGTTATATGATTTACCTGTTCATTTCATGCTAGCAGTATTAGTTTATCATGATTTGTCTATAAACACCATCAACCCAATGCAATTTTCCTTCTTTTTCCCGGACTTGGGATTACCATATGTTTTAAAACTCACTTGAGCAGAGTTCTTTGATTCTCATAGACTACAGTTGTTTCTTTCTTCAATAGAAAACTATATTGTACAATGTGAACATGAGTAGTTTGTAGTTATCTATATCGAAAAGATTATGTTTCTTCCTGAACTTGTTTAGAAACGTCAGTTATGTTCTATCACACACTTTACTATTTAAAAGTGAATTTATTTACTTTTGGGATGTGTAATACTACTCTCACAATATATGGTGTATTACAGTCGTTGCCACTTCAGCATCGAGTTAGAAATTTTACAAAATTACATTTTTTATTTTTAATTAACTTTTCTTTTGTTGACTATATTTTATACTAAATAATTATTATTCTCTAATAATTATATTGTTCATACCAAAATTTAAAAAAAAAAAACGACAATGGCCGACAAGAACACAAATTGAAATTTAGAGCCCTTTCACTCAAAGAAGCCAGTTATAGTTGTGGCGGCTAAGTAATCCCCAATATTGTATTCTGTCGATGACATTAAGAAACTCTTTGTTAGCAAACACAAATCAAAACTCACAAAACTTAGATTGATGAAGACGAAAAGGAAGAATGAAAGAAATTTGCTTAAAAGAAAGAAAAAAATGTGGTTCCTCAAAGAGGGTGGGAATGAAGAAGAAGAAGAGATGTGGATGATAGGGTGGAGTTTAATTGAATTGTGATTATTTTTTCTACTTTGATAAATCTGACGTGCATATTTTTTTTATAGCAACATAGTTTGCTAGAGTATCTAATTTGTATAAACTGCAGGCATTAGATTCACAAGCATTTGATTTGTATAAAATCACAATGATGGTATATGTATATTGATTACATTATTGCATTATGTAATTACTGTGTATATGTATATGTGATTGTGTTTGTATATATGCATAAAATTTAAATTTGTATACAATTAAATCGAGTTAGAACATTTTTATTTGTATATCGAATCTCACTCTCTCGCTTTATACAACACACAAACTATACATTATATTTGTATAATTTGAGTTTGTATAAAGCGAGAAAGATAGAAAGATAAAATAGAAATGGGTAAGGAAGATTTGTATTTTTATAATAATAAGTGTATACGATGAAAAGATCTCGCTTTATACAAACAAAATACAATGTATACATTTATGTTTGTATAAAATGAGAGAAGCGAGCCAGAGAGTGGCGAGCGAGATTCATAGGAGAGAGGCGAATGGAAAAAAGTTTTCTACGAATTAGAATGAAATGAATTGTAACTATAACATTTATTTTGAATTAATAGTTTACTATAATGCACATTTTTCCTAAATAAATTCACTTTTGAAATAGTAAAAGTGTGTAATAGATTGTCATAATAGTATAAGCGTGTAACTGACTTTTCAAAATAACTTCGGGAGAAATCTATGTCTATTACCTTATCAATATACCATTCTAGCATCTAGTTATTAAAAATGGTATTTATATGTATATGTAGATTATATGCATATGCATATATTTTGTAAACTAATTAGCACAAAATATTATGCATGTTTGGATAAACTATTGGGGAGAAAAATATCATCTAGATGGTTCCTTGGTATAGTTTACTCAAAATGTCAGTTTTTGTAAAAATAATTATTGGAAAAGGATCTAAAATACTTTTGAAGTATTGAAAATGGTATAAAATTACCTTTCATCTATCTATTTGCTCCAAAATGCCCTTTTCATCCTCCTATTGGCTCCAAAATACCCTTATCATCCATCTTTGAGTTCAAAATTGACCACTTATTTAATGATTTTAAATTTAAACTATTTAAATATTTTTTAAAATACTTGATGCTCAACTATTGGTTATAATTTAATTTATTTGTATCATTTATAACAACCCGCTACTCACCTATTACTAACTAAACACCACCAAATTAATAATCCAACTATAATATCAAAATCGTCATGAAAAATACTAAAACACGATAAAATTATAGATTCCTGAAAATGACATCCAAAATTATTCGAGTTCGATTCGAAGTCCCAATTAAATTTATGTTGAGCCGCTTATTTAGGAGGACACTTTCAATAGGATTCTCTTTCAAGATTGAATTAGAAATTTATGGTTAAAGATAAAGAAGTAATACATCCCGAATTAATTCATGCACTTTTTTAAAATATAATTTTATAAATATTTATGATTTGTTTTAAAAACTTTAATATATTATTTTGAAAAAAAGTTGTCTATGAAGTAACATCACATAATTGAGACGTAAGAATTATTAAGATGAACATAGTCAGACTTTTAAGTTTATCGGTAATTTTTATTTAGACACTTGAATGTATGAAAATTTACTTCTATAGATATTTTCGTCTCAAATTTTTAAAAACACTCAATTGGCAGTAATTTTTCTGTAGTTGCATTAATATTGTGACAGGTTTATTAATTTGGAGGATTTAATTAGTAATGAGTGGGTAGTAGAATGATTTATAAATTATAATAATAAATTAAATTATAACAAATAGTTGAGTGTCACGTATTTAAAAAAATATTTAAATAGTTTAAACATAAAACCGTTAAATAAGTGGTTAATTTTGAACCAAAAGGTGGATGACAAGGGTATTTTGGACCCAATAGGTAGGTGGAAAGGGTAAATTTTATACCATTTTCTATACTTTGAGGGTATTTACTTTAAGGGTATTTTAGTGTGTGTGTGTGTGTGTGTGTATATATATATTTGAATTTTTGTCAAAATTATTATTACGAAACCAATTTTTCACGAGGACCTATCCTCAGACTATTTAATACCGTATTTTTGCGCATACTTAGTTGAGTGTGTAACACACACATTTTAATACATTAAATTTAATAATTAGTCATTTTGTTCCCAAATAATTAAACTAATTCATTAAATAAACATATTTGAAAAGGCAAAAGTATTCATTATCCCCCTAAATTTGAAGCTTTTTATTCGGTGTACACTTAAACTTTATTTTGTTTGAATTACCCCCGAACTTGTTTATTCATCCAACGTGTGCACCTTTTCTGTCCACCTGACGTAGAAATTGAAATCACACTCTACTAGGCGCGTGAGGGAGTGATTTTTTGCCACGTCATAAAGCTACAACAATAAAAAAAATGTAAAATCTCAATTTTTTTATTAATATTGACAAAAAGTATTCGTTACACCCAACATTGCCATGGTTCCCAAACATATAAATCAAGTAACCGATGTCTTCAATCTCATTGGTTATCCATGCCATCAACATTCCTATCAAACAGGAAGCGCCGTTTTTTCTCTTATTTTGGGAGGCTTTGGTTAGAGACGGTCCATAATATACTTTGCCAATTTTAAATCTTGTGTTCTCTTCAAGAATGACATTCTACTGATAGTGGAACCACTATTATGGCTGAGATGAGGCGGGAGAGGTAGAGAAGTTGGAATATGATATTTATTTTTTATCATTTTAATTTATCTAGGTGGCTATTATTTATTCAGGTGAAAATCTACATCATCACCATTTTTGTCAGCTGACGCACGTGTATAGTCACACTAGGAGCAACAGAAAAAAAGGTGTACGTAATCGTGGAATAAACAAATTTGAAAAAGTAATTAAAACAAAATATTATTTAAATGTATACCAAATAAAAAATTTCAATTTGAGGGCGATAATACTTTTGCTATTTGAAAAAGTAAAAACAATAGAAATGAATCGTCACTTCACTCTTCACTGTCACTCTGCCCCAAACTCTAGGCCAAAGAAGAACTCAAAGATAGCGTTTGAAATCGTATTTCAGAGAAGAACTCTTGTTTTAGTTGATAGCGTGTTTGAAGTCGTGTATGTTGGTAGTGTTTGTGATCGCGTGTCTGAAATCGTGGCAGCAACTATTCCTGAACTGACATCAGTAGTTCTTGAAGGTTAGTCATTTTTCATGTTGTCTAACCTTACAACTGAATTTTTCATCCGAAATTATGTACTATGGAGTTATTGTTGATCTTGTTGACGTTATTATTGATTTTTTTAACGTAAAAATTGTTAAGGTTTGTTGATAAATTAAGATTTTTGACTATTCATAATTTTGTCTTTGTAATTGTGACTTGAGTAGATTGCGATTTATGTTTTAGTTGTATATGTGTAACAATTGTTGATAAATTTGAATTTTTCTGTCTTCCTTCCAAATTTTTCAATTTTTAAGAACTAACTATTTTCTTCAGCTCTTATTTTATACTGCTATTGTGACATAATTTCAAGAATGTGTGCTTTTACATATATAATTATAGATATTACCATGGTGGAATTTTGAATAGAAAGTGTCGAAAACCATTATATGAGGGTGGAGAAATTACTCGAATATTCGATGTTGATATTGATAAGATGTCTTACTTCGACCTAACTAATGATATTGAGGAGTTAGGGTATACTAAAAGTTGCACATTTTATGTTAGACCACCTAGGAGTGAATTTCTATTAGATATACAAAATGATGAGGATATTTTTTTAACTTACACAAAACTATAAAAATGGAGATATTGTTGAGGTCTATGTTTGTCACATGGTTGATGAATTGGGAGGCCCCATTGGTTTGTTGGAATACACTCCTACCAATAAGGAATCTTTTGGTGCTTCTAATAAAGAAGGGGACAGGGGGTTGATGAAGCTACAACTACTCAACCAGTAGTTGCAACTAATCAACCTGTAGCTTCTCAAACTTCTTTGATTGGTGACCCTGAGGTTGTTGCACCTACTCAATCATCAACTACTACTACTACAACTGTTGAGCCTGAGACTGATGCACCTACTCAATTAACATTTAATCCAACTGTTGAAGAGGGCTTTTCAGTGCTAGATTCAGACCAATCAACTGAAAATAGTTCAAATTCAGACCATGAAGATCTATTAAATGAAGCCGATGGTGAATATCAAAGTGATGTCCATGAAGAAAATATAAACTCAAGGGTTGAGAAGATGTCATACCAAAAGAGGAAGAGAACAGAAAGAGCACCAAAAGACCCTGAAGAAATTTCAGTTGTTGAAGTTGGTCCAGATGTGAGTTTTCATGAGACTGAATCTGTTGATAAAAAAGGTAAAGTTGTTTGGGATGAGCATGTGTATTGTACTTCTGATGCTTATAGTGTTAAAACTGATTAAAATAATGAAACAATGAGGGATAGTAGAACTTTTTTTTTTATAAAACTATTGAAAAGGTTATATGACAGTTGGGCATGGTTTTTGAGAGTGCGAATAATTCGAGTGATGTTGTTACAAAATATTCACTTCAAAAAGATGTCCAGTTAGAAAAATTTACTAATGACTCAAAAAGGTGAGGGTTAGATGTAGAGAGGGGTATCCTTGGTTGTTTTATGCAAGTCTTAATAGAGGTACCACTAACTTTGTGATCAAAACCTACAATCCTAGGCACAGATGTGTGAAGATATAATCAGTGAGCAACCAAACATTTGAACTTTTAAATTTCAATAAGAAATGAGTTAGGAATATATGTTGGGAAGACTACTGCTAGGAGAGCAATACGAAGAATATTGCAGGAACGAATGGGTAATCATGTTTGGTAGAATTTTTTACTATAGGGATGAATTGTTGAGGATCAATTCAGGTAGCACTTGTGTAGTAAAAGTTGATGGTTTGGAAGGTAATGATTTTCAGAGTTTCTATATATGTTTTGATGCTTGCAGAAAAACTTTTCTTGGTGGACGTAGGAAATATGTATTGGTTTAGATAGATGTTTCTTGAAGGGTGTAACTAAAGGACAATTGTTGGTTGCTATGGCTAAAGATGTCAATAATCAAATGTTTCCTATTGCAGGGAGTGTAGTAGAACATAAAATAAGAACCCATGGGCATGATTTTTGAAATTGTTGAAAGAGCTGGGATTAGGTGATGGCAGAGATTATACACTAATTTTAGATATGCAAAAGGTATGTTTTTGATTAATTTACTTGCGTTTAATGCATTATTATTTTTATTACCGCAACAATAATGTTTTTTTGTTGATTGCAGAGGCTTACATCAATAGTCAAACATCTTTATCAGAGGTGGAGCATAGGATGTGTGCAAGACACATTCTTGCTAACTGGGCAAAATATTACAGAGGTTTAGAAAGAAGGAATCAGTTTTGGAAATGTGTAAGAATCACCTTTGAGGCAGAGTTGAAGGCAAATTTGGTTCACATGGAATTGTTAGGTAACAAAGATATCGTTCCAGATTTACTTCAGTATGATGTAAAAACTTGGTGAAAAATTTACTTTGGGACTGATGTTAAGTGTGATATCATAGATAATAATATGTCTAAAAGCTTCAATGCTTGGATCTTAGCTCCAAGACATAAAACTATTATCACTGTGCTTGAAAAGATAAGGGTAAAGGTAATGAATAGACTAGGTAAATTTCATAAATTTCCAGAAACATGGTTGACAAATATTTCTCCAATGGCATTGAGAGTGCTTGAAAAGAACAAAGCTAAGTCAATAAAATGCCATATTGAATTCAATGGAGAGAGAGGCTTTAAAATTTCAAATGGATCTTATGTATATACTGTTGATATGAGGAGTAGGACATGTAGTTGTAAATCATGGATGCTCAAAGGAATACCATGTCCACATGTCATTCGTTGCTGCCATTCTTTATAAGAATTGGAAACCAATTGGCTATGTTAATGATTGCTACAGTAAGGAGACTTATCTAAGAACCTACTGTCATTATCTTCAACCAGTAACCAACATGAAAAAGTGGCCTGATTCAACAAATACTCATGTGAAACCACTAGTTGTTAAATCTATGCCAAGAAAGGTAAGAAAACGAAAAGTATCGAGGGATTAAAAATCTGAAAAATTACCAAGAAAAGGTAATTACGTGACTTGTAGCATCTGTCATGGGAAAAATCACAAAAAAAAAAAGTTGTCCATTAAAGGTATGTCATTTATATGTAATTCCTTATTTATGGTATATATATTTGAGATATTTGACTTGTTATCCATTTGATGTTGTAAGATTTTGTTGCTGCTGAATCAAGTAATAAAGTAGGTACTTGTAGAGCAATTCCTAAACCTAGAGTAAGGCCAAGAAAGACACCTACTACTACTACTACTGATGGAGAACCTTCTAAGCTTAAGGGAAGACCAAGAAAAACAAATGTTAATCTTGATGCACCTCCTCCTAGGCCTAGGGGAAGGCCAAGAAAAACAACAAACAATGAGGCATCTGCAAGAATTTGTGGACCTATTGCAACATCAACTATAGGCAGGGGTATGACTCTTGAATCCCTTCATTTTCAAATCCTTCCTATAAAATGATTTTCACACCTGGTGCAACATTAGAAAGAGACACAGCATCGGTAAGGGCTGATACAACACCTGCAAGGAAAAGAGTCATAGGCATTGGAAGGGCTGATAAAACACCTACAAGGGGAAGAGGCATAGGCATTGAAAGGGCTGATACAACACCTGAAAGAACTTGTGAACCTATTGCAACATCAACTATAGGTAGGGGTATGACTCTTGAATCTCTTCATTTTCAAATCCTTTTTATAAAATTGATTTTCATACATGTTGTAACATAGAAAGAGACACAAAACCTGTAAGGGCTGATACAACACCTGCAAGGGGAAGAGGCATAGGCATTGGAAGGGTTGATAAAACACATGCTAGGGGAAGAGGCATAGGCATTGGAAGGGGTAGGGGAATAAGTAATACGAGTGTTCAAGCACCAGGAAGGGGCAGGGGTTTCAAAGTACCTCTAAGTGGTATAGGAGTGTCAAAGAGGATATCTTTGCATGAGCGGTTTGAAAATTCAACAAGTTACACTATGAATGCTCCACCAAATCCACCTTTTTCACCTGTTCATTCTCAATTTAATGCAGTACCTACTAAAAGGTCCAGAACAGTTGGAATGAGAGCTTTATTGCTGAAAATAGCTTAACAATATACAATGCAAATCCTAAAATCTCTGTTAACTTTGTATTAACTTCAATGTTTCCTTAATGTTGTCAAAATTTTCTTCCTACATATTACAGCCAGGACTTCCAAGTAATGGGATATTATATACAGGTTGTAGACAACCTATCAATTCTGTTGATGTTACTTAGGACCTTGATTTCAAACCAAGAACTAGTGTAAGGTGGAAAGGGAAAAAAGCAATGACATCAAATCAACTTGAAGTGATGAGGGATGGGATGAGAGTGAACAAAAGACAGAAAATGCCTTCATGAGTAGTTTAACCATTTTGATAAATTTCTGAGATAAAAGATGATGTAAGATTGTTACTGGGTAAGTTATTTCACCAAACAATGTGATCTTATTTACCATGTTTTGAAGTTGTGATGCTTTAGTTGAACATCTATGTTAACTTGATATAATGATTTTGTTAATCAACTAATGTATGTTACATTTGCTTGTTTTAATCCAATTGTGATTTCTATTGTACTTTGTATCCAATTATGTTTTGTATATGCATTTCATTAAATTTAAACACTTTTGAAGTAGTAACATACACGATAATCATTCATATAAACAACGATATTGCATCCAATACAAAAGTAAGTTCATTGAATTTAACCATACATACATACTAGCAAACATGAACACTTTGAAACTTACATCAACCGAAAGAAATCTTCAACTAGTTATTTTGATTCAAACGACAACCTACGATAATATAAGGAGATCCTTCAACCACCTATTATGATCCAAACAGCAACATCAACCACCTATTATGATCTAAACAACAACATCAACTACCTATTTTGATCCAAACAGCAACATAAGAGACACAAGATGAACATCCAATTAAGGCTAAAATAGCTACTCTGTTTCCTCTTCACCTCATCAGTTTGTCTACCTCTTCACAGTCTGAAAGCACTCCATATCCATCTCTTTCAAACTAGATTGTTCCTTCAATAAGGTAAAGATAGATTGAGCTCCCATCTCTGTAATGTAATTTGTCTATCATTAAAGCCATTGATTTCTTCCATATCTTTCATTTTCTTTACATTTGCAACTAATAGTTCATTTATGTTCTTCATTTTCTGCACCAATTTATGAATGATGAACTTAGAGCGTTCATCAACCACATCATACCTCCATAAAAAATATTTATACTTTTGTGATCCATAATATGGGAAAGATCAAAGTCTCCTACCCGAATCATTATCAGACCAAGAAGTTTTCAAAGGGAGCAACAAATTGTGAAGAATCACACTTCCTCATTCAACTTTGGATCATCTTTATCAAAACAAATGTTATTCAAATTCAATTTTATAAAAAAAAAATTAGAAATCGGAGAAAGCAAATTAGAAGCCCTAAATAACAAATAGAACAATATATCAAGAAAAAAATCTGAAACTAAAGAAAATAATTTGTTTAATAGAAAGCTTACCTGGCCCTTCAATGATGGTCGTATTCCAGTGAAAGAGAAGGGTGTAAATTGAATTAGAATTATAGGTAAAATGAAATAGATATAGTTTAATTCCTATATTGATACGTGATATGATTGGCCTAGAAAAATTAATAGGTGCCCTACGCGCTTATATGTCGTGTTTTCACGCACTTGATCAGATGGGCAAACATATATGTTTAAAATATGATATGAAATAGTCTAGAGTAGGGGTGTGCAAAAATCGAACCGACCAATAAATCGAACCGATAAAATATTATTGGGTTATTGTTATTAGGTTATTTGGTTTTTAATGGGTTTAGAAAAAATAATTATTTGGTTATTGGTTCGATTTCGATTTTTCCTATTGGGTTATTGGGTAAACCGATAACCCAATAAGACGATAGTTATTTACTACTTTACCCTTCCTCAATATTAAATATACATAATTTAATACATAAATAGATTCAATATTAGCTTTTAAGGCTATGTGATTTTTTTGGTTAGGAAATTGGTGAGAACTTTGTTGATTATCTTGTGGATCAAGTAACTGTTCAAGATTGTCTCATTGAAATATTTTATTTTAGTTTTAATTCTAGTTCGTAATTGTAGGCGATAACTTTTGCAAGTTTGTGAATGTTAGTAATTTGATCAACATTCAAAGTTTTCTATTATGTTTTGGCGGTAAGTTGCTAACATGTAATTATAACATACATACTATTATATATTATTTGATCGACATTTTCTTATTGGGTTAACCGAAACTGAACCGATAACATCAAAAACCGATAAACCGATAAATCGATAAAAAATTTCTTATTGGTTTGTTGTTGGATTAGCATATCTTAAAACCGATAAATCGAACCGATTATATGTAAAACCGAACCGAACCGAACCGACCAATGCACACCCCTAGTCTAGAGGGTCATAGATCCTCATGAAAATTTGATATCATAATAACAAATTCGACTAAAGTTCGGATATATTTCAGATTATTTTCGTATATATATATATATATATATATATATATATATATATATATATATATATATATATATATATATATATATATAGGAATATTCACATAATTATTGATATTTCACTCATTAAGTCATTCAACGGTTTTTTAAAACTTCATTAGAAAAAGAGTGGAAAAATTTTCTTTTTTTAAAATACGAAAAAAATCCCAAAATATCCTTAAACTATAAGAAAAAGTTTTTTAAATACCCTTTATCTATTTATTTCTACTTTTTTATTCACTTTTTTTACCTTCAAAATTAGCAGTCTCGCTTTATTTTATTTTATTTAAAATATATATAATGAGTAATTTTGTAAATTAAGAATGGCCCCACCAGACCGATGAGACGGCACACAAGATCAACAAAAAAAAAATTACATGTTAGCAAATATATTTTTTTATTATTATTATTATAAACAACTTTATCAAATATCTGGTTCTACCAATTTTCAGAGGCAAATTGTTATACTCGAAGGGGCGCCTAAAGTAGGATATAGAATTAAATAAGAGGATATTGAAGTTAGGGAGTTACTTTTTATAAAAGAAATAAGAAAAAAGAAAAATAGAAGCTAAGAATTGAAAACAAAAAAGCGATACAAGTGAACTTTTTATAAAAGAAATAAGAACAAAGAAAAATAGAAGCTAAGAATTGAAAACAAAAAAGAGATACAAGTGAACTAAAGATTAAATGTTTTATGGACAATTACAGAAATACATACTTTTTGTTTTACTTATATCTATTATTTTCTATTACTTTCAAAATTTTCATATTTTTTTTTATTTTTTTTAATGTGTCCGAGTCAGTATTTAATGTATATGAGCTATATATTGTGTATTTGAGCTAGTTTTTAATGTATTCGAATTACATATTTATGTATCTGAGACATTATTTAATGTATTCGTATTACATATTAATGTATTCGAGCTTTAATTATTGTATCCGAATTTTTTAATTTTTAAGAAATGTAATTAGAAACTTATTAGAGATAAATTGTAATTTCATATTAAAACTATGGAATTTATGTAATTTACACTAATAATAAAATAAGGAAAATCGGTCTGATATACCCCTCAACTTTGTCATTTAGAGCTAATATATGTCTCGAATGGCTCGTGTGTACCCCTGTTGTTATACAAATAGATCACACGTATCCTTTCATCTAACCCAAGTGAATAAAAGTAACTTTTGGTATAAATTAATATAAGTGGATTTCCACTACACCAAGAAGTTGCTAAGATAAACATAACCTCTATAACCTCCAATTTTATAACCATTACTCTTGTAACCTTTCACTTTCATAACCTCCCTCATTATATCCATGTTGATGTCATGTTTATTGTTGGGTTATGGGTCTTTTTCCCTTCCTATGTGGATAAATAAAAGCTCAATTTGGATCAACCCATTTTTTTGCCCATAGGCCCATTCTTATGAGGCAAATATAAGCCTATTTAGGTCTTATTTTCAAATACACAGAGAGTTTTTTCAGCAGCCAAAAAGAGAGAAAAAGAGCAGTTTTTCGCAGTCAAAATTCAGCCCTAACAGCCAACTTCAAATTGCGATTTCCGCTTCGTTTCTTGTCCGATTGAGCTGATTTTTGGACAGCATATTATATTCATCTCAATCTTNGATTAGGCCTGATGAGTTGGATTTGGTGGTCTGCAGCTTCAGTTTTGCTGTCGTGAACAGTAGCTGCGAAATTGGGGATTTTGCTCCTTTAATTCTCTAGATTTGGTGCAATCTTATTTTGTTGTTGCTCGTTGTTTGGCACTTGTTTTGTGGCCAATTTTGGAGAATAATATTTTAACTCTTGGTGATTATAGTGGAGCTTTTGGTCCCGTGGTTTTTTACTCTTCACATCGAAGGGTTTTCCACGTAAATCTTGGTGTCTTGTGTGATTGGTTTATTATTGTCTTGTTATATTTGTTTGATTGAATTACTTGCTGCCTTACTATCATATTGCTTGTGGTTGTTTTTCTTCTCTTGGTTCAAATCGAAAAGGGAAAGTATAGACTTGGGTATTCTTCCGTTGTTATCCTGTCAGGCATTCTTTGTTAGTGTCTTGTCTTTTCCAACAAAGTGGTATCAGAGCATTGGTTATTGTTGATTGTCGTTTTGAATGATGGAGGCAAATATGAGCAAAATGGTGTGTTTAAATGGTAGTAACTATCATATTTGGAAAGGCAAAATGAAAGATCTTCTATTTGTCAAAAAGATGCATTTACCTGTGTTTGCATTTAATAAGCCTCAGTCTTTGAATGATGAAGAATGGAAATTTGAGCATCTGCAGGTTTGTGGCTATATTAGACAATGGGTTGAAGATAATGTTAGAAATCATATTGTGAATGAGACACATGCCAAAAGTTTGTGGGACAAGCTCGAGACACTTTATGCTTCGAAGACTGGCAACAACAAGTTGTTCCTATTGAAACAATTAATGAATATCATGTATAAAGAGGGCACTCCTATTTCTGATCATATTAATGATTTTCAGGGTGTTCTTGACCAGCTGTCCGGAATGGGTGTAAAGTTTGATGATGAGATACAGGGACTTTGGCTTCTTAATACTCTGCCAGACTCTTGGGAAACTCTTCGAGTTTCTTTAATTAATTCTGCTCCCAGTGGTGTTGTAACCATGGAATATACTAAGAGTGGTGTCTTGAATGAAGAAATGAGAAGAAGATCTCAAGCCTCATCTTCTTCAGCTTCACACTCCGATGTTTTGGTTACTGAAGATAGGGGAGAAACAAGTCCAGAGGTCAGAATGATAGAGGTAAAAGTAGAAGCAAGTCAAAGTCTAAATACAAGAATATTACATGTGACTATTGCCACAAGAATGGGCATATCATGAAATATTGTTACAAGCACAAGAGAGATATGAGACAACAAAAGAGTGAAGGCGATAATGAAAATCATGTTGCTGTTGTTGCTAATGATAATCTTCTTGTTTCTTGTGATGAAAATGTCATTACTCTTGTTCGTGATGAGTCTAGCTGGTTTGTGGATTCTGGTGCTACTTCTCATGTCACGCCAAAGAAGGAATTATTTTCTTCTTATACTCCAGGTAATTTTGGAACGTTGAAAATGGGCAATAATCATGAAGTTGAAGTTATTGGCATTGGGAAAGTTTGTTTGGAAAGTAACAATGGTTCCAAACTAGTTCTCAATAATGTCAAGCATGCTCCAGATGTTCGCTTGAATTTGATTTCTGTGGGATATCTTGATGATGAGGGTTATGTTAATACACTTGGTGTTGGCCAGTGGAAGCTTACTAGAGGTTTGATGGTTGCGACCCGTGGTGACAAGTTGTCTAACTTGTATGTATTTCAGGGCTCCATGTCCAGAGACTCAGTAAATTTGGTGGAGAATGATACTTCATCAGAGTTATGGCATAGAAGGCTGAGTCATATGAGCGAGAAGGGATTGATAGTTTGGTTAAGAAAAATTTGCTTTCAAGTGAAACAAGCAAAGTTGAAGAAATGTGTTCATTGCTTAGCCGTTAAGCGAGAAAGAGTTTCTTTTGAGTCATCCGCCTTCAAGAAAGCTTGATTTCTTTGGAGTTGGTACATTCTGATTTGTGTGGTCCTTTTAAGGTAAGATCTCATGGTGGTGCACTTTACTTTGTGACTTTTATTGATGATCATTCTCGCAAACTCTGGGTATTTCCTTTGAAGTCCAAGGATCAAGTACTTGATGTGTTCAAGAGTTTTCAGGCCTTGGTTGAAAGACAAACAGGGAAGACATTGAAATGCATCCGCTCAGATAATGGTGGTGAGTATATTGTTTCTTTTGATAGATATTGTAGAGAAGCGGGGGTATTAGGCATCGAAAACTCCTCCAAAGACTCCTCGGTTAAATGGTTTAGCGAGAGAGGATGAAACGAACTCTAGTTGAGAGGGTTAGATGTATGCTTTCAGATGCTAATTTGTCGATTCCTTTTGGCGAAGCACTTAATACTGCTGCTTATGTTATCAATTTATCTCCTGCTGTTGCTTTAGATTGTGATGTCCCTGACAGAGTTTGGACTGGTAAGAATGTTTCTTATGATCATCTTAGAGTCTTTGGGTGTAAAGCCTTTGTACATGTTCCTAAGGATGAAAGGTCAAAGTTGGATGTTAAAACTAGGCAGTGTATCTTCATTGGTTATGGTCAAGATGAATTTGGCTATCGTTTCTATGATCCTGTTGAGAAGAAACTTGTTAGAAGCCGTGATGTTGTGTTCTTTGAAGACCAAACAATTGAAGATTTTGACAAAGCTGACAAGGTTAATTTTCAGACTAGTGAGAGCTTAGTTGATGTTGATCCAGTTCCTTTGACTTTTGCACCGGAAGAAAATCTTCATAATGATGAAAATCAAGTTGATAATGAAGATGGTGATCATGTTCAGAATGACCGGCATGATGTTGTTGATGCTCCAGTGCAAGATGATGTGGTTGTCCAACAACCAATTATAGATGCTCCAGAGAGTTCTCTCAGACGATCTAGTAGAGAGAGAATTCCTTCATCTCGTTATTCTCCCAATGAGTATGTACTCTTGGTGACGGGGAGAACCTGAGAGTCTTGATGAGGCCATGGAAAGTGAAGAAAAAGAAAGGTGGTTTGATGCTATGGAAGATGAGATTAAATCCTTTCATGATAATCATACCTTTGATTTGGTTAAGTTACCTAAAGACAGAAAAGCTTTGAAAAACAGGTGGGTTTTTCGGGTGAAACATGAAGATGGTAATCCAGTTCCACAGTACAAAGCTAGATTAGTTGTCAAGGGATTTAATCAGAAAAGGGGAGTTGATTTTGATGAGATATTCTCTCCAGTTGTGAAGATGTCATCCATTCGTGTGGTTCTAGGCTTGGTTGCAAGTCTAGATTTAGAGGTTGAGCAAATGGATGTTAAAACTGCTTTCCTCCATGGTGACTTAGATGAAGAAATTTATATGGAGCAACCGGAAGGTTTTGAAGTCAAGGGTAAAGAGAATTATGTTTGCAAATTGAAGAAGAGCTTGTATGGTTTGAAACAAGCTCCCAGGCAGTGGTACAGGAAGTTTGGTTCTTTTATGAGTCAGCAGGGCTTCAAGAAGACTTCTTCAGACCATTATATTTTTGTGCAAAAGTTCTCTGATGGTGACTTTATTATTGTGTTGCTTTATGTTGATGACATGCTTGTTGTTGGTCATAATACTTGCAGGATTCAGAAGTTGAAGCAAGAGTTGAGTAAGTCTTTTGCTATGAAAGACTTAGGACCAGCAAGTCAGATTCTTGGCATGCATATTGTCCGTGATAGAAAGGCCAAGAAATTGGTATTATCACAAGAGAAGTACATTCAGAAAGTACTTCGCAGATTCAGCATGGACAAAGCTAAGGTTGTCAGTACACCTTTAGCTATGCACTTCAAATTGAGTACGAAACAGTGTCCTTCTAATGATGATGAGAAGGAAGATATGAAGAAAGTTTCTTATGCTTCAGCTGTTGGTAGTTTGATGTATGCGATGGTTTGTACAAGACCGGATATTGCTCACGCTGTTGGAGTTGTTAGCCGTTTTCTTTCTAATCCGGGAAAAGAACATTGGAATGCTGTGAAGTGGGTTATGAGATATCTCTGTGGCACTTCTAGTCTGAGTTTGTGTTTTGGTACAGGGAAGCCTATTCTTTGTGGTTATACTGATTCAGACATGGCTGGTGATGTTGATACTCGCAAGTCTACTTCAGGGTACTTGGTTACTTTTGCAGGGGGAGCTGTGTCTTGGCAATCTAGGTTGCAAAAATGTGTTGCTCTATCAACTGCAGAAGCTGAGCTTATTGCTATCGTTGAAGCTTGTAAAGAATTGCTTTGGATGAAGAGATTCTTGGGGGAACTTGGTTGTGCTCAAGAGAGGTATGTGCTTTATTGTGACAGTCAAAGTGCTATACATCTTGGCAAGAATTCTACGTTCCATGGTCGGTCTAAACACATTGATGTGAGATACCATTGGATTCGAGATGTGTTGGATTCTAAGTTGCTTGAGCTTGAAAAGATTCATACAAATGACAATGGTTCCGATATGATGACTAAAGCTTTGCCAAGAGGGAAGTTTGAAGATTGTTGCATGGTCGCCGGGATGGAGGTCTCCTCCACATAGTCGTGAGGGAGAGAATTGTTAGGTTATGGGTCTTTTTCCCTTCCTATGTGGATAAATAAAAGCCAATTTGGACCAACCCATTTTTTTGCCCATAGGCCCATTCTTATGAGGCAAATATAAGCCTATTTAGGTCTTATTTTCAAATACACAGAGAGTTTTTTCAGCAGCCAAAAAGAGAGAAAAAGAGCAGTTTTTCGCAGTCAAAATTCAGCCCTAACAGCCAACTTCAAATTGCGATTCCCGCTTCGTTTCTTGTCCGATTGAGCTGATTTTTGGAAAGCATATTATCTTCATCTCAATCTTTGATTAGGAACTGACAGAGTTGGATTTGGTGGTCTGCAGCTTCAGTTTTGCTGTCGTGAACAGTAGCTGCGAAATTGGGGATTTTGCTCCTTTAATTCTCTAGATTTGGTGCAATCTTATTTTGTTGTTGCTTGTTGTTTGGCACTTGTTTTGTGGCCAATTTTGGAGAACAATATTGTAAATCTTGGTGATTATAGTGGAGCTTTTGGTCCCGTGGTTTTTTACTCTTCACATCGAAGGGTTTTCCACGTAAATCTTGGTGTCTTGTGTGATTGGTTTATTATTGTTTGTTATATTTGTTTGATTGAATTACTTGCTGCCTTACTATCATATTGCTTGTGGTTGTTTGTCTTCTCTTGGTTCAATTCGAAAAGGGAAAGTATAGACTTGGGTTATCTTCCGCTGTTATCCTGTCAGGCATTCTTTGTTAGTGTCTTGTCTTTCCCAACAAAGACTAACCTTTTGTATGCCTCTATGTTAGACTATAAATAGAGGCATAAGGGTTCATATTGTATACACTTGAAGAATTGATGAATACATGAAAGAAATAAAGTTGGCTTATATTGTTATTCTATTGTCTTATATTCTTCTTTCTCTTCATCTTGTTATCATTTTTTTATTCTTAAGTGTTATAAAACGTTATCAGCACGAGTTGCTCATCCTCCGTCAAGAATCATGGTATATACTTTTTATTTTATTTTATGAATTATCCTAGTAATTCTTCATGCAAGGTATACTTCATAATTTTCGATTCCATGGTATACTTCATATTTCTATATATTATTTGTACTAACAAAACTTGTTTTGTAGTTATTCTAAAATGTTTAGTAAATTATAATTATCTTCATAACAATGTTGAGAGGGACTATTAAAATATTTGAATTTATTTTAACTTGGGACTTTTATACGATTCTAACATGTTTTTCTAATTAATTATTTTTTCACTTATCTTGTATATTAGGTGAAGTTCATATTATATTTTCAGATAATTATTTTTTTTGGTGATGCATGATTGACATTGGTTGAGTGTAAGACGGTGAATTCAGGTTTCACAGCACCAAGTGGGTAAGGCATCGAGTTAAAGTCTTGGTGCACCATGATAATAAGAAGTTGGGTTCAAGTCCCATTGATTTCTGAGCAAAGGTATCTTTATATAGGTAAGACATTGAGTTTAAGTCCTAATGTACTATAGTGATGATAAGACGATGACTAACATAAAGTTTTATACTTTTGATTGAAAGTCATGAAATTTACCTAATTAATTTGCTCCATTCTCTTATTTGAATGTGGTAGCAGTGTATTAATATGTATGAAAAATATCAAGTGATTGAATATATGAATATGGATATAGTAAAATGTTAATGTTCATCATTGTGATAATTAAAAGAAAGAACATTATGGGTTCTTAACATGTTCTTTCAAATGTGAAGGTAATTTTGTCCATTAAAATTGTATAAATGGTTATTGGACACATTATTTCTTAAGATGGTCCTTCAAATGTGAAGGTAATTGTTAAAGGTAATTTTTATCCATCAAAGTGGTATGAGAAGTTGGGCACATTGTTGTTGGTCCAATCCAATTTAAAAAGTTTTGTAAATCATCCATCAAAATAAAGGAATACAAAGTGATAGTACATTTGGTACATTTGACCTCTTATCCTCTTAAGGTGATGTTGAGGTGAGTCACATAATGCCAAAACATGACAGTGAGTTTCTAATAAAAATTTATGGAACATGTACAAATGGTTATGGTCCATTTCTTAATGAAAATGTGACTAGTGTTCGTCTGGATATGAACATGTTCATGTATTATCGGATGAATCTCACAGCTCACCTCCACGGGAGGTTTGTGAGATTGAAAGAAAATATTGACATAAATTGTTATTCTGGTCATATATTTACTTTGAGTTCTACACAAATATTGTGGTATGTTTTATAATGAACTATTGGAGAAAAAAAGAAAGAAATAAATCTTTTATGTAAAGGTTCTGGCCATAATGTTGTTGTGTGGCAACACAAATTTGTCATTGGTTATCAAGAAATAAGTCTTGAATGTAATAATTTTAACCATGACAACAATAAAAAATTTCTCCTTGAACGAGATGGTTACCATAAGAATGGTATTGTGAAATTTGTGATAGTACACAAACTTATCAATAGTTCGGAAGAACTAATTTGTTACTATCCAGAAATGAAAATAGTTCATAATATTAAGGTTGTAGTAAGTCTCAAAAGAAATTTTTTAAGTTTTGAAGGAATTGACAAATATATTATATTTAGAGTAAATTATTGAAAGATTAAATATCTTCGAATTACTATAATCAAAACGGGTTATGAATATTTAATAAAAGATTATCCGTCTTTCTCTTGTTTGTTGTATATAAATACATACATGACGATGGAATCACACGCAAAAGTAAACTAGAAGTTTACTAGAATAAATATCCGTTGGCATAACCAATTGACCATTTTGGTCCAAATTCAATGCAAAAGAATTAAGAATTCATTTAGTTATATGTTGAAGAAAGAAAAAATTCTTCAGAATTCTCATGTGTTTCTTGTTCTCAGTTAAAGTTGGGATTGTATCACCTAAAATTATTTGGAGCATATAAAAAGGTCAGTATGGGCTGGTTCACCTGCCATGTGGACCACTTACTATTATGATTAATAGATGTATCAATGGTATGGTCACATGCATGTGCATTTATATCAACTTACAAATTAACTTACAAATTGATTTTTGTAAGGTTGTTTGCTCAGATTGTTAAATTAAGAGCATAGTTCCAAACAATAAAAACTATGTTGATAATACTAATTGTTTAGCAGAAATGTTTGCCTCCAATTATAGCTAGATCATTGATTATGAAAAAAAATCTCTCAAATAAAATTTGGTATGAGATGAGTTTATATAACATGTATGCGTTAAGCCAACAAGGTTCTCCCATCACAATTGTTCAGAGTCGGAAATCAAATATTTTCCATCTAAAATTATAATGTATGCATATATGATTTTACTACTCCACCATACACAAAGATGGATCTCCATATGAGATCGGGGGTAAATGTTAGATATCCTAACATTAGGGGGAGATATGTTTAGTAGCTGAGATTATGTGTGGGATAAACTATCTAGATTCTCGTTAAAAAAAGTGAACCTGAAGTTTAAGATATAATTCATTTGCAAAGTGTTGCAAATATTTGCCAGATGTATTTCCTGACCCAATATTTTGATTGAGCTGCATGTGCTCTTATAAATAGTCCTCGGAGGACAAAGTCTATGGTACGCTAGAAGAGTGATAGACCAATCGATTCCAGATGTAAAACTTCTTAAGGAAGGAGAGGATCAAATTATCAAAATGGTCCTGATAATGAGGCAAGTGTTTTGAAAGAGCACTGCGACATAACACTTCATAATACCTTAAAAAATGTTCAGGTACCTGAAAATGATGAAAAAAATGAAAAGATCTTGATAAGTTATGTCGTATTAGAATCGAATCAAGATGATTGTCGATGGTATCTTTGATATGAAGTAGCACTCAATGCTATAAATGATTACGAGGATCTTAAATTCGAATCTTTCATATACTATGGACAGATAAATGATTGACTCTATTCAAGTATTGTTTCACTTATAAAAGTAATGTTTTGTATCTTACAGTTAATGGATCAAAATATAATGTCAAGGTGGTACTAATAAATCATTGTGTGAAAGTATAACAACAAGACATAAAATGTGGTTTGTGCCTTGGGCATAAAGGGTTCTCGGAAAAAAAATCCTAAAATTATTAAATGGAGATATATTCTCCCGTGGCGAATGTTTATTTCAGTCTGGTAATAGAGGAAAAACTTGAATACGTATAATGAACGATTATTACATCTAACTAAACGATGAAGGTTATATGAAAATCCTTGAAAGATTTAAAAGGTTTTAAAGTGATTCTATTGAGTACCCAATGATTTTGAGACTCCTTAATATAGAGAAACAGTTTTTTTGATCTCATGAAAATAATTTAAAATGTCGTTTATTAATGTAATTGATGCACTTACATTGTGGGTTATGCAACTACTAGAAGATTATTAGATATACACAACAAAAGTTATGTGAAGGGATTGTTGTATTATACTTCAAGTTATGCTAAGAAACTAACAGATAAAGTGTCTCAACACATAGAAGATGTGTGATTTTCTTTGAGAAGAAAAGACAAGCTTCAATAAAATTGTAATGATCAATCTCTTAGTCAAAAGCTATTGATTATATAGATGTAAAATATTTGTTTGATCTACATAAAGCTTGATCGTAAATGGGTTATTTGTTTACATTTGGAGGCATACCAATATCTTGATATTCAAAGAATCAACACTAGTAACCACTCAAATCATACAAAAATTACATTGATCATGAAGTAAGTCTTTGGTTGGAATTATGACCTATCAAATTCAGAAAGTGTGTGATTTTCCTTTGGAAAGGAATATTGTAGCCAACATATACGAAAATAATATATAGCTCGATTGAAAGGAGGATATAATCAAAGGAGATCGGCCAAAACATATTTCACCAAAATCCTTTATCACATATGATCTTCAACCAACTGGTAAGATAGACGTTCAAAAAATTCAAGTGATAATCATATAACTTATTCATTATGGATTGTCAACATCAATACTTGAGAAGTTGTGATATAAGATTGGAATGCACCGTTTCTGAGATATGAAGTAAAGTATTTATCAAGGGAAAAAGTACATGTTTTACTCTTTTCCTTAACCATGATTTTAATCCCAATTGAATTTTTCTGGTAAGGTTTTTAACAATGCAATATTTAAAATGTATTAAAAGATATATTTACTCTTTTTCCTTCACTAGGGTTTTTTCCCACAAGGTTTTTTCCTGGTAAGATTTTAACGAGACATATTGTCTATGGACATCCAAGGAGGAGTGTCATAAAACAATATCATGTGGATATCTACTACACCAAGAATTTACTACATAACCTCCTCCATTATGAAGATAAACATAACCTCCAACTTTATAGCCATTACTCTTGTAACATTTCACTTTCATAACCTCCCCATTATATTCAGGTTAATCTCATGTTTATGAGTAACCTTTTGTATGCCTCTATGTTAGACTATATATAGAGGTATAAGGGTTCATACTGTATGCACTTGAAAATTTGATGAACACTTAAAAGGAAGATAGCTTATATTGTTCTTCTATTGTATTGTATTCTTTTTCTCTTCATTTGGTTATTATTTTTTATTCTTAAGTTTTATAACAACTTTAATTTAATTGTTAATTAATTTTTAGAATATATAATCCAAACAGCATATGAGTGTATTTAATACTCAAAATTATTTTTTTGATATTTTTTTGTTTCAATGACTAATTTAAATTTATTATTTTGATAGTCAAAATTATTTATGTTTCTTTAATATTCTTGTAAAATTGATTATAGATTGTTGACATCCCTTTGAGAAGGCGCAACGTAACTCAATTAAATTATTTTTTATTAAATTTAAAAGATTTAAAAATGGTAAAGAAGAAAAAAAGGTTAAAGGGAAAAGGGAGTCGCCACCTAATAGGAAAAAACTAGAAAATCAATTAATAAATTAACTTAAAAGAAAGTCTATGGAACAAATTGATTCTATGTAAGTGGTTTAAATTATTTCGAAGGGAAGGGGTTAGGCAGCCTTCAAAATCCACAACTGTGGGTCCCGACTAAATTAATTTTTTCAAAATTGAGGTGAAGAATAAATTAATGTACAAGTATAATACACACTTAATATACAAAATTAATAAAATAAAATAATAATGTAATAAACGGCCTAAGGTTTGCCTAACGCCAATATGTACATAATAAGGTATAAAAAATAATAATTTGAACTCTTCGAATAGCTTCAAATGGAAGCACCTTTGAGGTACCTGTAAAGACACTTAGTAAAATTGTTAATAATAAATAAATATAAAGAAAAACAAATAAATTAAAGAATAATTAAAAATAAAACTTGTTTTATTAACATGGGAGGTCTTGAAAATCGACGATGATTTCTTCATAGGCCAATTTTAACATATAAAATATATAAACTTACATTAAAGTTTTTTCTTTTAAGATGAAAATGCCTCCAAAACAAGAGATTTTCTCGTTGATCATTTAAACTTATAACAATAGTAATAATCATTAGGAGGTAAAATACTTAAATAAATGACACCCAAACACAAACAGTGACGTAGGAATAATTAACCTAATAACACAATCATCAATGATAGTAACAAATAAATATTTCACAAAAAGAGATATGTATAAAGTAGTAAAAAATTAACAACTGACCACATAAAAACCAACAAAGATGTATGGAATTAACAATAATTTATTAAAGTAATAAATAAAACAATAACAACAAAACACATGTTACCTATTATTAGAACATTACACTATGTTTAGATTATTATTATTTATTGTATTGCATTATATCTTTGTTATAGCTATGTTTGTTTTGTTTATTACTGTATTGTTAAATTTTGCTATTACATAACAATAAAAATTCCTATTTTATGGAACAATTAATTTGGTGTGCTCCCATTATTATTTAATTTCTTTTTCTAATTATTCATTTACATAATATTTCAAAATACTATTTTACTCTTTAGTTTTTACCTTAATTATTTAAACCTAGTCAAACCTACAACTCTAGAATAATTAAGAATATTTAAGTAATTTCTATATTACAATACCGTACGATATAATCAAACTAAATAATTAAAATGTTACTAAACAAGAACAAACAATACAATCTAGTCAAACACTGTATCTATCCTACAATACAGTACAATATATTACAATATAATACAATACAATATATTATGAAACAATGAATAATAATGATCCAAACAAAAATGAGTCATATTCAACTAACCACTAAATTCTCATAATGATAATACAAAAACTAAAAAGAATAACAGCAAAACAAACATAAAAAGAACGTTAAACAAAGTGATGAAAAACATAAATAAATAAAAGATGAATCATCAGATGAACTAATTCCACCAAAATCCATAACATTCCAACAAAAATTGCTAAAACAATGAAATGAAAAGGAAAGCAACCCCAAAACCAAAACACATGAATATTATCGCACAATAGAATAAGTAACAGTAAACAAAAAGATTCAAGACAGACTAGATTTTACAACATACAAACATAAAATAACCAAATCATATGAGAAGGCAACAATAAAGGAAAAAGAGAATTTAATTACCATCGGATTTTGCCCAAAGAAAGAGCTCACTGGTGGAGTTGGAGCTGAAACAGAAACGTTGGGTTTTCAATTTTACCAAAATAAACACAGAACAACAGCATGACAAAGCTCTCGCTCAACAAAGTACCTATGAAACAAACAAAAAAATTAAAATAGAAAAGGGAAGTGGGGAAGAGGAGTAGCGATGGTGGTTGCTAGTTTTTATTATTCCAGTTCATTGGGGATAAGAGCTCCTCACCAGAGTTCGTGATGGAGCTGGCCTTTGAGCTCATTTGAAGCTCGTAGCTAGAAGTTCTCCATTAATGTAGGAACTTGACGGGAAAGGTATCAAAAAATGGGGTTTGGGTGGTTTTTTGGGTTCGATGGATGGTTTTAGGTTGGGGGTTTTGTTGGTGGCGGGCGAGCTCAGCGGTTTCGCGGCTGAGATCTGGTCGTTTAGATGTGTGATCGAAAAAAGAGAACTGATACCATGTGAAATTAGGTCTTAGACCTAACTCACACCCCAAAAGCTAGCTCAAAGGGAGGAGGATTGCCCAAGCCTTATAAAGAGTCCACCCATCTCATTAATCACCAATGTGGGACTTTTGTCATTCTTTAACACCCCACCTCACGCCCAAGCAAGATCTCAAGCGTGGGCAATTTTAATTTTGACCCCAACATCTGAGACGCCGCCTCGATACTATGAAGATGCCAAGATTTGTAATCAGCAACATGTACAATGTGAGAGAGGAAGAAAATATCTTTTCATTATTGTGTTAAGAAGAAAGAAGAATGAGTACACTGCACATGTATTTATACATGTGAAGATGTTGAAGATTTGTAATCAGCAACATGTACAATGTGAGAGAGGAAGAAAATATCTTTTCATTATTGTGTTAAGAAGAAAGAAGAATGAGTACACTGCACATGTATTTATACACACTACCAACTGTGCTAACTAACTCTAACTAACTATCTAACAAACTTAATTAATGATTTAACTAATCAACTAATCAGCCAACTAACTAAGTCACACTAACACATTTATTGAGTTCCTTTACACGGAGGTTTATGAGTTGGTTTCTGGTGGCTTTGGGCATTGTAGATGGGGTCGTTTGGTCGGAGTTCTGGTGGTGGAGAAAGGAGGTCATTTGGGCTGCTGTTTCAGTGGAGGAAAAGGGAGGAGGATGGGTCTGGTTTACTGGGAAAAAAAGGAGAAAAACAGAGGTGGTTTTGTGTTCGTTGTAACTGGTTGTGAAAGGTAAAAAAAGGGGGGGTCTCTGGGCGGTGGCTCTGGTAGTCGGAGGTCGAAGCTCCAGTGAGCTTCTAGCCGGGAGATAATGAACACTAAAAGAATTTATTCAACCCCTGCAAAGTCTAAAAATTATACCTAAATATTATTTCTTTCGTTTAAAAAAGGATAATCTAATTTGACTTGGAATCGAATTAAAAAAAAAAGACTTTTAAATTTTGTGATTCTAAATTAAAATTACATCAAATATATCAAAATGCCCTTTAATTTTGTGGTCATAAACATACAACGTTGAAAGTTAAAATTGAAGTGTTGCCAAAGAAGGAAAATAATCATTTTTTTAAAACAAACTAAAAAGGAAATACGAATATTCTTTTTGAAACGGAGGGAGTATTCATCATCTTTAACCTAATGGGCAAACCTTTCTTTAAAGGGAGAAGGCTCAAATATACCATCGAACTTTTAGAAAAGACTCATTTATATATCATTTAAAAACTTGGCTCATTTATGTCATTATCGTTCAAGAAAAAACTCATTCATGCCATTATTTTTTAGAGTGATTTCACAAAACCATTTTTGACACGTGGCTAATTGTAATTTGACCATGTCATCAATTTTTTAATAAATAATTGGCCACATCATTAATTTTTTTAATAAAAAAATCATAATTCTAAAAAAATTGAAATTATTTTTTTATTAAATAAACTAATGACGTGACAAATTATAACTGGTCACGTCATCATTTTTTAAAATAACAAAATAAAAACTCTGAATGAAAATTGAATTAACTTTTTTTAATTTATTAAAAAAATTGACGACGTGGTCGAATTACAATTAGCCACGTGTCAAAAATAGTTTTGCAAAATAACTGTTAAAAAATAATGGCATGAATGAACCTTTTATTGAACGATAATGACATAGATGAGCTAAATTTTTAACTGATGATATAAATAAGTCTTTTCTGAAAATTCAGTGACATATTTGAGTCTTTCCCTTTTTTAAATAACAATTGTAATGAAATGAGCCCCAGTTATGAGCTTGAGATTGTGGCTCAAAAATTATTGATGGATAAAATATTTGTGTATACAAATTGTATTGATATTTGAATAGATTTTTATATTGTGCAAAATATCAAAAATAAATATTATAAAAATATAATAAACGTAACAATGACGTGTAAAAAATATAATTTAATGGAAATAATAATTTTAAAAAATTGAACAAATATTTGAACGTCTGGCTGTGTCAAAATTATAAAAAATAAAACAATCGATAAAAATTTTAATACTTTGAGAAAAAGAATGATTATCAACAAATTGCATTAAAATGACAAAACATGTATTTTGAACTATTTAAAATAAAATACTCAAAAAGTATTAAATTTAAAACTACCAGGCCAAAATTTATTGTCAACATAGATAATCTAATATTTTTTAATACAAAAAAAGTAAATTACAACGTAGCCAAAAATAGATATAAATTATAATATAGTCACAAAAAAATAATTTTAATTTTTTTCTTTAAACTAAAGCATAAAAAATAAAATAAGAATAAGAATAGAAAATCAAATAATAATAACCAAAGAAGTCAAAAAGAATTTCTGAACTTTGTTTAATGGATCACATATATCGCTATATGATTAAAAAAATTAAATTAAAAAATATAAATATCAATCTAAAATTTTCACTTCCCTTAGAGAAGTGATTTTAAGTGTTCTTATGGTATTTCTTCACGTGAATTTCAATATCGACCGTTGTTGTAACACTCCTTATGTGAGTGCAGTCCTCCACATGTTGCCACATTGTTTTATAGTGTACCTGCTAGTTCTACTTGGATTTTCCCTTTTTATGATGAATTTGATCGAGAAAAAAATCCCAAAAGAGAAACATAACCTAGATGAATATGATGAAGGTTTTATTTTTTTATTTTAGTGGGCAATTGGAGATGATTTCACTAGCAGTTGATGAGCTCTTTGATTGCGGAAAGATTAAACCCTTGAAACCACCTCCAAGTTTCAGTACGAAGGAAACACATGAGTTCTCCAAGATCCCCGAAGAAATTGTTCATGAAACATTTTCTCCTCGACACAAAAACAAATTTTTTAATTCTTTTGTTACAACTTTACAAAAATAGAATCGAATAGAAAAATTCTAACAAAATTGTTTAAATTTATCGCCTTTGAAAGTTTCTGACTTATTGTTTGATCACGAAAATAAAAAAAATACGAAAAAATTCGCCTATGTTTCTTCTTCTTCCTCCTCCTATTCATCTTCTTCAATTTCTTCAATGATATCACTCTAATCCAAAAAATGAAAAGTCAAAGACTTGTTGCCATTTTAAAGTTCTTCAAAAGATCAAGTAGTACATAACAACTAAATAAGTATGAATTGTTGAAGAAAATCTATGAAGAACAATCAAAGAAAAATGAAGTACAATGGAGGAGAAGTAAATGGGTTGTATGAAAAAATTTGAGAGAATGGATAAAGGTGAATGACTTATCCTATTGAGGGGTTGGGGCAGATCAAGACATTGGATTAAAAATAGAAAATGTAATTTTAAAAGAAAATTTGAATAACTTGGGGTTAATTTTGGGAATTTCGTCATATGAAAAATAATTTTGATGAAATTAATAACGGTAAGCATAAATTTAATTTTATTTAAACAATAAAACTAAAGTCAAATTATAAAGAAAGTTGAGGGTTATATTTGACCGATTTCCCAATAATAAAACATGTTCTTAATTTTCACTAAGATACTCATTTTTCCCAAATTGTTCCCACCAAACGGCACCCAAGGGTTTAAGTTCGTAGTACAAAGGTTTAAGGGCTCATAAAATTTACATTTCTGGAGAAAATTGTCTTTCAAAGGTATGTCAATGGCGTCTTCACTGTCGAGAAAGTTCTTACGCACGATGCTGACAAACCCTAGCTCCATTAAAGCTTCGCAGCTGTCTTCACTGTCTTTTTGCACAAAAATCTCTTCAGCCACAGATGACTTCTCCTCTCCGGATTCGGACCACAATGAATTGGGGCCTGCTTCGGACTCTGAACCAGAATCAACTGGTTTTTCATCACCTTCAGCTTCTGAGATGAAGCAAGAACGCAAATACATTGAACGCACACTCGAGAATGGCTTGGACGTTGGTATATACAAGGTGAATTTTGATAGATAGAGATAGATACGCAAACCTTGTCTATCCAGTTGTCGGAATTAACAGATTGAGAAATTGATTTTGTATGTTAGGTATTCATTTGAAAGTCATACTAACTGTTTGCATTTATGAAATTATGTGTTTTTGTTTGTTCATGGTAAAAAAATGAAATAGTGTGTTTTTGTTTGTTGATGATGTGAATAGCGGGTTTATGCATATGCATATTGGCGTTTAAATGCATGTTTAGTGCTGATAGTTTACTTTACACTTGCTTGGATGTATGTATTTACATAATAAAACAAAACAAATGGAGGCAAGTTCACACTGCTTGTGCATCTGTTTGTTGTAAGCAATGTATAAAGAGATTGCTTTCAATAACATGTGTTAGTCAGACAGGATTCTATCCATTTACAAGAATGAACTTGTGTGTCTCCATGGACTAAGAGGGATAGCTTAGTCGAAAGGACCCTCCACCTCCAATGATGAGATTATGGGTTTGAGTCATTGAGATACCAAGAGTCTATTGGGAAATGACTGTTGGCCATTGGGATAGGTGTTTGGGTGGTAGTTACCAATATGTGGCTATGCATGTAATGATATATGAATGAGGCAATAGTTGGTATGCATGCACATAATGTGGTTGAACTGCATAATTGTTCTTTGTCCACTCGGGAATTGATTAGGAGTAGGTATTTACTAGGTGAATTATGACAAATGAAGCTAGATTTTGAACCTTGTGCATCTATTATTTGGAATTTGGAGAAAGCATATGATAGATTACCTAGAAAGGTCCTTTGCGTGGATATTGAAGAAGAGAAAAATTTAAATTGAATTTATAAGTGTCATAAAGTACATGTATGAAGGAGTCACCACTGGCCTTAGAACAGTAGTAGGAGATATAAAGGAGTTCTCCATCATCGTGGACTTACTCAGATTGACATTGAGTCGTACTTGTTTACCCTGTTTATGGATGAGGGAACCGACACAACACAACTTGGTTTTGCATAATGTATGTATTTTGATGACCAAATCGTTCTAATTAACGAAATCAATGAGGGAGTTAACCAAAAGTTTGAACTGTGGAGAAAATAAGGGTGTGATATGTTGGAGTAAGACTGGATAAATTCACGACAAGTTAAGTCAGGATAATAAGTTAAGAACAGTGAAGTTGAGGTGAGATAAGGCAGGATTTTGGTGTCTCAATGCAAATAAATCAGATATCTAGACTCATGATATATTAGGAAAATGGAATGATAGACAAAGATAATATGATACATAGAATCAAAATCGGATGATCGTAATGGAGAAGTATTGCGAAGAGTGTTGTGATAAAATGATGCCTACCAAAGTAACAAGTAAGTTCTATGGATCAGTTATGAGACCAACAATACTATATGGGAGTGACTATTGGGCATTAAAATCCTCCACGTCTACAATATGAGTCTCGCAAAGATGCAAATACTAAGATGTAAATATGCTCATACAAGATTAGACAAGATTGAAAATGATAACATTTGACCAAAGGGACAAGTAGCACACATTGAGGATAAAATAAGAAAAGGTTGGTTGAGATGGTCTGGTCATGTCCTGTCTTGACCTCTAAATGCAGCAGTTTGTAGGCGTGAAACCATGGTGAGTGAATGTGTTAAAAGGTGGAAGGAATTATCTCGTAATACTGCAATTTCTTATTACCATGCAAACTTAGCGAAAGATAGATACAATGAAAAGGATTTATATATAGGTGATATGCCCCAGGGCATTGGTATAGTGGTAAAATGTAATGCGTGATCTGTGGGTTCGGCCCATGTCAGGGGTTCAATTTTTGCTGCAGACAAAAGCCTGGCATTTAAGTTGAGGGGTAGAGGGGTGGGTCTATTATCTACTGAGTTTTGAACTGTGAGCCAGTGGCCCTCAGGGATGTCTTTTTTTAATTATTAAAGAAATAAAAAAGGATCTATATAGGTGCTATATATTGTAGTCATGTCAGTATGTGTACTTTAGGTCCTATGCTTTCTATGAGTCTATTAGCCCTTTCAGAGATGTTTATTTTAGTAAAAAATGTGTAAACTCATATCACTCTTTATTTGTTATTTTTTTGGTTCTTGTAATTTTATTCTACATAATGTGGGTCTAATATGAATTTAAATGGAGAATCATGGCTGTCAGGATTCATATAGCTATTAGCTAATCATGGTTGTTGGCATTTAATAGATTGAGACACTGTTTTGCATGTTACAGTTCACAAAAATATGATCCTGACAGTTCATAGTAGTTTGTGTGTCTTATGTATTTTATAATATGTAAATGCACACTAGAGTTTATGCATATATACATTGTAAATCTTTGGTGGTTGAGTGGGGATCTTTTGTTTGGTTTCTTTGCTTTTGGCATATTAGCGGAATTATTTAGTATAGAAACAAAATGGATCTGAATAGAGCAGATTGGATAGTAGATTCATCAAGCGTACCCCTAGCTGAGATTGGGATTAGGGAATGGTTGATTGATTGAGTTGTTTTTGAATTAGCAGTGTGAAAATTATGGTTGTTCCAGTATTTAAAGGGAAATTGGTATAGCTGCAAATACCTACTTTCTATCCCACTAAACGAAGAAAAATAGAAGACGCTACAATCATAGTCATAACTATATTAACTCCGCATATATAAGTTTGTTTGATGTTTTCTGTGGAATTGGGACAGGCAATCATGGTTGGTCAAGTTGGCCAGATACCTATACAAAAGAGGTTGAAAAGTGGGAGGACAGTGACTCTGCTATCCCTTGGAACAGGTGGAATTCGGAACAACAGGAGGCCGTTTGATAATGAGGAGCCAGGAGAATATGCCAATAGGTGTGCAGTTCAGTGGCACAGAGTCTCGGTCTATCCAGAGAGATTGGGGGAAACGGCCGTGAAGAATATTGTTCCAGGGTATGCTTCCGTTTCCTCCATCTTGTTACTTTTTAAGTTAAATTTGGGCTTATGCCATTTATTTATGCCTGTGATTTCCTGTGTTACCTAATGCTTATCATTGTTTGCTTAAAATATTCAACCAGATGAGGGTTGTGTTAATCAAGCCACTTCTAATTTTATTTGTTGTGAAGTCAATATAGCCTGCTTGAAGGTAAAGCCTTGCGTGAGTGGCAATAAAAAAATTGGCTTATTCACTGCTCTTCGTTTTCCCCTAAATCATAAGAATCCCAAAAGAATAGTTCAGTGTTATACAACACAATCTTTTTTGGAAAAACATAGAACTAATTGCTATATTTTAGCCAAATTTGAGGGCCATTTTCTCCCAGGAAGGGAAAAGCGGGTATCTGATGAAAACTTGTTCTGTAATTTTATACTGAATGCTTACTTTCTGTTAATCTATATTTTCATACTTCTGCTTCCTATTACCTTTCAAATTATCTAACCTTCTGATAATTGTTTGATGCACTGCAAATTGTAGTTCAATTTTGTATGTGGAGGGTAACCTTGAAACAAAAATCTTCACTGATCCTATCACCGGTCTTGTACGGCGCATACGAGAGATTGCTATACGAAAAAATGGTAATTTACTACTTGTTTTTTCTACTTCTTCAGCGAAGTTTAGTTGCTTTTTCACCATTGTGCATATAGTTCTAATTTTGGCATGATACATAAATTTGCCATTTAACTTGGCCTTGTTCACATTTGTGCCCTCCATCTTTGGGTGTGCACAAGCAGACACTTAACTTGTATAAAGGTGAACAAGTAGACACATGGATCCTACGTGGCATAACACATGTAAGACGCAAATTGTCGTGTAGAATACCTCATAAGACGTGTGTTTATTTGTTCATAATTATACAAGAACTTGTATAAAGTTGAACAAGTAGACACATGGATCCTACGTAGCATAACACATGTAGGACGCAAATTGTCATGTAGAATGTCACATAAGACGTGTGTTTATTTGTTCATAATTATACAAGTTTAAGTGTACTTGTGCGCTTTCAAAGTTGGAGGGAATAAATGTGAATCGAAATCAAGTTAAAGAGCATATTTATGTATTATGCCTTTATTTTTTAAATCTATTTCTACATCGTGCTTATTTTCTACTTCACTATAGTTAGTTTCTCTTGCATTTTCCTGCATTTAGTTTTTAAACTAAGTTGCATAGACTCTTCACTTTCGATGCTGCACCCGTGTTGGATTCTCTCGAAATACACTACTTTTGGAGAATCCAACACACCCGTTGACATTTGTTATGAGTACAAGCAACATAGGTTTTAAATTCTCTTTACTATTTCAGCTCTATGCATAGCTTTTATTTTGTTCTCTCTAGTATGCAATCATTTTGCCATAAAAAATGAGGCTTGTGCTTTCTTTGTCTATTTACGTGTTTAACCTTGACTAGAAATTGTATATTCTCTTTGGTCATACTAGGTTGGAAATATACATACATTCTAGTGTCTAGGTTACCATGCTCTGAGCAACTGCTTCTTTTAAAGGTTGCATTATAAGTTGATATCGTTTTTCCATCTTCTATCATAGCAACCCTTTTAGTTGAACTTTGAAGATGTCCTGTAGAACTCAAGTTTATGAGCTTCAGGAAAAATTACCTAGGTGCTATACTTGAATTAAAATCCAATTTTGAATAGCTTCAAAGCAAATAATAGAGATGCATCTTGCACTGGGTTCGAAACCACTTAGAATTCGTTGACATGCAAGTAAAAACTAAGTTGTGTCTGGATAAACAAGGAATTGTTTCTGAGATCTTATGGTACCCGCTAATGGAGGCACCAACTGTATGATGAGAGCTTGTGTCCTATCATTTTAACTGGAGAAAGTTTTTCGTTCTAAAGTATGGGTGGTATGATATTCTGGCTCATTTGTACTTGTAATCTTGTAGCCTATTAATACCTGTAGTGATGCATAATGAGCAATCGGTACAGGAAGATTACAGAGTTGTTTATTGTCCATCATGAACCCTTATGAATCCTATTCCCCGGGCATTGCAGGTCGTCTGGTTTTCCTTGGGAATGGAGGGAATGAAGGCCCACAGCAATCACAAGCAGAAATAAAAGGGGTTGGTTATTACTAAAAGTGGGCAGGCAGGCTTGCAATGACAGCAACTAAATCTTAACGTCGATATATTTTTGTCGAGTTGACTTTATCATTTTCCTCATTAATCCTAGGAGGAGTGGTTGTATTCTGATAATTTGTCACCTGTCCTACTGGTTAAGTTATTCATATAAGCTTTGAACTGTTACACAGTCCGTTGTCTCTTCCAGCGTAACTCAGTTCTTTTCGAGCATCTGGTGGAGTGTGGTTTTGCTCTTTGGAGTCGCCTTACAAGAGAGCTACTGATGCCTAGGCAGATTCTTTTGGTTTCCCTCCGGTGTCTGAAGTCAACATTGGAGCTATGACTAAATTTAGATCGCGCTCCGTAGAGCCCATTTGGGAGTGGCGCTTCCATTAGGATTTTCTCCATTCTTAAGGCTCGAATCCGAGACCTCTAGTTAAGTGAAACACTTGTTGGTGTCTAGCCAGATTTTGCTTCAACTGTAGTGCTATCTCCTCCAAGTTGAGATGGCCATCGAAAATTAAGTTACGATATCGCCTCAAAAATAAAAATTCATTAAGATTCACCAAAAATTAACCAACCTACTTGTAGTAGGATTTGTCATAGAACTTGATAGAATCCCTTAATTTATAAATTTATAAATTTAATCAAATTAATAAAGTCGGATTTATCAATGTTGGATTTTTTTGGGGTATCTCTTGTTTTTTGTGGGTGGATGTGAATTATCTTTAAGCAGTTTTAGGATAGTTAAATGCAATCTCGAGACTTAGAGCCTGTGTGGCTCAGCTTAAAAGCTGGTCAAACTGACTTAAAAGCTGGTTTTTGACTTATTTAATTGTTTGGCAATACTCAAAATAGCTTATTTTAAGTTAAAAAAAACTTATTTTAAGTCAAAAGTTAAAAGTTGGGGTAGGAGTGTTTTTTTTTTTTAGCTTATTAAGCTGTTTTAAGTTGATCATATTTTTATGTTTTTTCCCTTAATATTTTTATACAATCTCCAAATTACCCATATAACCCTAACATCTCTTTCTTCTATTTTTCCCTTTTCATGTTTGGCATAACAACTTCAGCACTTTTATCCAAACGCATAACTGCTTATTTTAAAAATAAGTTTCAGCACTTTCAAAAGTACTTTTTTAAAGCTATTTTTTTTTTAGCCCATCCAAACGGGCCCTTAATTGACGCTTCTACTAGGAGGCACATGATTGGGTTGGGTTTGGATTTTTCGAATATTTAATCAAATCAACTTGTCAAAGTTTTAAAATTATAAATCTAATCAAACTAATAAAATTTGATTTTTTTTGTGCTTTTTGGATTTTTAAAAGTTTTCTTTGGGTAAAAGTATCCATATAAAAACTTAAATTTCAAATATTTCTTTAGTTCTATCAAAATAAAACTATCTAATGTGTTTCTTAAAAATATAACATAAAATATGAAATGAGTGATGACACAAAAATATTCAACGAAAAATAATAATGAAATAGCATGAAAAAATTTAATAAATTAATAAGTCATAATGAAAATGATCATAGTTTAAAAGTAGTAAATCAAGTTAAAATAAGTCTAATAAGTATTAATTAGAGAAAATGACGTAAATAATCTCTTAAATATAGGAATAGGTCTGAAATGGTCTCTTAACTATTCATTCAATGGATTTAGTCCTTTGACTATTCAAAAAGTTATCAGTTTTGGTCTCTTAACTAAGCACTTGCTAGAGTTAATACGTTAGATGATGCACTCAACTATGCACTCTTCTCTCAGAAAGTCATTTAACTTTCAATTTTCACTCAAAAGTCACTCAACTATGCACTTCTTTCTCAGAAAGACACTCAACTTTGAATTTTAACTCAAAAGTCACTCAACTATCCACTTTTTCCTCAGAAAGTTACTCAATCTATTAAATTGTTTTTTTAATTAAAATTTGTTGATATTAATTATTTTTATAACAAACCAAAAATTTTAAAAAATAAATTAAACCATTTAGTGATCTACCCACCTAACCCGACCCATTAAAAAATATGATATGACCCATTTTATTTTGTCTTTAATCCTAAATTTTTTCTCTCTTTAAACCTTGAATTAGGATTAAAGACAAAACAAAATGGGTCATATCATATTTTTTAATAAGTCGGTTTAGGTGGGTGGATCACTAAATGGTTTAAATGGTATTTTTATTTTTTAAAAATTTTGGTTTGTTATATAAATAATTAATATCAACAAATTTTAACTAAAAAACAATTTAATAGATTTAGTGACTTTCTGAAGAAAGAGTGGATAATTGAGTGACTTTTGAGTTCAAATTCAAAGTTGAATGACTTTCTGAGAAAGAAGTGCATAGTTGAGTGACTTTTGAGTGAAAATTGAAAGTTGAGTGACTTTCTGAAAGAAGAGTGCATAGTTGAGTGATCATCTGAGGTATTAAGTCGCACTTGCTGGTTTTAGTCTCTTAACTATAAACTTATGATTTTATTCCTTAAATATTCAAAAACTTATCAAATTTGGTCATTATCCATTTTTTAAATAAACATAGCTAGGTTTATATTAACGAAAAATATTAAACAAATTTTGTTTAATGAGTTGTTGGAGTACAAATTTTAAATTTAACGGGTAATAATGTTATTCTTTTTTATAATAAAGTTTTTCATATTGAAGTCATTAGTAGCAACAATATGCTCCATTTGATCCTCTGTTGAATAAAATCATGACTTATGTTTCCTTTCCTCGTGAATCATTGAGATTATGATTTTTCACATAAAGTTGATTTGAACAAAAAGTAGCGGAGAGAGAAACAACAAAGATAATTGCTAAAGAATTTAATTTATTGAGGCATGAACTCCGTAAATTTTAAAAATAGTTTATTTGTGTGAGTAATGGGTAAATCAAGTGGATTAAAAAGGTAATGGGCGGGTATTTGAATTTTGGGTTAAATAATTGGTCAAATTGGGTTGAGCCGTAGGATTGTGCCACGTGTACCAAATAAGTCTTCCGTTAGTGAGAGGGAAAATGCACACTGATTTTGAACGCTAGAGGCACGAATGAACAAAAAGCATAACATAGGGCATTTGTATACCATTAGTGATAGTTCGGCGATATACTTGTCATTTTTCCCTTTACACTATTGGAAAAATTATCTAATTACACAATATTTCTTTTGCATAATTTATAAAATTCCTACCATTTTAAAATATTTCAAAAATTCCTCTTTTCCTCTTTTTCTCTCATTTTTCAGATATATTATTTACCTCCCTTCCAATTCAACATTTTTGTTCCTATTTTTACGCCTAAAAATTCACTTCCATATATCAACAGTTACATCAATCACTCAATTTTTTAAATTCAAATTTATTCTCTCTCAAGTTCATCAATTTCAAGTTCCTAAAGAGGTAGAACATTTCTTCATCAATTTTTTATTTTCAGTCTTCAATTTTATTTTTTTTTAAAAATACGTAATGTTTTTAATTTACAATTTTCTAATACATATGAATTCTGCTTTGTCTTTTTAATATGGTACGTTGTGTATTTTATTTTGATGATGACAAACATAAAAAATAGATCTAATCAACTCATTATCATTCCGACGATAATGGTTGGGCTGAAAATAGATCCAAAAGCTTGTAGGATCATTAACAATAATGAAGAATGATAATATTTAGAAGACGTTGTGGAAGAAGAATGAAACTTCATCTTTTAAAGCTAATGTGGAAGAATCCCCCAAAAAGGATAGAATTGTTGCATCGGCTATATGGTGTGTTATCTTTGAAAAAATGATCTAGGATTAACAATCTTAGGAGGTTGATTTTTGGATAAATGGTTATTTCTCTAAAAAAAATTGATATTTTGAATTTAAATTTCAATGATTTTAATTTTGATCTCAGTATGTGTATTTTTCTTTATTTTTTGGTTATAATTATAGAACTTGTGGTTTAGAATACAAAATATGATACTTTTAAAAATTATCTGATACAAATAATTTTATAAATTTCAGTATCACACGATATTATCATTCAAGAGGTTGTTTATTAAGTTAAAAATACTCTTTACATCTAACCACGACAATGTATATTTTAACATGTACCAATAACATAAATTAATGTATAAAATTTGTCATTTTATCTTTTCTTTTATATGTGATATTTAACATAAAGTTACAGTAAATACGGTCATTCACAATCATGATGTATCATATACATTATTATTAAAATAAAAAAATATATATTATATAAATATTTTACCAGATTTATAAAATTTAATAGTTTAAGAGTGTCATTAAATTATTTTCTAGCAGAAATGTACTCAAAGTTGATGAAATATCTAATTATTAATATCTAACAGTAACACTTCATTATATTGGAAGTTGAATGTATTTTTCTAGAAAAAATGTATCACTTTTCTTTGGGTAAGAAAGTAGAAGATCGCGTGTTGTGACTTTCATATCTATAACATTTACAACGATTTCTGTTCGTAAGTGGCTTATCACTTGAGTTCTTTTTCTTTCTTTTTGTGATCGTCCAAGCATTCTTTTGTATCGAGATGACAAGAAAAGTTCTTATCTGATAATAAAACCATTGAATCTTTCAAAATTACTTATTTACCTTTCAAAGTAAACACCATAATATTTCATCAGTTGGCTTATTGTTTCTATTAAGTATCAATTTGACTGATTTACAATCTGTAGTTAAAATTATGTATCAAGTACACTTTTACATTTTTATGTATCATATTAAAGTTTATTATATCTAGGGAAAATGGTCTGATATACCCCTCAACTTTGTTATTTGGAGCTGATACACCCCTCGTTATAAAAGTGGCTCATATATACCCTTACCGTTATACAAACGGCTCACATATACCCCCTGCCGTTACAAAATGGCTCACATATACCCTTCATTTAACGGAATTTTAAATAATTAGTTTTAAATTTATATTTATTACTTATAATTTTTTTAAAAAAAATTATTTAGTGGTATATATGATTCTTCTATAAAAGTTCAAGGTATATTTTAATTTTTTTCATACATAAATATTTTTTGACTTCTTTTATTAAAATTATTTGAGTTTCGTATTCTTATTTTATTTTTTTCTTTCATTCCTTAGCTTAAAGAAAAAAAAGTAAACTATTTTTTTGTGTGTATTGTAATTTAATTTCGTATTCAAAAAAAATTTGGTCATCTACAATAAGTTTTACAAGAATATTAGTGAAACATAAATAAATTTGATTATCAAAATAATAATTATAAATTAGTCATTGAAACAAAAAAAAAGTCAAAAAAATATGTTTGACGAGGATTAAATTTACTCATATGGGATTATATTTTTTTAAAAAAGATAATAAAAATTTAGATTGAAAATTATTATTTTTTCATTTCCGTTAGAGGAAAAGGGTATATGTGAGCCATTTGTTTACAAATAGGGATATATATGAGCCACTTTCATAACAAGGGGTATATCAACTCTAAATGACAAAGTTGAGGGGTATATCAGACCCTTTTCCCTTATATCTATTAAGTATCAGTTTGACTGATTTATAATAGTTAGAATTATGTATCAAGTACAATTTTACATTTTTATGGATCATATTAAAGCTTATTGTTTATATTAAGTATCATCATCATTTTTTCAATTGCAGAATATCCGATACTTTATTATTAGTAGATAAAAAATTTAGAAAAAAGATATTATATATGTGATATATCGTTGCTTCAAATGATATCTTCTTTATATGTCGTCTCTTTTAACTTTGGAACACATCACAACTATTGATACTATTATTCTATCTAATACAAAATTTACAAACAATTAAGTATCAGACACAACAAGGTATACCAAACTAACTTTATAAAAAATTTGGAATCAAAAAATGTAACCAGAATTGAAAACATAACATTTTTCATTTATCACATCATAAAATAGTAACCTAAAAGTACTTCATAAAGTATCTAATTTGAGAATTATTAAACATGAAGCAGAAAAGTACTTCTAAAAAGCAAGCATAAAAAATCTTTCAGGAAGAAAGTACATGTTTATGTCCTTTTATTTCCCTTCAACACACACAATTTCACCTGTTATTGCATCAAAATTTTGTATCTCTTCATCACTTTTATCCGATGTATCAATGCATAGTGAATACATACCGAATCCTATACCTCATGTTTCATCATTTCTATGTACAATTTCACCCCTATATCATTCTGAATACATAATGGAGACAAATTACCTTCAACAATGTATCTGATCTCAATTTTTTAAAATTCATCAATACCCAATTCAACTGCAATTGTTGAAATAAGATTTACGAACGAAATATTTTCTCCAATCACTATCACATCACTTCTATATCGCTCGTATCTAACATAACTTTTCCATGATCCAAAATGTCTTAACATATACAAAATATTCATTTTAAATCTTCATAAAATTGCGTTCCGAATTTGTTTGAATCAAACTTTTAATGTTTTTCGAAGAATAGAAAGAAGATTTCACATTTTGAAATTTTAAAATTATAATTAGTTAAAGGTTTATGATAAGTTGGTTGATTGAAGAAACGTACGCGTGATTTGTAGGAATCACTTAATTTATGCTTTTAATCCCTTATTCAATGCTTAAACTGATAACAACAACTTAATAATTTAAGGATCAGTCGTTATTAATTAAAGTATATGCCTACAATATTATATATCCGAAAAACACTAAAAAAAAAGGGAATTTTTATTAATTAATGAAAGAGTAGGGATAGGAAGTAATTTCTTTCTTATATTATGTGATTTGCCTAGTTTTTACTAAACTATTTCCAATAGAAGATAATATATTTGGCCCTTTTCCGTTAAACAAATATTAAACATTATTATCATTCTTAGTAATGCCATTTTTTTAATATTAGTATTGATTTGATTTTTACAATAAATGTAATGAACAAGTGGTCGGGGTAATCACAAAGAAAGATAACCAATGCTGTCACAGAGTAGACTCTAGCCATTGTATTTGTTTGAATTAACTTATTTGTAGGTGTTTTTGATTTTCAAATATATATCTTTTTAAATTGTGAAGGTATTTGAAAAAGTTATAAAAGTGATTTTTACCACTCATTTTTAGGCCAAAAAAAATTCTAAAGTAAATCTAGAGCAAAAAATAGAGAAAAGGGTCAAATGCTCCCTCAAGCTTTTGTCATATTTTCAACTACACACTTAACCTTTGCAGGGGTCCTATTACCCTTGAATTTTTTTTATATATTAGTTCACTCTCAGACGCTGTTGTGTCCACATACGTGAACTCACCTCCGTGAGGCGCGCAAGAACGTAATAAAATGTCCATGTGGAGTCCAAATAAGCCTCCTAACGATATCTTTACTCTTTTTTTAACCATACGCTCATTTTTTATTCCTTTTCCAATTCATTTATCTCCATCTCTTTTGTTCTTGAAAGAAAGTTCTCTTCTTTGTATACCGTTTGCTCTTATTAACAAAAGTTGGTGTATCTTCTTCAACTAAAATTGAATTTAGGGTCTGCAATTTTCTCAAATTTCACATTGAACAATCGAAATCTTCTCCCAATTCGACAACTTGATTTTTTTTCGCTTTGTGTTATTAGGGTTAGTAATGTCAAACGTAAAATTGAATAAACTATGCATGGAAGAATCAGACCCGATGATCAAAATCATAGTACAATTGAAACACGGAAGTTTGTTGCATGTGCAGACTTCTTGATCAAAGTCAAATTTTGAAAGGCGGTTTTGGTCTTGCCCCTACTATGGTGTATGTCACTTTTCTTTAGTTGTTTGATTTTGTTCGGTTTAACTGATGTTTTTATTTTTTTAGTCAAACAATTATAATCTTTTTCGATGGAGAGATAGAAAAGAAATCGATTCAAGATCCCAATTTATCCTCCCAAAAGGTGAACAAAATCAAAGATTTGAAAGATGAAGTTTGGAAGAGACAGATTCAAATCAATGATCGACAAGTTCTGACTGATAATTTGATAGAAAAGAAGAGGTTCAAACGAAGAAATTTTAAATGGTTTACGCTTGATTGGAAAATTGTTTTGTGTATTGTAATTTGTGTTGTTGCCTTGTTCATCAATAACCTATTTCAAAGTAGGGTTCATTCAAGTATTAAACTAATTGAATTGTCATAACATACGTGAGTAGTGACTAGTTAAGGGAGTTGAAACTCTCATTTGGTTGTCATATGTAATATGAGAAATTTTGTCTATCAATATCATGAACCTTTTCGGATAAAGTGGTTGATATATTAATGTCTATATTACAACAAATAAGGGAGAAATTGAATAAAGATAACACCATTTATAAGAGAAAAGACCTTTAATAGACATAATCGAGTGTAGAACAAGCCTCACATAAGGTAAAATTACAATCAAAAATCAAAATCCAACAACAAAAATAGAATTTGATGTTCAATACTAATACATCATCATTCAAAATGGGAAATGTTTTAATACCTAGTTAAACAGTACTGCAATATCATTACTTCCTAGATTGGATTGTTTGAACTACTTCATCTTGATTTTTTTTCTTTGTTCCTCTCTCATTTCTTGAAGTTTTCTTGTTGAGATTGCTGCTTTTCCCTTCCATTTCAACTTGATTGCGGTATTTGGTTTATAACCAATATCACTATTAACATTAACAGATTTTATCACTTTTGTTGTACCAATAGAGAAGATATTACAACTTGACATCCCAGGTTGTATTCAAAGTATGAAATAATTACTAAGTGAGTTTGTAGTCAAACAATAAAAAATAGTGTAAGGGTTCCAAACCTCTGAAAGGCGAGGCAGATTTAACGCTACGCCATTCCCTTAGTGCCTCCCTCTAGGCGGGGCTCACAACCAAAGGATTTATAGAAAACATTTACATTAAGAGCTTTGAATCCATTTTCAGCTTGAAACACACTCATTTCAATGACTGCTTGCCTTTTGTATGAGGATATGCTTCCCTTACCCCTTTCTCTCTCTTTGTTACTATTAGCAGGTAATGGACATGTAGGAGTTGCACTAGGTGTTGCAGGTGGTCCTCCTCTTGCACTCTTTGCAGGTGCTGCAAATGCATTAGGTGCACTCGGTGCTGCATGTGGTCTTCCTTTTACACCTTTTGTTGGTGTTGCAGATGCACTAGGTGTTGTAGATGGTCTTCCTCTTTACCTCTTTGTAGAAACTATAGCAGATAGTCTTCCTCTTGATCTCATTGCAGTTCCTGGAAATGCACTAGGTACTGCATGTGGTCTTTCTCTGGACTTCTTTGTCGAATGCTCACCTTCTGTTTGTGCTTTCTATAAATATAATTCAAAATAATTGTAGTTATTATGAGTTCTCTGTCACATACAAAATTAAAGTTAAAGATGTTACTTTTGGTCTTCCTTAACATGAAGTTTTTCCCTTTTTCTTGTCTATATTTAATGGTTCTTCCATTACTGATGACTCAACCCTTTGTGGACATCCTCTCTTGCTGTGGCCTCTAACATTACAATTAATACATATCATTACAAGTCCAGTTCTAGGCAACCTTTCAGATTTTTCACTCTCACCAACTTCAATCTTTCTAAGTTTAAGAATCCTGCCAGACATGCCTTTTATTTCTTGTGGTGCAACTATGAGGTTAGTAGATTCAGAACATATCTACATGTTTGTGACAAGTTGAAGGACATCGGCATAATTCCTCAAGTAAGATACCTTATTATAGCAGTTGTCAATGTAGTCAAAAGGTTCACATTTCTTAAAGTAAATGGCAGCCATAACATGTGCACATGGTATGCCTTTTAACTGTCATACCCTACAATTACAAGTCCACCTACCAAGATCCACACAGTGTTGAAATGATCCTTCTCTCACTTCCAACCTATCAACTCCATTAAATTCAATATTATAATTCATTGACCTATCAAGATTCTACTGTAGTACCTTCAAAGACATTGGGAAAAAATCACACATGCAAGTCTTTGTGAACTCTCTTAACTTGGTTATTCTTTCCATCATATTTACTCTTTATCTCTTCAAGCATAGTGATAATAGTCTTATGTCTAGATACCAGGATCCATAAATTAAAGCAGTCTTATGTCTAGATACCAGGATCCATAAATTAAAGCACTCAGACATATGGTTGTCTACAGAATCACATTTTACTTGACTATCAAAGTAAAACTTGCACCAAAACTCTATGTTGTAGTACATAAGATCATCCATCATTTTTTATAGACCAAGCAACATCATCTTTGCAACATTTTTCCTCAATTGAGATTCAAAGGTATTCTTTGAAATAGACCAAAATTCTTGTCTTCTTTTGAGACTTCTCTAATCCTTAGCCCAGTTAGCTAAGATATGTTTAACGTACATTCTATGTTTAGCAACAAATAAAATATTTAGAATTGATCCAATTTATTCCTGTAATAGATCTAGATTTGTTATTATAAAAAAATACATGAAAATTGATAAAGTCAAATACAAAATAAAATAGTACACATACCTTTTGCATATATGTAATCAAGATGAGATCTTCACCATCTCCTAGTCCTAGATCTTCCTCATACTCAATTATTGCCCAAGAAAGTGGTAGCATTTGGTTATTACCATATTTGGCCAGAACAACTAACAATTGTTCTTTACAAACTCCTTTAAGAAAACAACCATCTAAACCTATGAACTTTCTGCATTTTGGAATGTCTTTTTCAATGGATCTAAGCATATGTAAAAGCTCCGAAATACTGACCTACCGACCAACCAAGAGCATCGAATTCACCATGTTTAACAACACAAGTGTTCCCTAGATTGGTCCTCTATAGTTCATCTTTATAGTCAAGAATTTTTCCAAATTGCACAATATGATCACCTATGATCTCTTTCAAAACTATGGCTTTTTCTCTCATAATAATAGTCTGTCCAACATGAAAAATATATTTTTCCCTTATCAACTCTTGCAACTTGAAAAGTCTTATATTTTGCTGCTCGTTAATCTTTTCTCTAAAATGTGTAGATATGAACTTTGCATTACACAAATAATTTTTAGTTATATTCTTATAACTATATCATGAAATCATTTGTTGTTTTGTCCAGACATGCAAACAAAAGTCATGGACAATCTTTCGTGCACCTACATCTAACTCTTTTTGGCTTATTCACACACTTCTCTATTTAAACTTTTTTTGACAACATAACTTACTACACTTCTGAATTTATTCACATTTGCAAAAACCATATCCAATTGTCATCCAACTTTCTTGGTAGTAGGATCATGTATAATTTTTTGATTATTTGTCCTCCTCCTTCTTGATAAATTTACAGTTCTTAAAAAATTTACTCTTTTAGATTCAATACATTCATCACTATTCAAAACCTCCATCATCAGAATTTGCAAAATAAGGCTCATCATATTCTAATCTTCCTTCAACACTTATTTTACCTGTTTGAATTTCATTAAAAATCTAAATCTGATCCAACTTCACCTACTGGTACCTCTTCAGTATCAACTATTACTCTCTCTTTTCTTTTTTTTATTTGAAAGGATCTCTTTTCAGCCCTCAATTTCCTAAATTTTTTCATGTACATCACTACCATAATCCTCTTCCTCATCTCCCACCAATCCACATTCAGACTCAACACTATCTTCAGTTGAATAATCAAAACCCTCTTTCTTTAAGAGATTAGATTCAACAGGGCATGAAACTAGATTATCAACATTTTATGTACTAGGATTTGCAGCATTACCAGGAGTTGAAGTGGAAGGAGATCTAGGAGAAGCAGTTGTAGTGGGAGGATTGTAGTGGAATGAGTTATAGTGAAAAGAGATCTAGGAGTAGTAGTTGTAGTGGGAGGAGTTGGGGTAGAAGCAGTAGCAGCATGAGTAGTGAAAAGAGTTGCGGTAGATTGATATCTAGTAGCATTGGTAGTAAAGGGTCTTCACCTACCCCACTTTGGTCATTTACTTTATTAAAAGATTAATCAAATTCCTCCATATGCTCATGAGGGACATTTTCTAATATAATAGATGTGGTTTCCATAAATGCATTATCAATCAAGTGCTTTACATATACCTCAACAATATCTCCATTTTCCAAAGAAACAACTTAAGTCTAAAATATCCATACCATTATGAATATCTTTCAGAATGCCGATGTTAGGATGTTTGATACTAAAGGTACAAGTTGTTGTATATCTCAATTCTTGTACGTGGCCTCTTAATTAAAAATAGGACAATCTATCCACATCAACATCCAAAAACTATGTAACTTGCCCACCACTGTAAATTGGCTGTCCACTAACCAAATTTGAGACTCCGCCATGATACCATCATAAAGTAACCAAAGTAAATTCACTCATCTCCTACCTGAACAAGATAACACTAGTAAGAAAATGAGAAACTCTGTTTTGTAAGGTTCTACTTTATCAGTAAACTACTAGACTGTATAAGTTCACAAAAACATGTAAATAACTATTTAGTTGCTTAAAAAATTCTGAAGCAACAGAACAAGGGAGAAAAAGAAAAAAAATATCTAATCAAACACTATTGTTTGAACTGAATAAACTTCAATTATAACTAACCCTAATCAATATTAGAAACCCCTATTACTATGACACACATATCAAAATGACATTTGAATGCCCAAAACAACAAAACCTAATCAAACACTACACCATCAAAATTAAAATCAAATTTCAAGATAACATTCAGCCGGTAAAGAATAACCTTCAATTAGAATTAATCCTAATAAACCTTAAAAGGCCCTAATAAACTACATATTATAACACAACAGTCAAAATAACATTTGAATGCACATAAAAAACAAAACCCTAATTAAACACTACCATCAAAATAATATTCAACTAGCAAAGATCTAACCTTTTTGTCAGAAGAAATAGTAAGAATGATTTATGAGCAATAATAATGAAAGATCAGCGCGAATGGAAGAAGAAAGAATTTTATTAGGAGATTAGGAGGGAATGGAAGAAGAAGGGTCGATTAGGTTCCTAAAAGGTAAAGGTACAGTTCTGTGATACGTGTCAATTTGTAAGTCATGTAAAGTCGTGGAGTCCACTAATATATACGTGGACAACGGATGTATACACACATATTTTATAAATCTGATTTATGTGGACACGTCAACATGTGAGGGTGAACTAATATAAAAAAAAGGTTCGGGGGGGGGGGGGAGAGGGGTAGTAGGACCCCTGCCAAGGTTAAGTGTGTAGTTGAAAATATGGCGATAGCTTGAGGGGGCATTTGAACCTTTTCCCGCAAAAATAGGTATCATCTACTTATGACTTATAAGTTACTTTTTAGAAAAATTACCCAACTAATCAAACTTCTACTACTTATTAAGTCATCATAACTATTGTTTGCTATAATTACGTACTCGCGACTAACATTAACCATTAATTACGTGAACTGGCTTCGAGTTTGTATAATTAATCACGTTTGTATAATTCACAACTAACAATCGCTTGATTTGTTTCTGTATATGATGGTTTGCATTTGTATATGACGATGCTTTCCTTTTGTTTTTCAGTTTTATCACCATATACATTCAATCTTTTTTTGTATAACTTTTTAAAAATTGTATAAACCTGTAGTGTTCAAAAAAATATAATATAATTTATATAATGTAATTTGTATAATATAATTTGTATAATTGCTTAAAGTTCATATGTTCATGTTTGTATCAATTCATTATTTCGAGTTTTACAATATTTGTAAGATTTCAGACTTGGTATTGCTCAATTATACAAAAAACTCGTGAATTATACAAATGTAGTCGGATTATACAAAAGAGATGTGAATTATACAAATTATTGAGCTCTCACTCACCTCTCTCCTCCCTCTCCCAATCTTCACCGCCACATATACAAATATATATGTATACCAATTACACTTATAAAATATCTAACTGATATACATATACAATTCACTTCTCTGCCCTCTCTTCTCCCTCTCCCAATCTCGCTCGCCACTCTCCTCTTTATAACATGTAACTAATCGTAATTAACAAACCAAAATTTCAACATCATTGTTAAAAACAAAAACACTTAAAATTATTATTAAAAATGTCATTATGTCAATATTTCAAAAAATAAAATGTATCCTAGTTTAGTTCCTAATTTATTCACATTAATCACATGTTCTCTCTCATATATTATTGTTAAGCAAATTATATATTTATAATTATCCTCCTAAAATACATTATATTGTCACTCCTCATCAATTCCACTTTCTCTCTATTCATTAATTGTATTCCCCTTCTTGTGATTTATAATTTCTTCTTCTTTTTTATCAAAATTGAAAAAGATCAAATAAAATATTTGCGTCATATTCTCATTTAATTGGATAACTTTCTTTTGATTTATATTTATTCGGTTAATATGATACATTTTTAGTTTTGAATGTATTTTCCTTGACCATTTATGTATTTTTGTATCCAAATTTATTCAACTTCAGAATTATTTATTTGGTAAATTTTCTTTTGAGTCTGATTTTTAAAGTAGATCTCGTTATTATTTAGGGTAGGTTTTGTATTTTAGTGTTTACATTTTTTCAATTTTAGTTCATATTTAATTTATTTAATTTCATACTTTATTTATGTTCATATTATTATTGTCAGATGTATTTTTATATGTCAATTGTATTTTCTGAATATTGTATTTATTTAAATGAAATTATATAGGACTAAAATGATATGTATTCTTACTTTAGTTGTATTCATATTAGTATATATGTTGTCTTTTTATATTTTAATTTTTTTTTGCAAAATTCTATTTATTTAAGCATATTGTATCCATGTGCATTCAAATTAATCATTTTGTTTGATATGTTTAAATTCAGTTATCAACTGTATTTGTATGTATTTTGTATGTTATATATCAATTATTTGTACTCATGTTATTTTATTTTTAGCTTTTGATTAAACAAAAAAATATATTCTAAACTTATTTATATTTTAAAAGTTGTTTTTCAAAAATTATATTCAAAAGTCGTTTCCTAACTGTTGATTAAATTCATTATACACCTTTATTTGTAACTTTCTATTTAAGAAAAAAAATGTATTCTAACTTGATTTGTATTTTAAAACTTGTATTCTATAAGTTGTTGTCTATAATTGTTGAACAAATTTGTATTCCAACCAAATTTATACTCCAATCATTCAATATATAAAATCATAATAATTAAATATAGAATAGAAATACATCATCAAAATTATATTCAAAATACATTTATATTCTAATAATCCCAATACATAATATCATCAAATTTGTATTCAAACTAATATGTATTCCGATTATTCAATATATAATATCACAACAATAATTGTATTTGAATAAAATTTCAAAAATCTACTCTCATGGTGCATCACCATTAATTTTGATGAATTCATTGAGATAATACAAAATCGGTCAAATCTTGAAAAATAAATGTGATTTTTTATTGTATATTTTAATTAATTTCTTTGATCAATCATCGATTTCGAGTTTTGTAGGATCACCGATGATATATTGCTTCACTTTTGTATTTTAATCAACAATTTGAATGTTACAAGAAAAATGATGTCGAGCAGATACAATTTTGAATTTTAACGATGATGCACATAATTTTGATCATTATGCAATTTTGTATTTTTTAGGAGAGAAGATGGTGAACTTTTTTTTACAACTGACCCTTGACTCTTGACAAATAAAAATAAAAATTCTTACATGAGATTTTTCCATAAATGATGATCAAACGACTTGACTTCTACAAAGAATGAGGATCGTCAATGGAGAATCGAAAAGAGATAAGGGGGTTTAAATAATAATTGAATAATTCAAAAAAAAATACCCAACGAAAAATGGGGCAAATCAATGGAAATTTAAATTCAATTTCAATGTAGTCATTTAAAATGGATATTGAAAATACGTGAAACAGTGGTGAAAGGTGTTTGAAAGAACAAGAGTGAGATGACACATCATATTTTTCCATTATAATATTAATTAGAGAATTAAGCAATTTTTATCTTTTTTTGAAATCTTTTCTTCCATGACTTTCTTCATTCTGATATTAAAAATTTGTATTCTTTCTAATTAAATAAATACAAAAGTCAATCTTATAGCAAATTGTAACGACCTGTTTAGTCATTTTGAGCAGCAGAGTTTATTTCTGGAAAAACAGGCTGAGACGACGGAACCCACGACGGACCGTCATGGGCACGACGGACCGTCGAGGGGGTCTCGTTTCAAAACACTTAGAAATTCTGAAAAATGGGTACTGAAATCAACTCTCTGAACTTCGTAACGGAATGACAGGACGGACCGTCACAGACGTAACGGACCGTCACAGACTCTTCAGAGAATTGAGTCTCTGAACTCTATGACGGAGCAGCAGGACGGACCGTCGCAGCGCCGACGTCTGCCACAGCAAATAATCCCAAAGTGGGTCGGATTTCTTTAATGTTTTAAGGGACGTTTTTGACTATTCCTGCTTTAATTATAAAGTTAGTGGGTTAATGTTAATAAGTCTAATTACTTGGGGGTTAAAAGAGGTAACCTTGAGTAAATTAGTGGGTTATTATTGCCATCTTTTATTATTAATTATATGCTAATTAGGGTAAAAGAAAGATTGTCTGAATAAAGAAAATAGAAAGAACAAAAAGAGAGAGAGGATCGAACGAGAAGAGGAAAACACAAAGCTTTGGGGAATTTGCTTGCTTGATCACTAATCTTCGGTGGAGGTAGGTTATGGTTTTTATACTATTCGTAGTAAACTCTTAATAGCGAATGATATGTATGGGTAGTATTGTAAACCCTTCTATATGCTTAATTGTATGCTTGCATGAATGTGATTATGTAATTGTGATAAAATAAGCATGATGAAGCTATTGAATCCTAAATCTTGAGAAACCCTAATCTACTTTGTTAATGATGATGCCTTAGTATAAAAGAAGGCTTGATGAACGAAAGTAGTGAGATTAGGGGATCGGGTGCCACGTTCCGGTACCAGGATAGTATATGAGGATCGGAGTGTCACGTTCCGACACCAGGATAGTATATGGATCGGGTGTCACGTTCCGACACCAGGATAGGATATGGATCGGGTGCCACGTTCCGGTACCATGATAGAATATGGATCGGGTGTCACGTTCCGACACCAGGATAGAATGAGGATCGGAGTGTCACGTTCCGACACCAGGATAGAATGAGGATCGGAGTGTCACGTTCCGACACCAGGATAGTATATGAGGAGCGGAGTGTCACGTACCGACACGAGAGGAATAAAGATGATGAATCTCGAAAGATGTTAATATACTCAATCTAATGAACCTAATTCCCAAATGAGTATGATGAGGAGGCGTGAGTCCTCATTGATGTGCTTGGTGTTGTAACCAAGGGTTATGGTAATTGTAAATGCTGCATGCTAAGGATATTAGTTGATTTATGATATTACTTGATATATACGCTTTCTATTTGGAGTTGGCCGATGATACCTACTCAAGACTTGTGTTTGTACTTGACCCTACTTTTATGTTTTGTTTTCTTTGTTAATTGTGGAGTGCAGCAAAGAACGTACCCTCGTCTTCAACTCAACCGTAACTCTAGCCGCCTTCATTACTCGATATCGGGGTGAGCTAACGCTTCTAGCTTGGGTGGATCTTCTTCTTCATGTCTTGATGCCTTGAAGTTCCGGCATGGACTAGCTTTTACCTGTTTTAGCTTCTTAGAATACTCTTAGTTTAGTAATTTGATCATAGATGTTCTTGTGATGATGACTTCCAGATTTTGGGGATAATAATAGTTGTTGAGTTTTTAGAAGTTATTGAATTGGTTTTTATTAATGAGTTTAAGTCTTCCGCATTACTTCTGTTGATATTATATTGAAATGTTAAGGTTTAGATTGGTTGGTTCGCTCACATAGGAGGGTAAGTGTGGGTGCCAGTCGCGACCCGATTCGGGTCGTGACAAACTTGGTATCGTGAAGCATTAGGTTCGTTGGTCTCATCACACAAGAACGAGTCTAGTAGAGTCTTAAGGAACGGTAGGGGGACGCCTTTACTTTTCTTTGAGAGGCTATAAGACTTTAGGAAAATTCCATTCTTTCTTTCTTTCGTGCTATTACTTGGATCCAATTGGTATCTAGGTGATACAAATTGGTATCTGACCATCTTCACTCTATTTCGCAGATGGTTAGAACTAGAGTAACGACTGCGCCAACACCAACATCGGCAAGACAAGAAGCGTCTGAGCCAGCCACTGGGGCTGTAGCTCGAGAAAGAGTAGCGGCAAGAGGCTATGGTAGAGGTCGTGGGAGGACGTCCTTTAGAGGAAGAGGACGAGCACCTAGCCCATCTGATACTAGGGCGGTGACTCCTCCACCGACTGAAGAAGTAGTAAGAGAGGGTGAGGAAGGGGAAACTGAGCAAGTGCAGAATGAGGAACTACCACTCCAACCTACCCCAGAGATGATAAATCAGGTTCTTGCTTATCTTAGTGGGTTATCTGATCAAGGTCAAACACCTCCAGTGTTTTCTGCGCCAGCACCTCATGGTCCGGAAGTACAACAGGCAACTGCTGCGGCTCCCCGCATGGATGTTCCATTAGAAATAGGCACGTTTCCTCGTCTGACTACAGGGCCGATAATGACAAATGATCAGCATGAACTTTTCAGTAAGTTCTTGAAATTGAAACCTCCAGTCTTCAAAGTCTTTGAACTGAGGATGCCTACGATTTTTACGGTTGACTGTCATGAGCTACTACACAAGATGGGCATAGTAGAATGGTTTGGTGTTGAGTTTGTAACTTATCGGTTTCAAGGAACGCCAAGTGTGGTGGCGGTCACATGTTGAGTGTCAACCAACAGAGGCACCACCTATGACTTGGGCATCATTCTCTAGCTTGTTTATGGAGAAGTATATCCCCCGGACTTTGAGGGATAGGAAAAGAGATGAGTTCTTGAGCCTAGAGCAAGGCAGGATGTCGGTTTCTGCCTATGAGGCTAAGTTTCGTGCACTCTCCAGTTATGCCACCCAACTATGTTTCAGTCCACAAGAGCGGATTCGCCGTTTTGTGAAGGGGTTGAGATCAGAGTTGCGGATTTCAGCCTTACAGGTAGCGGCTACAGCGAAATCTTTTCAAGAAGTGGTAGACTTCGTGATAGAGGTAGAGGGAGTGAAGCCAGATGACTTCACCATGGCAACTACATCAAAAAGGTTTCGAAAGGGAGGTGAGTTTAATGGTTCTTACTCTAGAGGACAACAATAACATAATATATTAAAAAAATTAAAAATAACATTAAAGTAAAATAATAACAAAACCCTGAAAAGTTAAGATAGCAAATAATTGACTAACAATTTTAAAATAATAGTAATAATAAATAAACATCGAATCGTAAAATAATGCTAATATTAAAACTACAATAAACACAAATATTAATTGGCTTTTAGAACTACATTAAACTAAAAAAAAAACAAGCTACATATAATAAACAGAAAACAAAAAAGAGCTAGGAATTAAATAAAACAAGGCTAAGAAAAAAAAAATTTACCTGGTTCTGGACAGCGAACCGGAACTCCGAGTTTGAAAGAGACGACTCCACCTCCTCAACTCGAAAAACCACAAAAACACTTAAAATTTTTTGAACTATGGGAACCAAGAATTCTCAAAATTTTATGAGTATTCTTTTGTTTCCCCCTCCAAGTCCTCTCTAAAATATTGAATGAAGTGGGTTTATATAGAAACCCAAAAATCCTCAAAAAGGGTAAACTACCAATGTGGAACTATTGTAAAATTGAAAATTGTTTGAGAGATAATGTGGGAAAGGTTTTTTTTTTTTTATATTTGACTCAAAATGTATGAATTTTAAAATCATTGGACAAAGCTTCAAAATCACGAATTTTTAAAATGTTAGGCCAAAATTGGGTGTCAACAGCTGTCCCTTTCGTTGTGTATGATTGATGAAAGAAATCGTGGACAACGAAAATTGACAAACTCAATTTTGACCGAACACATGACCTTTGTAGAGAAGTGCGGTTGCATTTGGTGGAAGTCAATCCCAGACCTGTCTCCAAAAGGTTCTATGATGCGTTGGATCCTTGTTGAAGTAGTTTGCACCTATTTTTTTTTTTATTTTTTTTTTGATTTTTTCCTTCTCTTTTTTTTTTTTTTTCGATTTTTTTTTGATTTTTTTTTTTAAGAAATTCATCCTTTCAAATGCTCTTGACAAAGACTGAGATAAAACTTGTCATCTTAAAATGCGCTTTAAATGGGAGACAAGATTTTTCACCGCTCGACACTCAATTTCTCTCTCTCGGCATTTAACGCCGCTGACGTTGAGGGATAAATATTCCTTTGAGATGCACGATTCTTTTTCTAGCAGTGCATGATTGCTTGCAGGGCATGAATATCTTCTTGCGATATGTAAACTTTTGCGAGGAATTGAATCTTCTCGCGATGCATAAAATTTTGCGAGGGATGAAATCTTCTCGCGATGCATGAATTTTCTGCGAGGTATAGAATCTTCTCACGATGCATGAATTATCTGCGAGGTATGAAATGTTCTCACGATGCAGGAACATTGACTCGCAATGCATGAATATTAACTCGCAATGCTTGAATTAACTCTCGATGCATGAATTGACTCTCGATGCATGAATATGAACTCGCAATGCATGAATTTTCTGCGAGGTATGAAATCTTCTCGCGATGCATGAATTTTCTGCGAGGTATGGGATCTTCTCGCGATGCATGAATTATCTGCGAAGTATAGAATCTTCTCGCGATGCAGGAATATTGACTTGCAATGCATGAATATTGACTCGCAATGCATGAATTAACTCTCGATGCATGAATTGACTCTCGATGCATGAATATGAACTCGCAATGCATGAATTTGAACTCGCAATGCATGAATTTTCTACGAGGCATGAAATCTTCTCGCGATGCATGAATTTTCTGCGAGGTATGAAATCTTCTCGCGATGCAGGAATATTGACTCGCAATGCATGAATATTAACTCGCAATGCATGAATTAACTCTCGATGCATGAATTGACTCTCGATGCATGAATATGAACTCGCAATGCATGACTTTTTTTTTGCGAGGTATGAAATCTTCTCGCGATGCATGAATTTTCTGCGAGGTATAGAATCTTCTCGCGATGCATGAATTGACTCTCAATGCATGAATATTAGTGATGCATGGATTCCACAAGGTATGAAATCTTCTTGCGATGCATACACTTCTGCGAGGTATGAAATCTTCTCGCGATGCATGAATTTTCTGCGAGGTATGAAATCTTCTCGCGATGCATGAATTGACTCTCGATGCATGAATATTAACGCAATGCATGAATATTAACTCGCAATGCATGAATTAACTCTCGATGCATGAATTGACTCTCGATGCATGAATATAAACTCGCAATGCATGAATTTTCTATGAGGTATGGAATCTTCTCGCGATGCAGGAATATTGACTCGCAATGCATGAATATTAACTCGCAATGCATGAATTAACTCTCGATGCATGAATTGACTCTGATGCCTGAATATGAACTCGCAATGCATGAATTTTTTGCGAGGTATGAAATCTTCTCGCGATGCATGAATTTTCAGCGAGGTATAGAATCTTCTCGCGATGCATGAATTATCTGCGAGGTATGAAATCTTCTCGCGATGCAGGAATATTGACTCGCAATGCATGAATATTAACTCGCAATGCATGAATTAACTCTCGATGCATGAATTGACTCTCGATGCATGAATATGAACTCGCAATGCATGAATTTTTTGCGAGGTATGAAATCTTCTCGCGATGCATGAATTTTCTGCGAGGTATAGAATCTTCTCGCGATGCATGAATTATCTGCGAGGTATGAAATCTTCTCGCGATGCAGGAATATTGACTCGCAATGCATGAATATTAACTCGCAATGCATGAATTAACTCTCGATGCATGAATATGAACTCGCAATGCATGAATTATCTGCGAGGTATGAAATCTTCTCGCGATGCAGGAATATTGACTCGCAATGCATGAATATTAACTTGCAATGCATGAATATGAACTCTCGATGCATGAATTTTCTAGTGGTGCATGAATTAACTCTCGATGCATGATCTTCCGCGGGGTATGAATATCTTCCCGCAATGCATGAATTTTCGTGATGCATGATTTTTAATGAGGCCTGGATGGCTCGATAATGTTCCAACTGTAACGAGGTGGATGGCTCGATAATGTTCCACTGTAACGAGGTGGATGTCTCGATAATGTTCCAACTGTAACGAGGTGGACGACTCGATAATGTTCCAACTGTAATGAGGTGGACGGCTCGATAATGTTCCACTGTAACGAGGTGGATGTCTCGATAATGTTCCAACTGTAACGAGGTGGACGGCTCGATAATGTTCCACTGTAACGAGGTGGATGTCTCGATAATGTTCCAACTGTAACGAGGTGGACGGCTCGATAATGTTCCACTGTAACGAGGTGGATGTCTTGATAATGTTCCACTGTAACGAGGTGGATTTCTCGATAATGTTCCAACTGTAACGAGGTGGACGGCTCGATAATATTCCAACTGTAACGAGGTGGATGACTCGATAATAGTCCAACTTCAAATGAATTTTTGAGATCCTCTCAAAAATTCTGTCCCAGTTTCCATTATGAAGAGAAATGGAAGTCTTACTGGGTATATGACCGAGCCGTTGTGGATGATGAGTGGTGCAAAAAATCTAAAAGATTATTAGTAGAAAATGCACAATATGAACATGATGGAGTATGCAAATGGTATTCCTTGCTATATTCAAAGCCTAAAACAAGACATATCACATTTTGGGTATGGACAACCCAATGAAGTAAAATAGGCGTCTCACACATATAAGATTAACTTAATGACACCTTTTATAATGAACAACTCAAAAGACAATTTTTTTTTTCAAAAATAAAAGAAATGTGAGGAGATAGTCAAATCTTCACCACGATTGGTACCAACAGTTAGGATTGCAGGTAAATCTCCCATTCTTTCTTTTCCTTTTTTTTTTTAAGATTGAATTAAGGTAATTCCTACAGCTTCAAGTGATACCTCAAATATACTTAAGGATTGACAAGATCCGTTCATCTTGTTTCAAACAAAGGTTTTGAATTGTATCAATCCTCATGTTTCAAGTGCACTCACGACAAAGGCTAGTCCTATCTCACACATATTTGAAACATTTGATTATAGGACATTTTCAAAATGCACTCACACTCACAAGAATGTTCAATGCACACAACTGTGATACCATATGCTTGATCCTTATGTAGATCTCCACTAATGTGAGAACATTTGGAATGAGATCATGTAGGGCTTGTCATTGGCTTGTAATGTAGGCTTAGGGATGGGTAGGATATTTATTTGAGATAAAAGTGACTGAATCCCTCCTTGAGCGTCACACGGAATTTGTGCTCTTAATGATTGGTACGCCTTTGACGTTAGATCTTCTTTGAATTCTCATTTTAACACTTTTCCGTTCCCTTTTTTTTCATTTCTCATTTTTTGAGCTTTTTTCTTCTTCTTTTTTTTTTCTTCTTTTGAGTCCTTATTCGTTGGAGCTTTTCTTTATCCACTTCTTTATTAAAATAATTTTTTCCTTTTTTTTTTTTGTTGGAAAATTTTCCTTCCAACCTTTCACTGGTCCTGTAAAGGAATTTTTTGCCTTTCTTTATTTTTTCTACTTTTTTTTTTGTCTTTTTTTCTAGAGTCTTTGCTTCCTTGATTTTGAGAGACTCAATATCTTTGCTTTTTGAAATTTCAAACATTGATCTCCTTTTATAATTTGCACATTCTTTGTGCACTCAAGAAGGTTGGGCCAAGAGAGGATAGTGCTCGTAAGCACTCAAAAGGGTAGTGGTTAAGATGTAGTTGTCCAAATGAAGGTTTCAGGCTCAAATGGGAAAGCTAGGGATTAATGTAATTTGGTAGGCTTTGAAAGGCACAATCGGGTCAAAAAGGCCTACAATCCTTTCTCAAACCAAACATTACTCATGATTTTGCCTCGAAAAACATTCAGGTCAAGTTCTAGATCAACAGTGCAACACAATTGAACTTTGATCAAAATCTCACCACACAATGCACATGAAACATAAGGTTAGTTTTATTCTTATCTTGATTGAATGCAAGAGAATTTTCAAGCATCACAAAAGTACAGATAAGAGGTACCACGAGAATCTGTAGTTCACCGCAAAGCCAGTCTTTTCAACCATATCGAATGTATTTACACGCTCTTAACTGCATAGGTTCCGACCGAGTTGAAGACATGACTCTTACAGTATGTAAAAATATTTATTTTTTTTTAAATGATTATACCGAACCCAAGATAGGTTGCCTACGTATCTCATTAAAATGAGAATCAGGTACGCGTAGTTCGTGCAGATATAACTTTAAAAATATGCAAAAACTATTTTATATTTTTTTTTTGAAAAAGATAATACCGAACCCAAGAAGGGTTGCCTACGTATCTCACCAAAATGAGAATCAGGTACGCATAGTTCGTGCAAACATAACTTTGAAAATATGCACAAACTATACCTTTTTTTTTTACTTTTTACTTTTTTTTTTTTTTGGAAAAAGATAATACCGAACCCAAGAAGGGTTGCCTACGTATCTCACCGAAATGAGAATCAGGTACGCGTAGTTCGTACAGACATAACTTTGAAAATATGCACAAACTATACCTTTTTTTTTTTTACTTTTTACTCTCTTTTTTTTTTTTGGAAAAAGATAATACCGAACCCAAGAAGGGTTGCCTACGTATCTCACCGAAATGAGAATCAGGTACGCGTAGTTCGACCAGATATGACTTGGAAAAATACGCACAAACTATTTTATAATTTCTTTTTTGTTTTTTTTTTTTTGGAGAAGATAATACCGAACCCAAAAAGGGTTGCCTACGTATATCATTAAAATGAGAATCAGGTACGCGTAGTTCGGCCAGATATGACTTGGAAAAATATGCACAAACTATTTTATAATTTCTTTTTCGTTTTTTTTTTGGAGAAGATAATATCGAACCCAAGAAGGGTTGCCTACGTATCTCATTAAAATGAGAATCAGGTACGCGTAGTTCGACCAGATATGACTTGGAAAAATATGCACAAACTTTTTTTTTTAAAAAAAAAAAAAGATAATACCGAACCCAAGAAGGGTTGCCTACGTATCTCGACGAAATGAGAATCAGGTACGCGTAGTTCGACCATATATAGCATATAATAATTTAAAGATTTAGACAACACAAAGAAATTCCTAGGTCTAACGCCACTGAAATTTGTAGTCATGAAGTTATTTTTTTTTTCACCAATATGTTTTATAGGCTCTTAATCTTCAATATTCATGCTGTCTGTTGAATGTAACATATAATTTCTACAGTAATGATTTGTTGTACTCTTTTTGGATGTTTTCTTAGACCTTTGTCTCCTTCCAAATTTCACGAGATCCAAACACTGTTATGACCATCCCCGACTGATGTCGGGGACGGTATTCCTACAAAAATATGAGAAATATGTGAGAGCAGGACCGTCATGCAAAATAATAATAAAAATAAGTGGATGCGACCTCATAGTCAAATACTCCCCTGATTTATCGTTTTTTTGACTTGCTATTAATGTCTTGTGAAATACAAGGACTCGAATTTTGTTAATCCTCTTGTCTCTTGCGACTTCAGAATTTTTTTTTTTTTGGAATTTGAACATAAATTAATTTTTCGCTGTAAAGAAGAACAACTCAAAATGTAAAAGTGTTAGTTCTGTACATAATGAATAATACAAAATATTACACGAAAAATGAATTAAACACATAAACATTGTTTTAATTAAAGACAAAATAAAACATATCACATAGCATACAAACAATTATCAAGGCGTCCTATACGAATATGTGACCCTTTATGCCTAGGGTAGGCCTATCGATTTGAAGGATGTATACGTCATTTGAAATATTTCATTGCTCCAAAACTCAGATTTATACAAATTTTATGAATAAAACCTAATGGGAATACATAATAGGGGAAATGTATACAAAATAATCAGTCCCACGCAGGGGTACAATCCTAAACTATGCCTCCATAAAGGATCCTTCTGCTTTCTTGGTTTGTTGTAATCTTCGGAAGTCAACATCTTTGACTAGGAGTAGCTTGTGAAGCTCTTTCTTTAACTTAAGCAAACTATAATTTAATCCTTAACCTATGAGACAATGATTTTCTCAAACAACGTATACATCCTTCAAATTACACACAATTGTGATCGTCCTTTTAGGCTAGAAGCCATTATGGACTCAAGGTGGTCTTTCTAGTGGACACAACACGCCTTGGGTGTTGGTCATCTTAGGCTGATGCTTAAATTCGGATTTGTTTTGCTCTATCCTAGGATGACTAGAGCTGGTTTAGAAATGACGGTTACCCGAGTCGGACAGACAACGGGGTGAAGCTAATAAACGACGTTGGATGACCGCAAGCCAACTATTCGTTTATTACTTCCAAAGATTAGACTGTGTGTTTTTCTGAAGGAAGCCGTGGTAAGCCACGTAACTTCCTTTGTCCTAATGCAAACTAATTGTCATTTGACGAAAATTATGCCATGAAATGCAATAAAAAATATATACACAATAAAATAAATAATCAATAAATACAGTAAACAAATAATAAGCAAAATATAAAAATACAAAGCATAAGATAACAATAGAATAAAAATTTCCTCAATTTGAAAAAAAATTAAATTCATATTGGTTAAAACCTCTAAACTCCCCAGCGGAGTCGCCATTCTGTTTACGTCCCTACTCTGTCGAAATAGGGTGAAACGTCGCAGCAACTCGAAAATTAATTAATTGATTAATTTTACCAAAGTTCTAAAAATAAACGAGTTTTGAAAAGAGTCGCCACCTAATTTTAGGAAAACTAGGAAACCAATTATGATCTACGAAACCAATTCGATTCTAGGTAAGGGGTTTAAATTATTCCGAAGGGAAGGGGTTAGGCACCCTTCGGAATCCACAATTGCGGTTCCCGACTGAATTCATTTTTTTTTCAAATTGAGGAAGAATATAAAATAATGTACAGATATAATAAACATGCAATATTCAAAATAAAACAAAATAATAATCGGCCTAAGATTTGCCTAACGTCAATATAATAAGATAATGAAATTAAAAGTATAATTCAAACTTTTTCGAATAATTTCAAGGAGAAGAACCTCTCTGTACCTGTAAACACTTAGTAAAGAGTTAGTACCAAATAGATATAAATAAAATGAATAACTCAAATAATAACTAAAAAATAAAAATCCGTCTTATTAACATGGGAGGTCTTGGAAATCGACGGTAATTTCTTAATCGGCCCATTTAACAAGTAAACATATAAACTTGAATTAAAATTCCGTCTTTTAAAATGGGGAGGCCTCTAAACCCGACGGATAGATTTTTCATTGGCCCTTTTCAACATATAAAATATATAAACTGAACATCAACAAAACATAACAAACTTATCCCAAGAGAATATGGAAAACAACAACCAAACTAAAATAACGTAATTAGAAATGGAAACAACAATAACATAATATATTAAAAAAATTAAAAATAACATTAAAGTAAAATAATAACAAAACCCTGAAAAGTTAAGATAGCAAATAATTGACTAACAATTTTAAAATAATAGAAATAATAAATAAACATCGAATCGTAAAATAATGCTAATATTAAAACTACAATAAACACAAATATTAATTGGCTTTTAGAACTACATTAAACTAAAAAAAAAACAAGCTACATATAATAAACAGAAAACAAAAAAGAGCTAGGAATTAAATAAAACAAGGCTAAGAAAAAAAAAATTTACCTGGTTCTGGACAGCGAACCGGAACTCCGAGTTTGAAAGAGACGACTCCACCTCCTCAACTCGAAAAACCACAAAAACACTTAAAATTTTTTGAACTATGGGAACCAAGAATTCTCAAAATTTTATGAGTATTCTTTTGTTTCCCCCTCCAAGTCCTCTCTAAAATATTGAATGAAGTGGGTTTATATAGAAACCCAAAAATCCTCAAAAAGGGTAAACTACCAATGTGGGACTATTGTAAAATTGAAAATTGTTTGAGAGATAATGTGGGAAAGGTTTTTTTTTTTTTTTTGTATTTGACTCAAAATGTATGAATTTTAAAATCATTGGACAAAGCTTCAAAATCACGAATTTTTAAAATGTTAGGCCAAAATTGGGTGTCAACACTTCGTGATAGAGGTAGAGGGAGTGAAGCCAGATGACTTCACCATGGCAACTACATCAAAAAGGTTTCGAAAGGGAGGTGAGTTTAATGGTTCTTACTCTAGAGGACAGGGCTCAGGAGGTTACTCAGTCAGGCCAATCTGGCCTTCACTACAGACTGTAGTTGGGGGTCCACCTCAAACCGGTCAACACTTCTCTGAGAGACCTATGCTTGAATCCAAAGAGTGTTATGGATGTGGGGAGACTGGACACATTAAGAGGTACTGTCCAAAACAGAGTTACATACCTCCAAATGTTAGAGGTAGAGGTGGTTTTGGAAGAGGCCGTCATTCTGGAGGACGCGGTGGTCGAGGTAATGGTGGTCACCAAAACGGTCGGGGTGACGGACAAATGGGAACTACTGCAGCGTAGCCTGGTATAGGGAACAGGCAGACAGGTGATAGGGCCCATTGTTACGCTTTCCCTGGGCGGTCAGAAGCGGAGACATCAGATGCTGTCATCACAGGTAATCTTTTGGTTTGTGATTGCATGGCTTTTGTATTATTTGATCCTGGATCCACATTTTCATATGTATCTTCCTCATTTGCTACTGGTCTTAAATTAAATTGTGAATTGCTTGACATGCCTATTCGTGTTTCTACTCTCCAAGTGAGTATGTGATAGTTGAGAAGGTGTATAGGTCTTGTCCTGTGACTTTTATGGAGAGCAATACTTATGTAGACTTGGTTATCTTAGAAATGGTCGACTTTGATGTAATTCTGGATATGACTTGGCTTTCCCCAAATTTTGCAATCTTGGATTGTAATGCTAAAACTGTGACGTTAGCCAAGCCTGGGAAAGATTCGTTAGTGTGGGAGGGTGACTACACTTCCAATCCGATTCGTATCATCTCCTTTCTTCGTGCTAAGAAAATGGTTAGTAAGGGTTGTTTAGCGTTCTTGGCACATCTCAGGGATGATACTACCCAAGTACCTCCAATTGAGTCAGTTTCGATAGTTCGTGAGTTTTTAGATGTGTTTCCCGCAGACCTTCCGGGTATGCCACCTGATAGAGATATTGACTTCTGCATTGATCTTGAACCGGGTACTCGTCCCATTTCTATACCCCCTTATAGAATGGCTCCCGCGGAGTTAAGAGAGTTAAAGGCCCAACTTCAAGAGTTGTTGAGCAAAGGCTTCATTAGACCAAGTGCATCTCCTTGGGGTGCTCCGGTGTTATTTGTGAAGAAGAAGGATGGGAGTTTCCGGATGTGCATAGACTACCGGCAGTTGAACAAGGTAACTATTAAGAACAAATATCCCATTCCTCACATTGATGACTTGTTCGATCAGTTACAAGGTGCTTGTGTCTTCTCTAAGATTGACTTGAGATCTGGTTATCATCAATTGAAAATACGAGCAACGGATGTGCCAAAGACTGCTTTTCGGACCAGGTATGGGCAATACGAATTTGTAGTGATGTCTTTTGGTCTTACGAATGCCCCTGCTGCTTTCATGAGCTTGATGAATGGAATTTTTAAGCCATATTTGGATCTCTTTGTGATCGTATTTATTGATGATACACTGATATACTCAAAGAGCAAGAAAGAACATGAGGAGCATTTGAGGATGGTACTAGAAATGTTAAGGAGAAGAAGCTCTATGCCAAATTCTCCAAGTGTGAGTTTTGGCTAGATTCAGTGTCCTTCTTGGGGCACGTGGTGTCTAAGGAGGGTGTGATGGTGGATCCTTCTAAGATTGAGACAGTGAAGAATTGGGTAAGACCTACTAATGTGTCAGAAATAAGGAGCTTTGTTGATTTAGCTAGCTATTACCGCCGATTTATCAAGGGATTCTCTTCCATTGCTTCCCAATTGACGAACTTGACTAAGCAGAATGTTCCATTTGTATGGTCGGACGAATGTGAGGAAAGCTTTCAGAAACTCAAGACTTTGTTGACTACTGCACCAATCCTTACCTTGCCAGTGGAAGGTAAGAATTTCATTGTCTATTGTGATGCATCCTATTCGGGTTTGGGTGCAGTACTAATGCAAGAGAAGAATGTAATTGCTTATGCTTCGAGGCAATTAAAGGTGCACGAACGTAATTATCCGACCCATGATTTGGAGTTGGCTGCGGTAGTGTTTGCATTAAAGCAATGGAGACACTATTTATATGGAGCTAAGTGTGAAGTATACACGGATCATCGTAGCCTATAGTATGTCTTTACTCAGAGGGATTTGAATTTGAGACAGAGGAGGTGGATGGAACTACTGAAGGATTATGATGTTACCATCTTGTATCACCTAGGAAAGGCTAATGTTGTGGCAGACGCCTTAAGTAGAAAGGCAGGGAGCATGGGAAGTCTAGCTCACTTGCAAGTTTCTAGACGTCCATTGGCTAGAGAGGTTCAGACTCTGGCTAACGACTTGATGAGGTTAGAAGTAAATGAGAAGGGAGGACTGTTGGCTTGTGTGGAGGCAAGATCTTCTTTTCTTGACAAGATTAAGGGAAAACAGTTTGACGATGAGAAACTAAGCAGAATCCAAGATAAAGTATTGCGAGGAGAGGCTAAGGAAGCACAAATCGATGAGGAAGGTGTTTTGAGAATCAAGGGAAGGGTATGTGTACCCTGCGTCGATGATTTGATCAACACTATTCTGACAGAGGCTCATAGTTCAAGGTATTCTATACATCCTGGTGCAACCAAGATGTATCGTGACCTAAAGCAACACTTTTGGTGGAGTAGAATGAAGCGTGATATTGTTGATTTTATTGCCAAATGTCCAAACTGTCAGCAAGTAAAGTATGAACACCAGAGGCCCGGAGGAACACTTCAGAGAATGCCCATTCCTGAATGGAAGTGGGAAAGGATTGCAATGGATTTTGTGGTTGGTCTTCCAAACACAATGGGTAAGTATGACTCTATTTGGGTGATTGTTGATAGGTTAACTAAGTCTGCTCATTTCATTCCGGTCAAGGTGACTTACAATGCAGAGAAGTTAGCCAAAATCTATATCTCAGAAATTGTTCGGTTGCATGGGGTTCCACTCTCCATCATATCAGATAGAGGTACGCAGTTTACTTCTAAGTTTTGGAAAACATTGCATGCGGAATTGGGTACTAGGTTGGACCTTAGTACTGCGTTCCATCCTCAGACCGATGGTCAGTCTGAGCGAACGATTCAAGTGTTGGAGGATATGCTTCGTGCATGTGTGATAGAATTTGGTGGTCATTGGGATAGCTTCTTACCCTTAGCAGAGTTCTCCTACAACAATAGCTATCACTCAAGCATTGATATGGCCCCATTTGAGGCACTATATGGGAGAAGATGTAGGTCTCCCATTGGGTGGTTTGATGCATTTGAGGTTAGACCTTGGGGTACTGACCTTTTGAGGGATTCATTGGAGAAAGTGAAATCTATTCAAGAAAAGCTTTTAGCAGCGCAAAGTAGGCAAAAGGAATATGCAGATCGCAAGGTTAGAGACTTGGAGTTTATGGAGGGTGAGCAAGTCTTACTGAAGGTTGCACCCATGAAAGGGGTGATGCGGTTTGGTAAGCGAGGTAAGCTTAGTCCGAGGTATATTGGTCCCTTCGAGGTTCTGAAGCGCATAGGGGAGGTGGCTTATGAGTTAGCCTTGCCTCCAGGGCTGTCCGGAGTACATCCGGTGTTTCATGTGTCTATGTTGAAAAGATACCATGGGGATGGAAACTACATTATCTGTTGGGATTCAGTTCTGCTTGATGAAAATTTGTCTTATGAGGAGGAGCCTGTTGCCATTTTGGATAGAGAAGTTCGCAAGCTAAGGTCAAGAGAGATTGCATCCATCAAAGTTCAATGGAAGAATCGACCAGTTGAAGAAGCCACTTGAGAGAAGGAGGTAGATATGCAAGAAAGATACCCACACCTGTTTACAGATTCAGGTACTCCTCTTCGCCCTTGTTTTTCTTCTTATGATCGTTTGAGGACGAACGATGGGTAAATTGGTATCTATTGTAACGACCTGTTTAGTCGTTTTGAGCAGCAGAGTTTATTTCTGGAAAAACAGGCTGAGACGACGGAACCCACGACGGACCGTCATGGGCACGACGGACCGTCGAGGGGGTCTCGTTTCAAAACACTTAAAAATTCTGAAAAATGGGTACTGAAATCGACTCTCTGAACTTCGTAACGGAATGGCAGGACGGACCGTCACAAGCGTAACGGACCGTCACAGACTCTTCAGAGAATTGAGTCTCTGAACTCTGTGAGAGCGGCAGATCGGACCGTCGCAGCACGACGCCCGTCACAGCGCCGACGGCCGTCACACAGTCGCGTAATCCCAGGCGGGGTCGGATTTCTTTAATGTTTTAAGGGACGTTTTTGACTATTCCTGCTTTAATTATAAAGTTAGTGGGTTAATGTTAATAAGTCTAATTACTTGGGGGTTAAAAGACGTAACCTTGAGTAAATTAGTGGGTTATTATTGCCATATTTTATTCTTAATTATATGCTAATTAGGGTAAAAGAAAGAGGGTTTGAATAAAGAAAATAGAAAGAACAAAGAGAGAGAAAGGATCGAACGAGAAGAGGAAAACACAAAGCTTTGGGGAATTTGCTTGCTTGATCACTAATCTTCGGTGGAGGTAGGTTATGGTTTTTATACTATTCGTAGTAAACTTTTAATAGCGAATGATATGTATGGGTAGTATTGTAAACCCTTCTATATGCTTAATTGTATGCTTGCATGAATGTGATTATGTAATTGTGATAAAATAAGCATGATGAAGCTATTGAATCCTAAATCTTGAGAAACCCTAATCTACTTTGTTAATGATGATGCCTTAGTATAAAAGAAGGCTTGATGAACGAAAGTAGTGAGATTAGGGGATCGGGTGCCACGTTCCGGTACCAGGATAGTATATGAGGATCGGAGTGTCACGTTCCGACACCAGGATAGTATATGGATCGGGTGTCACGTTCCGACACCAGGATAGTATATGGATCGGGTGCCACGTTCCGGTACCAGGATAGAATATGGATCGGGTGTCACGTTCCGACACCAGGATAGAATGAGGATCGGAGTGTCACGTTCCGACACCAGGATAGTATATAAGGAGCGGAGTGTCACGTACCGACACGAGAGGAATAAAGATGATGAATCTCGAAAGATGTTAATATACTCAATCTAATGAACCTAATTCCCAAATGAGTATGATGAGGAGACGTGAGTCCTCATTGATGTGCTTGGTGTTGTAACCAAGGGTTATGGTAATTGTAAATGCTGCATGCTAAGGATATTAGTTGATTTATGATATTACTTGATATATACTGTTTTCTATTTGGAGTTGGCCGATGATACCTACTCAGTACTTGTGTTTGTCTTGACCCCCTACTTTTATGTTTTGTTTTCTTTGTTAATTGTGGAGTGCAAAGAAGCGTACCGTCGTCTTCAACTCAAACGAAACTCTAGCCAGTCTTCATTACTCCGGATATCAGGGTGAGCTAACGCTTCTAGCTTGGACTGGATCTTCTTCTTCATGTCTTGATGCCTTGAAGTTCCGGCATGGACTAGCTTTTACCTGTTTTAGCTTCTTAGAATACTCTTAGTTTAGTAATTTGATCATAGATGTTCTTGTGATGATGACTTCCAGATTTTGGGGATAATAATAGTTGTTGAGTTTTTAGAAGTTATTGAATTGGTTTTTATTAATGAGTTTAAGTCTTCCGCATTACTTCTGTTGATATTATATTGAAATGTTAAGGTTTAGATTGGTTGGTTCGCTCACATAGGAGGGTAAGTGTGGGTGCCAGTCGCGACCCGATTTGGGTCGTGACACAAATCAAAATATTGTCATTTTAAATAAATATTGAAAGTGATGGGATGAAATCCTATTAAATACTAAAATATTATTGTTTTGAAATTTTTTTCACATACTTAAGTTAAGTTATTTTGAATGACTATATGTGAAAGTCTTCTACTTTTAATAACTCCATTCAGAACAGGCCCACAGTGACGAACCCTTGAATTGAAGAATGTAGATAATTCTTCTCGTTAATTACACAATATATGGAGACGAGTACAAATTAAAGGAGAGTCTACATAACTAGCACGACCAATAGATTTTTGTACATAACACAAAAGCAAAACTACTTTTAAAAAAAGAGTCAAATGTGTTTTGCCTACAGAACACACAAGCAAGTCCTAAAATTAGTTATTCAAGTTTTGGTCCACTTCTGAATCAGGCTGTTTTGAGGGAATTGTAACACCGGCATTCATCCTAGCACGAGCCTCAACAAACATCCTCTATTGCTCGGCTAGTGCTTCTTCTTCAGTCATTTCAGCGACATTGCTGCACTTCCCTACTCTCACTGTGTCCTGTCGATGAAACACACCAGAAGGTAACACATTAATCAAACTATTTGCTTTTCTTGAAAAACTACTTTACTCGGACAAGCTTTATGCATGGGGTACAGTGTGGTGGTGAAAATGAGAAACTGATTTGGAGAATACCAAAAAAAAAAAGATAACACCAAATGGTCACTCCATGGAATAAAAAGAGACTGCAGCTCAATATATGGATAAATTTAGCTCTTTTCGTGAATGAATAAGTCTGGATATTCGACAGGAAGTTGTTGAAACAACCTACGCAACAGGTTAAACTAAAGAGAGAAAGACACGAAATGAGCAGTTACCACAGTCTCTAGTCTGTGTTGTTCGTATGCAGCATAAACTTCTTCAATATATTCCCCAAAGCCAAGAACCTGAGAAATCATCAATTAATAGAAAGTTGTGAATGTCAATTGCAAATAATTATCAGAATGTTATGATTAGCAAATCAGTTCAGTCACTCTCAATCTAAAGATATTAAAAGCTTTCACATGCTTAGATATTAAAAGAATACCTAAAAAATATTAATTGATTAAAAGTTCTTGGTTGTTGATGAAAATAACAGTGAAAATACTATACAACTTAAAAACTGTTTCAGTTGATCTCCATGGTTAGTATTCATTCCTTGAGAACTATAGATTACATAAATGTGGATATCAGTCTAAATTATGAAGACCATTTGCATTTGTTGATCATATATGTACCCTAATATCACACCTCAAAGGAAAACCAGATTTTGTGTCCTCCCCACACTATTGTCACCTCAAAGGTACTACTAGGTTTTAAATGCCTTGTATCATCTCCTCAAAGTAAACTCTTACATAACAAACTATAAAAGTGATAGGCTGCAGAAAATTGTAAGACATCACCAACATGAAAAAGATAAACATTAGAAAAAATTGTAAGATTAGTTCCGCCAAAGCCTTTAGTACATGTGTGCAATTGTCTGTCTCTCTTCTCTATTACAAATTCATTTGATTCTGATAAGATTAGATTAATGAACTCTGCAGAAGAACAGAACATACCAAAAATTATTGCAAATTAAAAAGGGCACCATAGTACAAAGATGATCAATATACTCATTGAATCAATTTTTAACCAAACTAAGTCATCGTATAAAACAATTTACCAAAGTAATACATTTTTCTAAAATTTTACAAAACTAGTATAAACGTATTTCACAGTAATGTTTTAGGGTATATTTTATTTTTTTTAAAACTAACAACATTAGGTTGATATACGTTACTGTAAGTAACGTTTTACTTTTAAAACGTTATTTTTAGTAACGTTTACTCTTAAAACGTTACTGTGAGTAACGTTTTAGGAGTAAAACGTTACTGTGAGTAACGTATATCAATCTGACGCCATCATTTTTTTAAAAATAAAATATATCATAAAACGTTACTGTGGAATACGTTTATACTAGTTTTGTAAAATTTTAGAAAAACATATTATTTTGGTGAATGACTTTATATAATAGCTTAGTTTAGTTAAAACCTCATTTTTTTTGTTATCTAATCATGGTTTGTGTATAGATAACACTCAGTTATCATGCAATTATCTATAGAGGGAAGAACCGGAAGGAAAAGAGACTTTAATCCTTTCAAGCAACAGAGACATCTACCAGTCAAAACTTCTATGAAAATGATAGCCCAGTGACAAAACATATTTTTACATGTTAGAGTTATTAGTTTTAAAAATATGCATTCGATAAAACGTATTTTTACATGTTAGAGTTATTGGTCTTAAAAATATGCAGTTGATAAGATGTTTTCTTAGAAAATAACAGTAACTTTGAATTTAGTAATATTTTTTGATTTAGTTTTATTTTGTACCCGTAATAATCGATTCGTCCTTATCAACATGAGTTGTAGTGCACTGATAAGACTCTTTCACCCTTAATCAGACGTCTCAGATCTAAATATGAAAAAAAATCATGCTGGAAGCGTCAGCCCGAATAAGCCCTGCTGCTTGCTATCCAAATTTTTATTGGGTGAAAAAAAAAAACTTCATCATTATTTCGGCGAAATATTTGAGAACAAAAACAGAGAAATTATTTAATAATTTTGAAATAAAAATATGTAATATTTCCCAACAACTAATTGTTATATTTATTTATTTTACAAAAAATACTGCCAAAAATGTCTTTTTAAATTTATCTAATCACGTTACATAAAGTTGCCTCAATCTTTATCGCCATCAAATTGTCTTAAAATGGGCAAACTTCTTCTAACAGAATAGACTAAACAAATGATTATATTTTCTCTACTTTATACTTATCTAATTTAATTTTTTATTTATTCCTTTTTTCTAGATAAAGGTTCGATCAAACACAATTAAGTCAAATAGTGTTCAAATAATTTTATATATTTATGTTATGTGTACTAAATAATAATTTATGGTTGAGATTCATTTAAATTATATACTAATTTTAATAATAAAAATAACATAGCCGACAATTATTTTTATTTATTAAAACTATCAAATAAAATAATTAAGTGTACACTATCTAATATTTTCAAGAAAAAAAATAAGAATGGAGGAAATAAGCAGACTTTTTGACTTTTTTACCTGTCAAATCTCATACTTGTATTGAATTTTTTAAATTATAATTATTTTTAAAGAGTGCAACACTTTTGAAGAATCTGAATAAATATATTTTTGTAATTATTTGAAAACCACCAAATAAGTTTTCTATTTTAATGTATGATCATGTTCTTTAGTTGAATTATTATTTAGAACTCAATGACTTTTTTAAGTCTGATCGATTTTTGGAGAAAACATGTGTAAAATTACTCCCGAAGAAGTTTGGCAAGTAAAAAGATCAAGAAATTCACATAATTTTCTTGAAAATATTAGCTTAGATACACTTAATTTTTTTATTTGATGGTTTTAAAAAATAGAAAATTGACAACTTTGTTGTTTTATTATTATAATGAGTATATAATTTAAATAGATCTCAACCATAAATTATTATATAGTATGCATAACATAAATTTATAAGGCTATTGAACATTACTTGGCCTAATTATACTTGATTGGATCTTTATCCCCTTTTCTTGTCATTTTTGAAAAATCAAGAAAAAACAATATTTTTGTGTCTATTATATCCTTAGTTTATTTATAAACTTAATATTGCTTTCTCTGTCACTGTTTCATTTTGAAATTTCTAACAATACTTGTCCGTTTTATGAAATCAATTAATAATTTTACTATTTTTTTCTGTTAACCTCATCATTAATTATAGTCATTTTCAAAATACATTTTTCAAGATACGGTATTTATTATATTCAAAGTATGATATAATAAAATTATATTTTCTGATTATAATTATTTAAGAATACGTAAACTCAATAATACACAACTATTGTTTGAAAAATGAAAAAAGGCTAAAATTAAAATTACTTCTGAACTATGTAAAATAAATCACTTATATTCTTCATTATATTTTGGGATAAAAAATGTCTCTGTTGTTATCTTAAGAGACCACAAATGTCCTCAAGAGTTAGCACTCCAAATTTTTATTGATGTGGCAAGCCACATCGGACTAATCCTTCCACCTAAGCATTGTCAACTAGAATTCTCTATAAAAGAACTAGATCTTTAGTGGCGACAACAATCGCCCCCAAAGCCCAGAAAATTGTCACTAAGAATTTTTAGCATTTAAATTCTAATTTTGTGTTTTTTCTTCATTATTTTTTCAAAGAATAAAAATTATATCAATTTAAGTAGGAGTTTGAAGACACACTATGCTTTATTTTTATGTCATATATAAATTATAAAATGTACAATGATGCGTTATATAGTAGGAGATTTGAATTGAAAAGTATATTTGATAATTTTTTGTAATAATATTGAATGTTTTTTATATTGATATTACAAGTTATTTATTTTAGAAAATTAGGTTGCAATCGAAAATTAAATATCATACTTTTGTGTTGAGGAAATATGTTTTATTAAACAATGGTTGTTGGAGCTTTTAGTCGCCACTAAAAATCACTTATAATTTTTAGTGATAATATTTTAAGATTTTGTGTCGGCTTTGTCGCGTCTAATGGTCAATTTCTTTAGGTGGAGGAATTAGTTCCATGTGATTTGCCACGTCACTAAAAATTTAAGGTGTCAACTCTTAAAGGTATTTTTAATCTCTTGGAATATAGGTGAAATATTTCTGATCCCAAAATATAATAAAAAATATAAGTGATGTATTTTGCATAATTCAAAAATAATTTTAACCCTCTCCGTTAGAAAAGAAAAAAAAAATTAACAAATTAAATAATATCAATCATTATTCTCTTTAATTGCTGGTAAATATTTGGCAGCAACCAAGACGTTTCCAATCATTCAAATTAAAATAAAGCTTTACAGGTATACAGTAATAGAAGTAGTTTGGTTTCTCTTCATCTAACAACTCTTCATCATTCATCGACAAGCTGTTTGACTCGCCATTTGCTCTAATCTATGTGTAATCAATCTCCGTGAGTAGGTTATGGCTAATCAGAATTACAGAACTTTAGATTCCGTCACCGTCGCCGACGTCGAAGCTCTCGGAATACCCACTGAACTCGCCGGGAAACTTCACGAAGAACTGACACGGATTGTTCGTAATTACGGGTCTGTTACTCCACAAACATGGCACCATATCTCCAAAGAACTACTCACCCCAAACCTTCCTTTCTCTTTCCATCAGATGATGTACTATGGCTGCTACAAGGATTTTGGGCCTGACCCGCCTGCCTGGTTACCCGACCCGTTAGTCCCTCTAACCTTTCTTTGAGTTTTGATTTGATCATTTTTATGGAATATTAATTTGACTATTTTTACACTTCATGATTGCCTGTGCTTTATCTGAATTTGTGACTGACTATGCTTGTGGAGCTCACATAGGCTAAGTTTTATCAATGTACATATGAAAGATGGTGTTATGTTTAAAAATTTGAATTAAAGATGCTTAACTGGATGATAGAAAGACATCTAACTGAAAAATAGTGATAATTTGGGACTAATGGATGAGTGTACCATCATGCTACATGGTATTGTGGGTTTGGTTGTCGAAAGGTGTATAGGATTTCAAAATATCATGCCAATTTTCCATATTACTTGTATACTTGAATAATGATCTCCACTTTGCTTTGTTCTTATTTTCTGTTAATAAGTGAATAGTGATCCTTTTCCAACTGCTCCTACTGGGTAGATTTTGCATTTATTTTGTGCAGTGTATGAAAATAATTATAGTGGCATAGAATTCCCCGAACTTAAATTTGTTTGAATTTGTTATGTTATTTTGATTTCATCTTTTCTGGAACAGAAAAACTGCAAGGTTGACGAATATTGGCCAACTTTTGGAAAGACGTGGAATGGAGTTTTTGGGATCAAAATATGACGACCCAATTTCTAGCTTCTCAGATTTTCAGAGATTCTCAGTCTCCGACCAAGAGGTAGGTTAGGTTTAATCTAATTTGAGGTTGAAGTCATTATCATTTGACTTATGTTGTGCTTTTGATGCTAATAAGGAATCATGTGTTTGTTGACTCTCTCGTTTCCTGCTCAATCACTTCTTTTGCTAGGTATTTTGGAAAACCATATTGGAAGAAATGAATATTTCATTTTCAGTTCCCCCTGAATGTATTTTACGTGAGAGTCCGTATCATCCAGGTGGTCAGTGGCTTCCTGGAGCACGAGCGAATCCAGCGAAGAATTGCCTCAGTTTAAGAAAGAGGACTTTAAGTGATGTAGCCATAATATGGCGAAGTGAAGGAAATGATGAAGCACCTGTTGAAAAGATGACCTGTCAGGAGTTACGTGAATCAGTTTGGTAAGATACATCGGTACTGTTAATTATTTTGTCTATGAACTGATGTAGTTCAATTTACAAGGGTTGCTAGATCAGCTTTGATATGATATTATGAAATTATTACATCTTCTCTAAATAAAAGTTGTAGATTTAGGAAGCAGTCAACTACATGAAAATACCACAAACCACCAATTTTTTGAGCAATAAGATTTAATTTAAAGTTCATCAAGGTGTTGTTTGTTCAATTTTCTATTAGTAACTAGGTCAAAAGAGGGGTGGGGAGGATGAAGTAGCAGCGAATCACTAACTTCCTAAATGAATCCAACTTACCTGTTTCATATCTTTTTATATTGTTCTATTCCTTGTGGTTTCATGTATGAGTTACTTTGTTAGAATTATTGGAGAAGGATCGAGTCACAGGATGATGAACAAGGAAATCAAATTCAACTGCCTTTGATTTTCTCTTACTTTTGTTCGAATTCCTAGATCGACCTATTTTTTAGTGTATGAATTCAGCTCATCAAAGGGAAGCCGAAACCTTAGAGTTCATTAAGAGAGAACTCCTATCTCTTGTTTTCTGATAAAAATCTGCGTACGTCTTATTCCTCAAATCCTCCTTTAAATAGGAGTCTTCTTACAGTAATAGGAAGTCTCATGAAACTAGGTAACATAAATCCTATTCTAAACTAATAAGAAAATTACTAATAATATAATTAAATTCTTCCTATTCTAGAATAATAAGAACACTACAAGTGTTATAATAAATCAAGTTATTTGACTCTGTGTTGCACATATGTCTTGCCCACAAATGCTTCCACAACATTACCCCCCTCATGCTGAAACAGCTTGTCCTCAAGCTCGAACAATGGATAAGCCTGCTTAAAACAGTCTACATCCTCCCAAGTCGCTTCCTCCTCTAGCATACCTGACCATTGTATAAGAATGTCCTTTGTACCACGGTTTAGACGAGCTCGAATGACAGCAGAAGGCAAGGGATCTACTCTGCCATCCTCAAGTGCTGGTAGCTCTGTAATAGGTGGGAGTTGGTCGCCTTTGAATGCCTTCAATAGGGAAACATGAAAAACGTTATGAAGTTGACTGTCATTTGGCAATTTCAACTCATATGCAACCTGTCCAATTCGCCGTAAGATTGGAAATGGACCAAAAAATTTTGGGGACAATTTATTGTGAATGCTCAGCCGCATTGTAAGCTGCCTGTAAGGATGTAAACGAAGCAATACAAGTGACCCCGGAGCAAATTCGACGTCACAATGACCCCTATCATAATATTCCTTCATTCGTTGTTATGCTGCTTGTAACCGAATTCGAATATCACCTAAGATGTGATCACGTTCCAGCAATGCATGTTCAACAGCTTCTACCCAAGTGGTACCAGACTCATATGAAAGCAAACGAGGTGGGTCACGACCATAAGCAACCTTGAAGGGTGTGGTTTGTAATGCCGAATGAAAAGACATGTTATAACAAAATTCTCTCCATGGAACCCAAGCAACCCACTTTCGAGGATAATTACCAACAAAGCAGCGAAGATACATTTCAAAAGTCGACCTCTGTTTGCCCATCAGTTTGTGGGTGGTATGCAGATGAAAATTGTAGTTTAGTATCATTCAAGCAAAAAAGTTCCTTCCAAAAAGTGCTAGTAAAAACCACATCTCTATCACATGTAATAGTTTCAGGTATTCCATGCAAGCTAACAATTTGCTCAAAAAATATCTGAGCCACACGAACAGCTGTGTATGGGTGAGCCAATGGTATGAAATGAGCATATTTTGAGAACCGATCCACTACTATAAACAAGGTTGACTTCCCCCAAGACTTGGGCAATCCATCAATAAAATCCATGGAGATGCCTGACCAGATCTGAGTTGGTAGCTGGAGAGGTTGTAGCAATCATGCCGGACTTAAATGTTCAGATTTACTGCGTTGACACACTGGGCAGGCAGCGACATATGCAACAATGTTTGTTTTCATACCTTTCCAGTAGAAATCCCCACGAATTCGGTGTATCCCTTCATGGGCACTATCATGATAAGCAGAAAGTATAGTAGGTAACAAGGGAGAAGTCTGTAAAAGGTAGATGCGATCTTTAAACAAAAGCAACCCATCTTGAACTTGCCAGTCCAAATTTAATTCTCCTAGCTTAACTTTATCATACAACGCCAACAATTCTGATGATTCTGTAAGCTCCTCCCGGATTGTATCCAGTAATGTGCTACTAGGGGAGCTAATAGCATTCAAAGAAGGGTCCTCATGTGTCATTCTAGATAGAGCATCCGCAGCTTTATTGAGACAACCAGCCCGGTACTCCACTGTAAAATCATAACCCATGAGTTTACTCAACCAATGTTGTTGAGGTGGTGTAGTCAGCCATTGTTCTAGCAAGTATTTCAGGCTGTACTGATCTGTTCTGATAAGGAAAGGGCGCCCCCACAAGTACGGCCGCCAATGTTGTACTGCCTTTGCAAGGCCAATCAACTCCCTCTCATATGCAGCTAATTTTTGGTGACGAGCCGCTAGCTGTCGCCTAAAAAATGCTATGGGCTGACCTTCCTGTTGCATAACAGCCCCTATACCACCTCCTGAAGCATCACATTCTACAGTGAAATTCATAGTAAAATCGGGCAGCCTGAGTACTGGAGCAGAGGATAAGGCTTGCTGAAGCATCTGGAATGCATCAAGGGTCAGATCGCTCCATTGGAAGGAGTTTTTCTTAAGTAGACCAGTCAGAGGTGCTGCCAGTTGCCCATAGTCACGAATAAATTTGCGGTAGTAACCTGTCAATAACAAGAACCCACGAAGAGGTATAATTGATTGAGGTTGCGACTAATCCAGAATAACTTGTACTTTGCTCCTCTCTACCTCCACACCTGTAACTGAAATAATATGCCCCAAATATGCGACTTGAGTTGTACCAAAGCAACATTGGACTGTTTCAAATACAACCTGTGTGCGCGCAAGGACAAAAAAGCTTTACGCACTTGAACCAAATGGTCCTCCCAACAACTGCTATAAAGTAAGATATCATCAAAGAAAACCAACACAAAGTGGCGCAAGAACTCATGAAAGACCTCATTCATCAAAGCTTGGAAAGTAGATGGGGCATTAGTCAGTCCAAACGGCATGACAAGAAACTCAAAGTGCCCATGATGAGTTCTAAAGGCCGTCTTTTCCACATATACGAAGACATGCGGACTTGATGGTATCCAAACCACAAATCTAGTTTAGTGAAGTACTTGGCCCCATGTAACTCATCTAGTAACTCGTCCACTACTGGAATTGGAAACTTGTCCTTTACTGTTTTGGCATTCAGTCATGGTAATCAATACAAAGACGCCAAGACCCATCTCTCTTAGATACCAATAACACAGGTGAAGAAAAAGGGGACTTGCTTGGTCGGATCAATCCTTGTTACAACATGTGCTCACATTGTTTCTCAATCTCATCCTTTTGCCGATGAGGGTATCGATAAGGACGAACAACTACAGGGGCTGTTCCGGGCAGCAAACTAATGCGGTGATCACATTGTCTCAATAGTGGTAAGCTCTTAGGTTCTTGGAACAGATCATCGAACTCGGTCAAAAGGTATTCCAGTCGCTGCTCATCAGTAATTCCCTTCCTAGCAGATGCAAAGCCTTCCCACAATACCCTTGTTGTCCCTGAAGCAAAACTGATTTCCCTTCCACCGAAAAACTGATAGTAAGTGCTGCAAAATCCCAAAGTATAGGACCCAAAGACTGTAACCACTTCACTCCCAAAACAAGATCAAATCCACCCAAGGGAATGGCATAAAGGTCTACAATAAAGTTATGTTCACCTATCGAAATTGTAACCCCTGTGCAGACCCCCAAGCACTGAACTTTCTCCCCATTAGCAATAGAGATTCTGATGTTGTGCAAGGAAAGAACATCAAGAAGAAGTAGCTGTCGAACTTATAAAATTGTGGGTACTTCCAGAATCAATAAGATTAAGCATGTGATGTCTGTTAATGAGTAATTGCATAGTTTGTGCATGCCTTTGACCTGTAATTGCATGAAATTTACGGGCAGTCATCTGGAACTTCCGAAATTTCGTCATCAATTGAATCATCCAATTCAAACAAAGAGAGTCGTTTACACTGGTGAGTGGCTGAATATTGTTCGTCACAATTATAGCATAATCCCTTAGCTCTTCTCTCTGCCATTTCTACACGAGTTAATTGCTTGAAAAAAGGGGTTTGGTTGCTAGTTTGGATATTCGTCAAGGTAGATGAACCGACTAGACCATTATTAGACTTAGTTGAGCTCAGTGTGCTGCCATGACTCGTCCGAGACGGCTGCCATGCCGCCTTACGAGTGTTACGGACTCTTTGCAGTTGCTGTTTTTGCTCTAAGGCCCTGGCTATACTCATAGCCGTCGATAAGTCAGGTGGTTTAAGCAATTTTATGTCCAATTTGATTGAATCGTCCAACCCTGCCATAAATATGCCCACGTGCAAGTGTTCGGGAATAAGCTCATCAGCCCTAGCCAACTTTTCTTGAAACTGACGTTGATAAATTTCAACTGTACTAGTTTGTCGAACCGTGACCAGTTCACCCACCGGGTTGCTACTTTCGGGAGGTCCAAATCGCTGGACACATCGTTTCTGAAAATCTTCCCAACTCATTGTGCCCTTCGCTCGTTTAAGCTGATAGTACCATAATTGCGCTTCTCCTAACAAGTGAAACCCACCAACTCCAACCTTTTCTGCATCTGCTATATGTTGATGTTCAAAAAATTGTTCACAACGATGTGCCCAAATTAATGGGTCGTTAGTGCCATCATAAGTAGGAAAATCCATCTTTGCATATCTTGGTATTGTCGAATTGGCGTTTTCACTACTTGGATGATTCTGATCAGTCGGATGAATTTGCAGTGTATTGCCTCTAGAAGCCGGATTAGTTGATCTACTTGTTGTCGGAGCACTACTGGACTCGGTCCCTTGGGCTGTTAGTTTTGTTGAGCCGATTCCCAAGCTTTAAAGTTGTTCTTGAATAGCTTGGACAATCCTTTCTCCGAGACGTTGTTCCATTGCTGCAAGTTTAGAGTCCATTAGTGTCTTTATTATCACCCGTTCTTCCTGAAACCTGGAAGTGATCTCATCATCCATTATGTTAGGCTCTGATACCAAATTGTTAGAATTATTAGAGGAGGATCGAGTCACAGGACGATGAACAAGGAAATCAAATTCAACTGCCTTTGATTTTCCCTTGGTTTTGTTCAAATTCCTAGATCAACCTATTTTTTTGTGTATGAATTCAGCTCATCAAAGGGAGGCCGAAACCTTAGAGTTCATTAAGAGAGAACTCCTATCTCTTGTTTTCTGATAAAAATCTGCGTACTTCTTATTCCTCAAATCCTCCTTTAAATAGGAGTCTTCTTACAGTAATAGGAAGTCTTATGAAACTAGAAAACATAAATTCTATTCTAAACTAATAAGAAAACTACTACTAATATAATTAAATTCTTCCTAACTCTAGAATAATAAGAACACTACAAGCGTTATAATTGAATCAAGTTAATTGACTCTCTGTCGCACATGTTTTCCCACAAATGCGTCCACAACATACTTCCTTCACTGTGCGTTCAGCCAAGTTATTGAAATCTCTGAATCATCACCTTTCTCACAGTTATTACTGTACTTACAGGGAAGTTGCATATGCTCTTGAAAGCCTGGGTTTGGAGAAAGGATCTGCCATAGCTATAGATATGCCGATGGATGTTAATTCTGTGGTGATCTACTTGGCTATTGTTCTTGCTGGTTATGTAGTTGTGTCCATTGCTGATAGTTTTGCCCCAAGTGAAATTTCAACAAGGCTCATCTTATCAAAAGCAAAAGCAATTTTTACTCAGGTGCTCTATTTATTGATTGAGGATATTCCTTTTAGCTATTGTATCATATATATGTTATCTTTTAAAGTCATTAGAATTTCATTGGATGAATACAAGTTTCTAACTCCTTCCTATGCTAGCAGTTCTACACTAAGAAAAGACAGGGTTGTAAAGGTAGGACCCACACTAGTGCATTGATTTTAATGCATCAGATAACATAGTACTACATTCAAAATCTTATGGTATCGGATGGTTTTATAGTCAGTCATTCAACAATTTATCAGATAATAACCCAAAATTAACAAAGAATTGAGGAAAAAATGTAACTATAATATGCATTAAAGAAGTGGATACAAATGAGTTCTAAAAAATATTGTGTTTCTATTTTAGATTAAATTAAGCAATATATGAAGATAATATGTGAGACCATATTAGCTGGACAGGAGATGGTTGTAAAGTCATGGGTTAATATCTTCTTAAAATATTAGATATGATAGTATTGGATATAACCAATTTACGTACAGATGATCAGGAAGATTATGGAGCAGTTGCCTAATCAGTTTATTTTGTTTCATTATTTTAAAATCTTTTTGGAGAATTCAGTTTTTTAAGCATGTAAAGTCCAGTTGATGCGTTGAAATGATGAAAGAACTTCATTTGAGACTCAAAGCTGGTAAACACTTTTTCTTTTATTCTTAAAAAATAATACATATATAAAGAAATGTAGGAATATTTTAAATATTAGCTTCCAGCAAATTTGTTATGGCTTCATTTTTAGTACTTCGAAAAAATAAAGCAGTTTGATCGTGGAGAAGTAAATTCTTCATACTCATGAACATTGGGTCTTTTTTGTCTAATTTTCTCTACTAAGGGCATTTGAAGAATTTCCAAAGAGTTCCAGTATTTTACGGACAGGCTTCCAAAAATCTAGTTGGACTAACATTCATGGAAGTATCTACTGCAGAAACACTATTTAATGGCTCTATTATTTGATCATTGCTTCTTATGGACTCCCCTATGATCAAATTGTACTTTAATTTATATTTTATTCCTCAAGTTCAACAAAATTCAAATGGTGAAATTTGGTACAAATCATTATTCCTCATTCTTATTACTCCTTTTGGCATATGCAGCTGCACTCATTTTGCTTCCCATTTGTTTGTTATTACTATTTATTGGTCCTTTTCTTGTTTAATTTCGTTCTGTCAATGATGTGTACAGGATTTTATTCCCCGTGGAGAAAAAAAGATACCCTTGTACAGGTCATCTCTCTCCTCCCTTTCTGCTTCAGACATTATGAACTGTATCGAGGTTCATGCAAGCTTAACCTCTAGCGGCAGTAGTAAATTATGCATTTCCCCTTTTTTCATGTCTTCTCTTTCTTGACTCACTTGTTGAAAACTGCAGTCGAGTTGTTGAAGCTCATTCACCGATGGCAATTGTGATTCCCAATAGAGTCTCCAGCTTGAGCATAGAATTACGTGATGGTGACATCTCTTGGCCTGACTTTTTAGACAGAGTGAAAAATTCCAAGTAAGAACTCCTGCCACAGAGATTCTTATAATTTTTTTGTACATGTTTAATCTAGGAAAAGGACAATATAGTGCTTGTTCTTTATTTTGTCATAATTGTTACCAATGAATTGGGTCAGAGTTTGGAATGTTGTATCAACTTCTTCTTTTAAACATTAAGAAGCATGTAAGATGAGTTCCATCCGCATTGCCCTGAGCTAAGAATACAAGGGAAGTAACGGAGAAAGGAAATAAAAAAAACAATCAGAAACTTACATGATAAATTAACACATGATATTACTACCACCTTTGGGCCTAACTCAATCAGAATGTAGGAAGGACAAGAGCCGGTGCAAGACTAAATAAAAAATGCGGCATTGATGGTGTAATTTATCCCCAAGAGGATATTAAAATTTTTAGTGGAGGGGCCAATCGGAATATGTTAAGCCTCGTGACAAGAGGAAGGAAGTAGGTACCCTCAGAATTCTATCTTGATCATTTTGGATGACTAGATAGGTTTGTTAGATTTCTTAAAGGATACTAATCTTCAACACATGTTTCATCTTCGTTTGCAACCTCCTAATTGTTTTCTAGTGTTAGAGAGTGGAATCTTCGCACATGACTTAGTTTAGGAAATTTACCATAGGCTTACATCTTTTACATAACCTCAAACATAACTGGGTGGGTGTCACACGTGGAAATTACTTCACCTTAATTTCGTGCAAGAGGTTAGCCCGACGTGATGGCAGTCAAGTCCCACTCAACTTAGCCCCTTTCGCAGCCTATTCTGCTAACGTTCAAGGACGTTTTTCTTTTATATGCCTTAGATTATTTTTCAGACTTTAACAGGAAATCAATACATAAACATACGGGCAAACCCAACCTTTATATTTATAATCAAAACAATACAACGGACTCACTCGTTGGAACAACAATTCTGTCCAATTTCGACTTCGACTTAAGACACAATCACAAGTCGATTGCTGCCTTAGACTTCTTAAAACCTTCACGTTTTATTCTAAGTGTCTTGGTGAAATTCCAGACTTGTTCTTAAAACCTTTACATTGCATAGTGTTGTGACACATGTCTAACACTTGTCAAATGCTTAGCCCACTAAAATATAATTCAGTTGACATCCCCAACTGATAAGGCATTTCAAATTTCGAATTAAAACGCTATTACAAGATACAAATGAATCTGGACACAATCGGTTACAAAAAGGTAACCGCCGCATGTGCTTGACATGTGACTTGGCTGACTGGATCTCGTCTCTTTGCTGCATGTTTCCTCAATATTTTTGGCTCCAATACAATGTCTAAACATAGTATAGTCATTACCTCATCAAAGTCCACTCGAATCCATCCGCTCATTTTTCATGCCTCCACACTACTTACGCCCTGCCGCTGCCTTGCCTTGGCCATGCTAACTTTTAATCCACTCGTGCCATTCATTGTTTTCTTGCTGCTTTTCATTCATATTTGACTATGTTCTAATTTAGCTCAACTCGATTTTCCCGCATTTGACCAGACCATATGATTTTCGTATACCAACGTCGTCCACAACCGATGTCGGCCAGCGCCCAAGTCATGCCATCGGCGGTTGCCTTGCCAACGCCCATGTCATGTCTTGACACTGTCCTACCAACATAATTTGAACCCATTTGACCATGCCAACACTCTGCTCACACAACACATGATTGATTTCACCCGCATTTTGGCCTTTGACAAAGTCATTCATGCCAACCCTTTGCCACGCCCATGCTTATGTCGAGTTACAGTGGGTTGTCCATTCTTAGCTTGTAATTATGGAGGTATCGAAAAATGTCTCCCTTCTTGTTTTGTAATCTTTTGGAACTTGCTTTCAACAATGGGTAGGGTCAGAGCCTAACCCATACTCCACCTTCTTAGCCTGATTATAAAAAAACAAGTCTACTTTTTTCATCTCTGACTATATGTTCATTTACAAAATGTTACACGCATTTCCCATTGAATGCTAGTTGTTTGTAATGCAGGGGACTTGAGTTTGTTGCTGTTGAACAACCTATTGATGCATTTACGAACATTCTGTTCTCATCTGGCACAACAGGTGTAGTAAGAGTAAAACTTATGTACAATTCTTTCATGCCAATATGCATTTTGATTTTTGTTTGAACTGCATGTCACTTCCAAAATATTAAAGCTGGGGATATCATCACTTCGTGAAAAAAGGATCGAGATTCTTTTTTTTTTTAAAGAAAGAAACAGGATCAAGATTCTATAGCAAGGACAATCTAGAGCCTGAAAGGAAGTGGAAGGCAATAACGACTTAACTCATAGCATTGGACTATTGGAGAAGTTACTTGCCCTAGTCTACTGTGGTTTAAGGTGGTAAAATAATGAGGTAGACGAGTGCAGAGATTGAGGCATACTTGTTAAGATGATAATGTGAAGTGGAGGTGTAAATAAGAGAGAGCTCGACTTGAATTCCCTCTAGGCATTGGAGTTCTGTAAAAATCTGGTTACTTGAATAAACAAGAAAATTACGCGGAAGCAAAAGTACAAAGAATAAACACCTTAATTGAAAGATATGTGAAATTTGAGAATAAATCCCCAAATTTCAAGATTAAGTGCTAGGAACCCTAAATGATCTTAATATTCAAATTAGGTGATTAAAACTAAATATGATACTAATATAGTTAATTCAAAAACATCGATCAAAAAGTGATCTAGACTCTTATTTCGGTGAAATTAGAGACAACAATTAGTGTAAGACTAATTACCTTCTTTAATTTACTTAAGTAGAAACCAAATATATTAAGTTAATCATTAATTCTACCTCTTAAGGAATCTTCTTTATCAAATCCATAGTCACCACACACAAGTGTAAAGAAGAGAAATGTCTCAAATAATATTAATCGTGGCTTTTGAAAATAACAAAATCCAAGGAGAAATCTATCCCAAGTAGCGTGGGATTCAGATCCTACTTTTATGGTAATAATAACTAGGAAACTTCAAACTAGAAATTTTTTTAAAATAGGAAACATTAAACTAGGAAAACATGTCAAAAGATGTCAGACATTTTCCTATAAATTAGCTTGTCAAGAGAAGAGAAAGAAGTGGCAAAATTCCACAAAAGCTCCACACGACTTCAACAATTTTTTTGTATGAAATTTCAGCTCTCTTTTATGCTCCTGTTTTGGGATCCATGTGGGCCCTCATCTTGGCCTTCATGTAGCCCCAATCTTTTGGATTTTGGACTCAAACTTGGACAATTAAATGTATGTTGCACTTAGTCAACTTCTTGTTATCTTGGGTCATTCTTGGAATTTTCTTCCACGATAAACATCTTGAGTGTTCATTAAACCAATCAACTTTAATGTAGGTGTTCCATTGTGGCTGCTATCAGGTTTAGATGACTATGTTTACGTGTTCTAAGAAAGAAAGAAAATCAATACCTGATTACAATAGGAATAGCAAAAGCGACCTACTATATTTCATATATTCTAGAATATTCACTAGGATTCTAACACTCCCGCTTAAGTCAGTGCATACAAAATGTATGTTTCAAGCTTGCTATGTATAAAACTTGCTCTGAGATTGGCTAACAACTGTGAATATGTCAATAAGCTGATCATTTTACCACAAGAACTTTGTGACAATGTCTGTTGAGAGTACCGTCTCTTTGACATATTGACAGTCAATCTCTGTGTTTGGTCCTCTCATGAAACACTGAATTAGGTGCAATGTGAAGTGCAACCTCCTTATTGCACACAAGTTGCATTGCTTTAAGCTACCCATATTTCGACGCTTTCTGTAGTTTCTTGATCCATATCACATGTCACCATTGCCATAGACCGATGTTAGGCTTCTGCACTTGATCTAGCAACAACATTTTATTTTTCTTTTCCATGACGCCAAACTTCTCCAAACTAGAACACAGTATCCAAAAGTGGACTGTTTGTCAGAGGGTAACCCTGTGCAGTCTGATTTGTATATTCAACAATTTCTCATGTTCCTGGTCTTCGTAAAGTAGTCCTGTCCATGCATCGGCGCTTGAGCAGATCTCGTTGGAATCTGGACTGGCTCTGGTCTGCGTACGAGGGCTTGTCGGATGGAAGGCGGCAACAGACCTAGCTTGGTTTTGCTTGTGATGGTGGTGTTTTGACCGCAACCCTATGAAAACGTAATTCTCTTCAGACATTTGCGAAAAGTTGCCGGAAGATTTCTGAGTTTGGAAGCCTTCAAGGCTTTGATAACATATGAAGTGAAAGAGAAAATAAGAAAGAACCCGACTTGTTTTTTCCCTCAAGCTATTGGAGTTTTAATAATTAGGTTAACATGTTCTAAAAACATAAGTAGATCAGTACCTAATTACAACAGGATTCAACAAAAATAAATAAATAAATTAAGCTACCTACTATATTTATATATATTCTAGAATATTCACAATGAATCTAACAATAGTATCATTTTGAAGAAAGAAAACAAGGAAATTCACTTAAGGTTCATGTCTCACTGTAGCATCATTAAACTGGGGCCTCTCACGTGAACAACACTATAAAGAGGGAAAATAGTACTTTGGAATGGATAGTGTAAGGAAGGCCTGATGCACGCTTATATTTGAAAAATTACCCTAACCTAACAAGAAAGCTCCCATGATTGTAGAGCATCCACATGTTTCTTCAGTCAAGAACTGCAAAACAACTCTTTGCTAAGGCTGCTTGTACTACTAAAAATCTAGAATATTTTGGGTCAAGAGTGATATGCAGGTGGTTGTGCCAAGTTGGAAGTGAGATCTGAGTGTTTGTATAATTGTGCTTGCAGGGGTGGTTTACATGATGTTGGATTCCATTTTAGTGTGATTCTTGGGTTTCCAAGGGAATTGCCTGTCTTGTTTCTGTTTTGGTACTGATACTTCCCTTTCTTTTTTGAGGGAAGGTTGAGAGGGGGGTGAGTGGGTGTAGAATCCTTTTTTTCATAATAAATTAAGGGTTGAAGAAATCACATCAATATTTACATTCACATATAGATATCCTCTTTCTAAACAAGAATGGATAATTTAGTAGTCAAGTCAACTGTCGAACTGAATTGGCAGTGCACAATATCCTCTTTATGTTTACCAATTGATTTTCAAGAATTCATTGTATTGGTACGGCAAATGAAGCAGTTGAAGAAATGGTCACACTAAAATCCTAAATGGTCCAGGAGATCCGAAGGCAATTCCATGGACTCTCCTCACACCTTTCAAGGCGGCTGCTGATGGGTGGTGCCATATGGATATAAAAAATGGCGATGTTGTTGCTTGGCCCACTAATCTTGGGTGGATGATGGGACCTTGGCTCGTTTATGCTGCATTGTTGAATGGGGCATCCATTGCCTTGTATAATGGGTCTCCCCTTGGTTCTGGCTTTGCTAAGTTTGTACAGGTTAATTTCTTTCATTGTTATTCTTCCTTGGTCTCCTTTTTCGTGTTGAATGACTTGGTAAAATCACTCTGTATCACAATTATATACATTTGCGATAATTGTGTCAGCTAATATCCTGTTGCTTTGTCATCTTCTAATCTGGTGTATTTTCTTGTTGTAAGCTAGGGAAGGTATCTATTTATTTTAGTCTTTTGAACTTAACTTTTATCTCTTCCTACGTGCATTAGCCTTGCAATTATACTTTGGGTGGACTATCAGAAAACTAAACAGGCTAAGTTTCTTAATTCCAAAATTTAATTGAAAAGGAAAAAAATGATGAATGGAAAGAGAACACTCTATTGTATGTACAGTTTTACAATTTTATAATTTTATTGCTAAGCCTGTGGTGCTCACCGACCCAACAGAAGTGAACTAATCGAGGCATCACAATCTCTGATAGATATGGTATTTTAGAATCTTTTATTCATCGCAAACCTACATTGTTTAAATGTTGAATACATTTAGTTATTTATGCTCATGAAAAGTCTCCCCTTGGCAAATTAACCAGGATGCTAAAGTAACTATGCTTGGGGTGATTCCAAGTATAGTGAGGACTTGGAAAGCAAAAAATTCTCCTGATGGCTATGATTGGTCAACCATCCGGTAGTTCCTAAGCAACTCTCTCATTATGTTTTTATTTCACGAAGAGCTCTATTGGTATCTTCGTCCTTGTTTTACTTATATTTCTTTATCTCCTTGCCTGTTATTTCCTTCCAAATTGACTGAAATTGCGGGGCAAGCTTGCACATGTTTGATTCATGAATTTATATTTCAAAATACTGATATTATATGAAAACAATATTTTTCCTACATATATGCACATCAAAATGAATTCTGCTCAAGACTATTTTTCCTTTCCCTTTCTTGGGCTTAATGTAGTTCATACATGATCCTAGTTGCTTTGGCTCCACTGGTGAGGCATCTAGCGTGGATGAATATCTTTGGCTAATGGGAAGAGCTGAATATAAACCGATAATGGAGTATTGCGGTGGTACAGAGATTGGTGGCTCCTTTGTCTCTGGGTCAATGTTGCAGCCCCAGTCTTTAGCCGCTTTCAGCACAGCAGTCATGGGATGTAGTCTTCATATTCTTGGCGATGATGGGTTTCCTATAGTAAGCACGATACAACCTTATATTTGGAACATCAATAGTAGTTGCTAGAGCAAACTGCATTTAATATCATGTCACACATTTTATGCTTGCCTATTAAGTTCTTCTTAAGCTAGTGAGAGTTGAGTGTTTACCAAATGTGATCAGGTCTGAGCATTTGATGTAATCGACAATAACAAGAAATTTAGAGGATAGAAATTGAATTTAGGCACAAAGGAAATTCAACCAAGTAGACAATAACTAGATTGAAAGGCCACAAAATCGACCTGCTACACTAAATCCTAGCACCTAAGCTAAGAACCCATCAAGAAGATAATAGCCAAATCTTGCTTCCTCACAAAGTTGGAACTGATCCAATAGATATGCTGACTCCCCTACCAAGTTCATACATCAATGTAATCTAACTCTACTAAATTGAGAAAGTAGGGTATTAATACTACGGCTTAATAGAAGCTAATGAAGTCTAAAATATCTACAACTAGTGATTAGAAATACTATGAGACTGAAAAAGGGAAGTTGGAAACATTGAGGTTATTCTCGCGATTGCATCTGTGAGGGGGTGCAATCATGGTCTGGTCTTGGGTCAACTTCCTCTCGATAGTGGACTCTAAGGTGCAATTGCGGACCTTGTCAAAGTCAGCACCTTCAGCTTAAGCAGACATCTTGTCACAATCTCAGATTTCTGTTAGGACTGGTTTCTCCGCAATAGGGGAACAATATCTGCAGACAAGTCATGATCCAAAAACTGGAGATTTGATGGCACCTGTCTAACCCATTGATAGGTAAACAACCCAAAACACATAATCGTAAGTCGAAGCACAAATATGAGAAAATATTAAATAAATCCGAAATAATGCATAATTCAGCCTTTCTCATAAAAATTCATAAGAAAAATGCAGAAATAGATACAGACTACCCAAAATCTGATGTCCTAGTACAAGCCTCTGCGAACCATGGAGTAGAATCTTGATCTAGACAATATTGGAAATAAAAACAACATAAAAGAAAGTAAGGATAGAAGAGGAGATCTAGAAGTTCAAGATCAGTCAAGCAACTACCGCAAAGTTTGGGGTGAAAGCTCGATCTGCTACCAATCACTGACCATTGGAACTCGGCTCAGAACCTGCACACAAGGGTGAGTGCAAAATCCACGAGTACTCAAGAACATGGTCGATCGACCCACATTTGAAGCGATGACGAGGGTCGGCCCTAAACTGCCCTGTTCCTCTATCTTTCACCTATACAACTCATTTTAAGGAAAACACATGCGGACTTAAAAGCTAATGCCAACAACAATCACATAGAGATCAAGTCCAAGTAATCTGAGATCACAGTCTAGTTAAGACAAGAGTAAGTAAGCCACTTTCACAATGCCAATAACGTTCACACGATATCAATGCTATATAAAGATGAATGAGATGATGTTTGCATATATGCACATGCCTCCTACCTGGCCAAAATTAGAACCTGTATACCCGCTGCCATACTATATATATCTAATTCCATTCTGACCTCATCTTCATCGAATGTTGATTTTGGTCAAACTTCCCATCCTTCCAAAAACTCATTCAACCACCTCGTGAACCCCCCCCCCCCCTCCTCCCCAAGACCACAAATAGCGCATTGGAGCTACATGAAGGAGTAAAATAGTCAAAATGTACAGAAATCACAAAATGACTGTGAGGGTCGTTATAGGACATGGTACTCTGCACCAGATAATTCTGATGCTGCATCAGCACTTCCAAAAGCTTTCTGGGATCCAATTTGAGATTTTCCTTTCTTCAGCTTCACTTCTCCATATCGACCCATAGATTCCATCTTCATGAACAAGCCTTTAAAGTACGTGAACTCCCTTTTCTTGGCTTATAGTAATGGCTTGACAAAGCTTGGCCTCATCAGGTTTTGCCAAGACTATATAAGGAGACAACGTAGTTCCCTCATCAAATGCAGGGAACTTAATATCCCCTCTGCCTGCATGCCCATGACTGGATATCCAGTGCGTGGACATGGATAGTATAATATAAGGTCGACTGGGTGAACCAAGAATAGGAATAGGCCTGATTTTGATATCATGGTAAAAAAATGAAACTCGAGTCTCAATCAATCCCATAGTCTAGCTCATGACGAGAGAATTTCCCATAACCAGTAGGGAGACAGTAGCTCATTCTCTCCACTCTTTGGGACATTTTAGCTATTATTTTTCTTTTGTTTAGCCATCAGATGTTCCTGGGATTGGTGAATTGGCCCTTGGTCCTCTCATGTTTGGAGCTTCAAGTACACTGCTGAACGCGGACCATAATGAGATCTACTTCAAAGGAATGCCTGTTTTGAATGGAAAGGTAATGCATATTATTATCCTGTAGTTTAAGCTATTTCAGTTTTACTAATATCTTGTTTGGCACCATTTGTATCGCAGGTTCTAAGAAGACACGGGGATGTTTTTGAACGTACGTCCAAAGGATACTACCATGCACATGGCCGTGCAGATGATACAATGAACCTAGGGGGTATAAAGGTCTGCATGTAGCCTCGAAATTGAATCCGAAAGTATCTGTTTAGTATTAAGATCCCTGTAAACTATGCTTATGAATGGGCATTGAGTTGCCAGGCATTCCACTTATACTGGATTGTTTCCTTTCCTAAGAGTTCTGCTATTCTGTTTTGTCAGGTGAGTTCACTTGAGATTGAGCGCATATGCAATGTAGTAGATGAAAATATACTAGAGACAGCAGCAGTTGGAGTACCACCTGCTGCTGGTGGGCCTGAGAAGTTGGTAATTGCAGTCGTGTTCAAGGATTCAGATAACTTGGAGCAAAAGTTGGTCAATTTGTTGATTTCTTTCAACACAGCTTTGCAGAGGAAGTTGAACCCATTGTTCAAGGTATATCATAGGCCTGAAAGGTTGCATGTTCATTAGGATATATTGTCTCATCTAAATACAACAATATGTGCAGGTTTCGAATATTGTTCCTCTCCCTTCCCTTCCAAGAACAGCAACAAATAAAGTCATGAGAAGGGTATTGAGGCAGCAGTTTTCTCAAGCAGATCAAGGTTCCAGACTGTGATCTATATTATTCCCAATGAAGAGACTTTATGTAATAATATAACATAGTAATATGATTCAAATTTTCTTTATTATATAACAAATCTCACAATATACAAACTGCAATTCAAGAAGTTGATCCATAGATTTATTGTATTGTATTGTATTGTATTGTATTGTAACATGTACTTTACATGTGAATTGGAAGCATTATACTGAATGAAGTAATCATTTTTGCATTCCAAAATGGGGATTACAGGTTTTTTCCCATCTGAGTTTCAGAGCCAGTTGAATACCTAAAAGTTAGAACTACAATAAGCAATTACTGAAGATGGAAACCCAGGATAAGCTTTGGGGCTAGTCTAAACGCTTACCCCATGGAAAACTCCAACTTGTAAAAGAACCAGTCAAGAAGCAAACAATTCTGAACTAATCATTTCAAGAATAATATAACTTTAGAAAACAGTCATAATAAGTTCCTAAGTCAATCGCGTGTTAAGAACTGACTCAACAAATAAAAATGAACAAAATGGGGTTTGACTATAGAAGGTAGCAAAGTCATATAACTTCGTTATACCATAGGATGGGTTCTATAGCGACCTTTTGCTTAAGTCAGTATTCTACCTGATCTTGGTCATTACTCAGAATATTCGATCAGAGAACTCCAAGTGTAATTTTTTCAAGACTTGTTTTTCTCTCAAGTGATTTCAATCCATTCTTTTTAACTGCAAGTCATTTTCTTCATAGAATCAAAGGGTGAGTTCTTTGTGGAGCTTTATGAGTTGAAACATAGGTTAATTTTTATTGGGGCAGAATGTAAAATTAGGGTATTTGTGCATGATTTACATTCTTTTTAATATATTATTATTATTATTATTATTATTATTATTATTATTATTATTATTATTATTATTATTATTATTATTATTATTATTATTATTATTATTATTATTATTATTGAATTTGATTTTTCTAGCATGAAATTGTTAACCTTAGCTTAAATTTCAATATTGGGGAAACTAGAAAGTAGAAATTCCATAAAAATGGGTTCTTGAGCATATGAACTGCTCTAGAGAGGTTAATGGGACTAAAACTTCATGAATGAGATTGAGTCGATGAGTTGATCATGAAAACCTATGGTGTGATGAAACAACCTATTTGACCTTCTAAAAAGGTAGAATTAGGTCGGTTTGAATATTCATGACGTTTGTCTGAGTAAATATGGTATTAAAGTGACCTTATACATTGTAGGGATTATTGTATATAATAGCAAACTAATAATCTGAAATAAATGGAATATTTAGGGTTTGATTTAATCGTGCTCCATAGCAAACGTTAGCTAAAATTTGCCAGCGTCTCTCTCCCAGAAATCTCGCTCGCCACTCTCCATTCTCGCTCGCCTCTCTCGCTTTATACATAGAAGTGTATAATTCTATTTCTGTTTTGTATAAAGCGAGAGAAAATTATATATACACTTGCAAAAATATATATCTTCGTGTTATACACTTAATTATACAATTTACAAACATTTTACTTCAAATATTGCAGAGAAAAAGGCCAACGAATTATACAATTGCGAATTATACAATTGCAGTGAAATAAAATTTTCTCTAGCTTTATACAACATAAGTGTATATATTGTGTTTCTATTTTTGTATAAAGCCAGAGAAAAACATATATCTTCTTGCTATACACTTATAATTATGCAATATACATACATTTTAATTCGATTCAACTGTATGCAAAGTAAATTTTATAAAAATATTGCAGCGAAATAGGCAGCGAATTATACAACTGTGCATTATACAATCGCAGTGAAATAGAATAGCGAATTATACAATTGCAGCGAAATAAGCCAGCAAATTTACAAACATTTTACTTCAATTTACAAACATTTTACTTCAAATATTGCAGAGAAAAAGGCCAACGAATTATACAATTCTGAATTATACAATTGCAGTGAAATAAAATTTTATCTAGCTTTATACAACATAAGTGTATATATTGTGTTTCTATTTTTGTATAAAGCCAGAGAAAAACATATATCTTCTTGCTATACACTTATAATTATGCAATATACATACATTTTAATTCGATTCAACTGTATGCAAAGTAAATTTTATAAAAATATTGCAGCGAAATAGGCAACGAATTATACAATTGTGCATTATACAATCGCAGTGAAATAGAATAGTGAATTATACAATTGCAGCGAAATAAGCCAGCAAATTATACAATTTTGGCCAGCGAATTATACAATTTTGGCCAGCGAATTATACAGTTTTATTTTTGCTATGAAGAGCAATTATGCAAACTTTGCTATAACATACAAATAGAATTTTTTGTTTGTTATATGTGAAAGTTGCCCTACATTGTATAGTGCCAACAATTTAGGCCCATTTGTCATCGACCCGCTCACTCTCTCAAGTCATATTTAATGAGCGAATTGAGCGGGTCGATGACAAATGGGCCTAAATTGTTGGCACTATACAATGTAGGGCAACTTTCACATATAACAAACAAAAAATTCATATTTGTATGTTATAACAAAGTTTGCATAATTGCGCTCCAAAGCAAACATAAAACTGTATAATTCGCTATACATATACAATTGTATAATTCGCTGGCCAAAATTGTATAATTCGCTGGCCTAAATTGTATAATTCGCTGGCCTATTTCGCTGCAATTGTATAATTTTCTATCTTATTTCACTGCGATTGTATAATGCACAATTGTATAATTCGCTGCCTATTTCGCTGCAATAATTTTTATAAAATTTGCTATGCATATAGTTAAATCGAATTAAAATGTATGTATATTGTATAATTATAAGTGTATAGCAAGAGATATATGTTTTTCTCTCGCTTTATACAAAACCAGAAACACAATATATACACTTCTGTTGTATAAAGCAAAATTGTATTTCACTGCAATTGTATAATTCACAATTGTATTATTCGTTGGCCTTTTTTTCTGCAATATTTGAAGTAAAATGCTTGTAAATTGTATAACTAAGTGTATAACACGAAGATATATATTTTTGTATGTGTATATATAATTTTCTCTCGTTTTATACAAAACAGAAACAGAATTATACACTTCTGTGTATAAAACGAGAGAGACGAGCGAGAATGGAGAGTGACGAGCGAGATTTCTGGGAGAGAGACGCTGGCAAATTTTAGCTAACGTTTGATATGGAGCACAATTAAATCAAACCCTAGATATTCCATTTATTTTACGTTATTAGTTTGCTATTATATACAATTTTCCCAATTTTAAATAAGATAAATTTTAGGAGTCACATAGTTTTGACATGAAATTAAAATATATCCCTCTTGAGTTTGTAATTACATTTATCCCTTAAAAAAGTAACACAAACCGAATACATAATATGTATTTCGGATATATTAAAGAGTAGCTCAGATACATTATAACATAAATCGGACACATAATATGTAGCTTAGATACATTAAAAACTAGCTCGGATACATATTATATAGCTCAGATACATTAAAACTATCTCAGATATATTTTAAAATAAAACAAATACATAATATGTATCTCGAATACATTAAATACTTGCTCAGATACATTAATATGTAGCTTAGATACATTAAAGAAATAAGAAATTTTTAGAGGTTTTTAGAAATAGAAGGGGATATTGAAAATAAGGAAAATATAAGACGTGTATTTCAGTAATTTTTCCTTTTAAATATGGATAATATTTGGGCTTATACCCATATTTAACCCCTTAAAAAACGGAAAAGGACCTAAAATACCATTGAAGTATTGAAAATGGTACAAAATTACCCTTAATCCACCAATTGGCTCCAAAATGCCTTTTTCATCCACCTATTGGCTCCAAAATACCCTTGTCATCCACCTATTGGCTCCAAAATACCCTTGTCATCCACCTTTGGATTCAAAATTGACCATCTTTTTTAATTTTTTTTAAATTAAACTCTTTAAATATTTTTTAAAATACTTGACGTTCAACTATTGGTTATAATTTAATTTATTAATATAATTTATAAATCAACCCACTACCCACTAATTACTAACTAAATCTCATCCAATTAATAATTCAATTATAATATCAAAATCATCATAAACACTACTAAAACACAATGAAATTATAGATTCCTGAAAATAACATTCAAAATTATTCGAGTCCGAATCGAAGCTCAATTAAATTTAGGCTGAGCCGCTTATTTAGGAGGACACTTTCTTTCAAGATTGATTGAGAAATTTATGATTAAAGGTAAAAAAGTAATACATCTCGAATCAATTCATGCATTTTAAAAAAAATATAATTTTATAAATATTTATTATTTGTTTTAAAACCTTTAATATATTATTTTAAAAAAAAGTTACCTATGAAGTAACATCACATAATTGAGATGTAAGAATAGTTAAGATAAACATAGTCAGACTTTTAAGTTTATCGATAATTTTATTTAGACACTTGAATGTATGATAATTTACTTCTATAGATATTTTCGCCTCAAATTTTTAAAAACGCTCAATTGGTAGTAGCTAATCTGTTGTTGCATTAATAATGTGACGAATTTATTAATTTAGAGGGGTTTAATTAATAATGGGTGGTAGTGGATTGATTTATAAATTATATTAATAAGTTAAATTATAACAAATAGTTGAGCCCCACGTATTTAAAAAAATATTCAAATAGTTTTTTTATAAAACCGTTAAATAAGTGGTCAATTTTGAACCAAAAGGTGGATGACAAGGGTATTTTGGACCCAATAGGTGGGTGGGAAGGGTATTTTGGAGCCAATAGGTGGATATAGGGTAATTTTGTATCATTTCCAATACTTTAAGGGTATTTTAGACCCTTTTCCGCTTAAAAAATACGGAGAAGGGCTTGAAATGCCCCTCAAGTATTTGAATTGATACAAAATTACCTTCCATCCACCTTCCGACCTTAAAATATCCTGACATCTACCTTTTGGCTAAAAAATACCCGTAATGTTAATCCTTTGACTCATGTTTGCTCTTATTTTTAATAGGTCCTAAAAATAAAATTAGTAAATATTTATTTATTATGTTGCTTAATGTGATTGGCCCAAATATAAATCCTTCTCAAATAAATAATAAAATCATATTTTTTAAATTTTATTTTTTCATAAAACCACTTACGATTCATATTTTAACCTGATACACTTGAAAATAATATTGAAAAAATAATTAATTTCATGATATCTTTCTATTGATCTATTTTATGTCAACCCCAATTCATTATAATGTAACCTAACTCATAAATGAGGATCCAACTAAAATTTATACTCACGCCGACTAATTATTCATAAAAAAAATAGTATTATTTTTATTAATATAAAATTTTCTATCAGTTATATAAATGTCTTGTTCATTTTCTCTTTTATTCCTTTTTTAGATTTCTTATGCTTAATTAGTATATTCAGGACTCAAACTTGAAATGAACTCATATGTTTATATTCTTTTAGTTTGTATTATTATTATTGTGGGATGACATTGGATAAGAGAAATGATTATTTTTATTCTTTTATTTTGAATTTTTGGTACACACAAAAGAAAAATGTAATATTCATACAAATTTGCTTAATTAGTCCATCTTTATTGAACTAATTATTTCTATATGAATGCATCGATATTTTTCTCTTGTTTGTCATAAATTGAATAAAAATAAATTCAATTAATTTACTATGAAATTCAAAATCAAGCCAATCATGTGAGCTATATATTAAGTAATTTCAAATTGTTTTAATGGAAAAGGGCCTAAAATGCCCTTAAACTATGAGATTTGGTACAATATTGCCCTCTATCCCCTTTATGAGTATGTTCCGTTAGATACAAGGGTACTTTTGAGACAAAAGATTGATGTCCTGGGTATCCTGGGGACCAAAAGTTGATGATGGATAGTTTTGTACCAATTCAAATAGTTGAGAATTATTTTAGGCCCTTCTCCGTGAAAAATATGAGCATTTTATGGTTAACTACCGGACACAAATATTTTTTTCCAAACTTACACCGATGCAACTGTTTTCAAGATTTTATAAGCGATTTTTCAGCAATAACTTTATTGTTTCTTTCGGAATCACAATTGCATTGATGATTCGATAAGTCTCTCAATTTCTCTTCCCCTGAATCCTCTTCCTCATCTCCCCTCTTTCTCTTCCTTTTCTTTTCATTGAAATTTAGGGATAGGGTTTGTGATTAATCCCTTAAAATAGTCTTCCTCGTTTGTTAATTCTATTGTGGTAAATGATTTCTTATTTATAAGAATTGTGAATGTAGTTTACAGTTTAAATATAATTTTTTTTATAGAATAGTGATTTTCTTGTTGGATTTATTTTTAAAAAATGCTGAATTTCATGATTTTGGCATCGTTTTTTTTTTCCATTTGTATATGAAATTGTTATTTTTGTTATGAAAAGATGTTAATGGAGGCTAGTGAAGATGTTTGTGAGGAATCTTGTGAGATTAGTTCATCAGCCCCTACAAAACGAGCAAAAAAAACTTTTGATGTGTGGAAAAGTTTTCTGCTGTAAATACTTTTTGGGTACATTCTAATGGAGTCCAATGAAGATTGTTGCTTATTAGTAACTAATCCTGGACACGTGTGTTCCATGCAAATTGTGTGGAGTTGTTACAGCGATATATATACACTTGAACATGTATGTTTCCCATATATCTCATGCTTAATTAGTACAAGAACATTGAAAATATTATAATTAGTGTGTGATGAGTTGCACAAAATTGAAGAGAAATATACAAGCTCAAATCAATAACTTCAATTATGCAATTCCTATAATATATTATATATGCAATATGATAAATGTTTCTTTTGTTTAATACGTCATAACTCATAATTTAAATGTCAAATGTGATTTCAAAGTAGTTCTTGTCTGAAGTTTTTCATCTTCTTTTCAACAAATTGTAGTCTCCACCCTTTCACATTTGCATGCCTATTTATTAGTTGTTATCTAATGAGAGTAGTGTTTTAAAAAAGTAATAGAGAAATTTGATCAATTTATGTCTTCCTTAAGATGACCAGTACATGATCATTGTACTTGCATAGTAGTTAAAGAGAAAATATAAAAGCTCAAATCAATGGACGGTGAGACTATTCAATCAATATTATTATTAGTTGAACGTACATCATGTTGAAATATTGCTAACAAATTAATTTCAAAAGTAATATTCAAACAATTTTAATTATGTATTTTTTTAATCTATCAAGTATTCAACTTGATAAAAGTTTTATTTAGTATGTCACAACACATAATTTAAGTGCCTCTTATTGGTTCAAAATATTTCATGCTGTACAATTTTGTCTTGTTTCTAAGAAATTGTAGCCTCCACCTTATTACAATCATACATAGGTCAAAAAGTAGTTATCGAATCTGAATTGTATTTTGTAAAAATTGCACATAAATTTGATCAACACATACCTTTCTTATGAAATCTAGTGGATCATTGTCAATTTTTTGGTGTACCTAAAAAAGGTTATTATTAGTGATAAAAATAATAATTGCTTCAATTTACCACATGAAATTCTACTCAGACAATTCAGAATGATTTGGATCTTGGAAATCGAGGTGATACGAGCAAAACTTAAGGTGACAGAGTTTTTGGGAGACCTATAAAAGTATCACAACATATGAGGTCAAATAATCTATATTTGCAGCAAGTCATCATTTATGGAATTTGGAATTCTAATCACAAATCTTTAAATGAGGTCCCCCTACATGTTAATCGGTACATCAAGCCTAAGAAATTGTAGTTTCAATTGCTATGAATACGTGTGAGGACGTTGATGGCTAATTAGCAATAATGCTAGTGTTGAGATTTATGCAGTTTTAATAATTGACAAAGAAAGAAGAAACACGTTAGAAATAAAGGAATAAATAATTTTAGCTTCACGAGAAACCCCACGGAAATAAAAATCTGATGAATCGAAGAGAAAGAATCAATGAGTTTGATTTGAAGAAGGAGTCTAAAGAGGCAAGTAGTTTTAATTGAAGAAGGAGTCTCACTTAAAGTAGGACTCTTCAAGTTACCGCCGAATTGAAGTTTTGGAGTTCGACTACAATACAAAAGAATCAATGAATGTAATTTGAAGAAGAAGTCCAAAGAAGCTAGGAGTTTGAATTGAAGGAGTCATACTTGAAGTAGAACTCTAAGTCAACCCAAGAGAGTTCAAGTCAATATGGAGTTTAAAGTGAACAATAACTCTATGAAAAATTATGCTTAAATAGAAGTGAAGTTGTATAGAATACTTGTGAACTTATAGAGCAAAAATAGCAATTGAGAAATTGACTTCACAACTGCTACCAATGAACTGAAGGAACTCATATAAGGAACACACTGGAAAACATGACCTTTTACAAAGTTTATGTGTTAGGATTTTCTTTTTGTGAATGAGTATTGATGTAATCTTAGTTCAGTGAGTTATAAAACTGAATTAGGAGTGTTTTCTTTGGGTTATTATAACTCGAAGAGTTGGGAACACATACCTTGGGAGGTTTGTGTCGAAGGTTAGGATTAGAGTTAGTTCTAGGATTACAAGAGGTGTAGTTCAAATCCATAACTTGAAGTTAAGGTAGGTTGCAAAGTTTGTAATCTATCCTTTGAGGAGACTCGTAGTTGATTTAGTGAAGTTAGAGTTAAATCCTGTAAGGGTACATGTCGTGGTTTTTACACCTTTTGAGCCGGGTGTTTCCACGTAAAAATATTGTGTTTTTACTTATTGTCCTTGCTGCTTTGTTGAAATACGTTAGAAAACTTGTTTCACGCTTAGGAAAAAAATTAAAATAAGTAAATTACCAGGTCGTGTAGAATATCAATTAGACAAGGATTTGAACAAATAGAGAGGAACTTGCAACAAAAAGTACTGTAAGATGAGAGGCTTCATAAGTTGGGAATTGTCCAAGAACAGAGTTTGTGACTTTTTAGCTTCAAGGTTAGGCTAAGCTGTGGTGGAGAGAATGTGGAATGCAGATCTTCAACCTCACCCCCACTCACTTGGACCCAATTTCATGCTTTGTTCTTGAAAAAATATGTGCCCCAGAAAGATTAATTCATGACTTTGGAGCAAGGTGGTATGTTTGTGGCTGCTTATGAGGCTAAATTTCATGCTATGTTGAGATATTCTACGAAATTGGTGACTACTGAGGATGAAAGGATCCGCCTATTTTTTAAGGGACTAAATTCTAAGTTGCAGGTATTGTTTGTTTACATGACCTCTGTAGGAAAGAGCTTCAATGAGGTAACGAATTTTGCGAAGAAAGGGGAGGGAGTGAGGCAAAACGGTCATGCTAAGGTATTGGCTAAGAAACCAAATAGTTTAGGTAACTTTCAGGGTTCTTACTCTATAGGTTCAGGGAGGCCGAACCAGCCAATTCAGTGTGCAAGGGCCGCTTTTATAGGGAATTACTTGGGAAATCCACCACATTATTTGATTCAAGAAATCTAGGAAGCCGCACCTTCGGCGGGCAGCAGGTCATCTTATGATAGCACTTTTTATGACTGTGGAGAAGCTATACATATGAAGAGAGATTGTTCCACTGGTGGTGCATGATGGATTCCGCGCAGCAGTAGACTAGAGCATGGTACCCACAGAAATTGTATTCATAGTCGAGGGCGTCTACAAGGTGGGTGAGGAGGAAATCAGTGAGGCTGTGGAGGTAGGGGAAATAGTAACGAAGATAGAGGTATAGTGAATCCAAGTAGGGAAGTCGCCCGTCATGATGAAATGGCTCAGTGTTATGCCTTTCTGGGCAAGAACGAGGCAGTCTTCTGATGTAGTGATCACAAGTACTATTCTTCTCTGTGACCAGATGGCTAATGTGTTATCCATCCAAGTTCTACTTATTATTATGTGTCTGTACGATTTACCTAGGAGTTTAACATGAATTTTGATATACTTGGTTCCCATATCCATGTTTCTACCTCAATTGGAGAGTCGGACATAGTCAGCCATGTTATCATTCTAGTCCTACCTTATTTATGGGTTAGAGACTTTGTCTAATATGGTGATTTGGATATGTCTGATTTTGATATAATCTTAGGCATGACCTGCTGTCCCCCCTATTATGTTGCAATGTTAAACATTTATAATCCTGAAGTAAGTAAGATTATTCAAGAACGTAAGGCTTCCATGGAACTCAAATCCAATTTAGCTATCAAGCTACCCATAATCACTTTGAAACCTCAAATCACGAGGTACCTACCCAATCTTTGAAGTAACTTCAAGTCGAATCTTGACATCTCATTTTGTCCAAAGGGAATGACAAAAAATTGGTGAAAGGTATGTCATCACTTCCTCAAGATAATCTCACAAATAATTAGATAATTTCAAAGGAAAATCAGGGGGAGAGGAGTGCTCCTAGGTAGGCTCATTTGGTTGATGAAGAAGTGCAGGTCTTGCATCCTCTTTTGAATGGAAATTAATTCACAAGCCATATTTACTTAAAGTGATTGCAAGAAGAATGAAGTAGAGGCCTTAGCATCTTAAGTTTATACCACTAATGCTTATGCTATTTATTAGGACAATGATTCTTTTGGTGAGGATGAGGAAAATAATATACTAGACGAATGTTTTGATGAAGTGGCTAGGGATGAGGATATGTCACCTAGGCATCATAGAAGTGGAAGTAACAAATGAAAAAGAAAGACATGGTAGGTAACATACATAGTTGGGATAGTAAAGTGACCGGAGAGTTTGTTCAAAGGCAACTACCTATGCGACTGACAAAAAAAAATCATATGACAGTGTCAAAAGATTTAAAAATATCCAATAAACCCAACAAAAAGTGATGAATTATCAAGTATTTTTGGGTAGATTTGAAAAAGAAGACAAGAAGAAAATAATCCTGGTTACTTTAGACGGGCAACCTATTTTTCTTATTCATACATTTGTAAACGGAAGGTTGAGGTTGATAACACAAATTTCTTCTTGAATTCTTTATTTTTTGCATTATTTTAATTTTCTCATTTGTGATATCATCATAGAGTATGTAACTAACTCAATGATGGTAGTAGAATACCTCGTTATATTTAATTTTTATTTACATTATGCTTGTTAATAAGTAGAGGCTCATAGCCTTATTAGGATTGGTAAGGTAAGGCCTAACTCTCCTTGCTTGTACTTACCCCAATTGAGGATTTTTGTATTTTTTATATTAATAAACACCACTAGACAGAGTGTCTAGTGGTATATTAAAAAAATTAATAAAAGGAATATATTGTATTGTATTTGGTTGAATACAATATTTGGATGGATTGTATTGTTCTTCGTTATTACATTATGTGATACATACAAAATCTTGAATGATCAACCTACAAGAAAAGTATGCTACGAGGTAGAGCTACTATAAAAATATACTACAAAGAATAAAATAAACATATGCTACAAAGAAAAAAAATAAGATTCTTAACTTATAAGTAAAGACGAATAAGAAGAAATATTAATATTATGACATGATCATACAAAATTGGCCATTACATAAATTTGAATTTATGTCTTTATCTAAGAATTATGTCAAGCCCCGAGTCTACACCCTTGGCGGGACTGGCACTCGAAGACCATTGTTGGCCTCGAGCGGACCCTTGGCCTGACTTATCTACTCAGCGGAAGACTTAAACACAAGAGATAACTCGAATAAATAACTTAAAATTAATACTTAGCCAAAATGAAAATATAAGTCTTAATCATTTACAAGTGAAATAAAAATACTAAAGAAACTAACACTATCTGTCTATGAAGCCTTTAAAATAAAGAGGGATGTTGGGAAAGGACCCCCTATTATCCTAACAACTGAGAACTAAAATCAATAAATGTATGATAAAGATGTCCTCCGTAATGAAGAGAGGATCACAAACAGACTCTGATCTGCTCACTAGATCAACGACACGCCAAATGCTGAACCTAGTTACCAGCTTCTGCATTATGATACAAAGCAGGCCAACTGGCATCAGTAAATTGAATGTACCAGTATGCAAGTTGGAATTCTAAAACAAATTAAGCTTGAAGAGATTAAGAAGGAATAGTTACCTTGTGTTTTCTCAGCTCATAAATCACATAAATCAATATAACTAACTCATTTTAATATAAAGCAATTTAAAAGTAAGTGTAATATAAAGAAAAGCTCTTTGAAAATATGATGTGAACTCTGAAAGTATACAAGGATTCAATTAACTCTGATATGTATTTGAAAATACAAATAAGCTAATGTATATATTTAAATACATTTAACTTCTGTGGGAGTTTCTCCAATGGACATCTATCACTTACGAGCTATAGTGATGATACAACGACCTACCTCACGGTGATAGCGCATCCCATGCCTTTTCAAAGATATAAGACCTGAACTTCCTAATGAATCCACTAGTCTACTGTGAAAAGGGTTCATCTAAAAGGTATGACCCTTTTCTACCCATGGTGGCTACATAGTTTTATGGAGATGTGACTTATCTAAATTCATGCTCGTCCCTAATTCGATGGTCAATACTACTCCAAAATATACTTGCTCTTATGTTTGTAAAACATACTTCTTATGTAATTTGAGATTCGTACTCAAAAATTAGCTCAAAGTATATCTTGGAAATCTCAATTTCCCTACTTGTTTCATTTTAAAAAAGCTACTCTTTTCTGAAAAGTAGCCTGAAGTCTCTTTGAAATCTCAATTCCTGTTCTTGTTCAAATGTGAAAAGCATTTCTTTTAAACTTCTTTGGGAATACATAGTCCCTGTATATTTTTAAAGGAAGAACTTCAACTCTTTATTGTTTACTTAGATTGAAACTTGAGTCTTAAAACAAAGTTAAAAACGTTGTTAAAGACCCTTCTGAACTCTTAAGAACTTTACCTTGACTTGCTTCTTAACTTGTAGACTTGACTCTTAACTTATTTGACTTTTATCTTAACTTTTCTTGAATTGGATTATGGATTCAAGGTTCACGATCTAATGTTTATGGATGATTTCATGATGTTTATATGTACCTTAGAGTGTTGCAATCAACTAGGAAATGTGGGTACATCAATTAGGAAGTTGTACGAAAAGGTGGAAAAAGAATGGGGTGAACTGGCGTCCTTGTCACTCTACGAGGCGTGGGGCACCATGCCCAAACTTCAGAGGTCAAGTGTGGTGAACTGGCTGGTGCTGTACCCCAAGTCGCTACTGACAAGCGCTCTTGACTTTTATCCTCCTTTTTTCATCTCTAAACCCTCTAAACTTCCCTGGTTCTTTCTCCATACACTTAGGGTCATTCATACCCTCAATTTCCAATAGATTAACTCAAAAACAACCTGGAAATACGAATTAAATAAACATTAGGCATTCACCAACTAAATCAATAAGAATTCAACAATGTTCTTCAAGAACTTCACTTTTTATCATTCAACTAACTCGAAAATCAATAGATTGAAACAATTTTCGTGTGTGGGTGACTGATATCACATATGTTGATAGGGATCACCTCCAATGAATTCCATTTACAAAGCTTGACATTCTTACCGAATCCTTGACATTCTCCAAGCCCTAAACATAATTCTAACTTTGCCAAACTGTTCTAAGACTTGTTTTTACCCGTAAAATGAAATAGAAATTAATTAGTGAAAAGACTAGTTTGCCCTTCCCTAAATCCGGATAGGAAATTTACTTAATCCAATAATTTAACTTACGAAAGGCATAACTCACTCATTCGATATCAAAATTGCACAATATATGCGGAGTAGGAAAGATTATCCAACATCTTTCCACCTATATCCAAAAGCAACTCTAACTCATCCTGAGCTAGAAGTTATGGACGTTTGAATATAACCAAAACTTACTTTCTTAATGTAGAAACTTTTCGAGATTTTTCACTTTTCTTTTTAGAAGGATAATTTTAGTTTTTTAGCATATTTTTAGCTATTTCAAGTTGCAAGAGGTTACAGTATCTCTTTCTTGGAAAATTCATCCGCGAATGAGATTTCTTTTGGTAAGCGAAGAATAGTAACCTCAAGTTGAACACTCAACAATCAAAAACAAGTAACAACATGATTACTTATAGCTTATGTAGTACTATGAAGAGAAATAATACCTTGATCTGCATCGTGTCACATCCGGAGAGCACCCGCTAGACGTAACCAGCGTCGTCATCCTCAGAGAGGACTAAGACTAACCTCTTACCATTAGTCATTGCATATCACTGGTTAAAATGTGGAAAAATTAAAACTTTTAGTATAGATCTAAATAGTGACGTTTACATAGACCTCTACCTTACACATTAAATATACATAGGGAGTTTACATAGACTCCTTACATAGGAAGCTTACATAGGATTCTACTTTTAAGCTACATACACAATATACAAAGATAGCGTAATAGGAATGTCTCACATTTAAACCATCTAGAACGAGTACAACATTCGGGCATAACCCAAGCTTCATTGCAACAATAGCCACATATAGGCTTATATAATAATAGTCTTCAAATGAAAGAGAAAGAATGAAATTTCTTACGCTATAACAACATCAAATACCTAGATAGTGACATCGTCCTCGGAAGGTGAGGACCTACCAAACTTGGAGAATGGGAATCCAAGTTATCTTCAAATGGACCTTTAGAAGCTCAATGTCCGGAACCTACATAACTGTAGAAACATAGAAATATGGGTTAGTACACCAATTGTACTAAGTATAGAAACATACACATAAAATATTTGAAATCATTCTAAAGGAGACATTTGTTTAAAACCATGCTAAGTTACTTTGAAAAGCCTTATGCAGAACCAAGAACCCATATAAGCTAATAATCACATATTCCTTAAGACAAGACCATATACAAAACAAGACCAACATCATCAAATAAAACCAAGTGAACATGTATCATAGCATATTTGAGTACATAATAAAAACAACTCCAATATGATGTTATAATAATAAAGAATGTATAAGAGTTCATAACATTACAACATATACAAGACCTTTACTCGTAACCCACCATCAATTCTTTAAGTGCAATGACTAAGTAATGCCCCATAACCTTAATCAACCAAGTAAACCAAACAAAAGAACATAAGCAATGCCTAACCTCACATAACATAGCATTAAGAGTAGTCATGATCATATTTAACAATTTAGACCAATGACATGTTCATAAATGAAATAAACATCATATAAGATCATCAACATGTAAAGTAAAATACATGCATACCATTTACTTTATAAGACATAATAACAACCTTGTAGGACTTCCCTCAAGGACAACTAGTGCAATGTATAGGTAGAGTCCCATACCTCTACCTTGACTAAGTCAAACCCCTAAAGTCACCCTAGTTAGTGTTCACTTTATTACTTCATGTTACTTTCGGCAACACTTGACTTAACCGACATAGACCACATGAGCTAAAAGTTTAATCCGGTGTCATGAAACCCTACACCGAAAGAAGGTGGTCTACTTGCCAAGGTAGTACCAAAACTTGAACATAACATTCTAGGTGGATCCACTAGCTAGTATTCCTATGAAGACAACATAGTTCAAGAATTAGGATATATGTTTGGGACCCTCTTTAAGTCATTTAATTATAGTCTCCATCTCATGAGTACAATAGTGAACCTACCTTCCCACATTGGGAAGGGACACTCCTCACTACTAGTAAATTGGTGCTAAGCTAGGTCCCTTTTAAAATGTCTTTAGATCATCTTTTAACAATCATTACTTAGATTTGGTCATAGGAGACTAAGACTTTGTATAGTCATATTCATTATCTCATTAAGAATTGCATGATATTATCCTTTCAATACAACCCTCATATGTGAGATTAACACATTATCATTATCACGTCATAATAAGGCATATAGGTAATTCACAACCAACCTTATATCGTTACATCTTAATCATAATCTCACAATTCACAAAACCAAGAAATTTAAATTGCATCATCATACCAAAAACTACTTAATCTCATCACAAAATACACTTCAATTGAACTTTATCACCAAGTCCAAGCCATCACAATTGAAGTAAAGGTTTGAGATCACAAAGTCTTACCAATTATCCTTCAAAAATCATAATCCATGGTGTTACAATCAACCAACTAAACTCATCCATCCATAGGTGTGATAGAATCATTATAATAGTAATTAACACAAGCATCAAGTCAATTGCATCAATCCTAGTCAATTCAACATAACCCAGGGTTAGGGAATTGGGGTCAATTCATCACCTCTTCCGCATACTAGGTTTAACATCAATAACTACCACAATTGAATAATAATACATCAAAATATAACCATTATAATCATTATTAATCAAGAACAATACAATTTGGAAGATCAATTTTTGATATAAAGAAACCCATATGCAATTCATCTATTTGAAATCAATCTTGAAAGAACCATTTGGGGAAAGAAAAATCAAAGGTGAAAGGTTCCCATAGCTTGTTAACCCTTGAATATTGAAGCAGGAAAATGAAGTCTTTCTGCCCTAGAACCCTTTGACCTTGGTCTTCTATGGAGTTTCTTTGGGAGAGAGAAAGTAGAGAGAAGATAGAGTGATTTATGTTTGGGAATTATGGGGTGTTAAGTTGGGTGTCGACTAAAGGTTGCTTATAAAATCACTTAACTAACTTAATTAACCACCCCTTAACCCCTGATCAAACCCCTAATTAATTTACTTAAATTAGAATGGGACAGTAAAATTACAAGCCTGACCAACGAGACCCCGACATACGATCCTTAGGTCAGTTGACGCCTCTTTCACCCTTGTGCTTCACATCCGTAGGTAAGTTCAGAGAGTATGTATTTTGGACATTTTTGGAAAATTTATAAGTATAGCACTACGTAGGTGATACGCTCAAACTTACTTCTCAAATAAGAAGTAAAGCGGACGTGTCAAGTAAATAACCCAACTAGTGAGGTTGGGATCGTTCCCACGAGGAAAATAGTCTAGACTTAACTTCAACCTGTTATTACTATTGTTTGGTCAATGACTTCCTTGGAAAGTAAAAACATAAAAAGGGGGGTTTTCTATTTCTAAATGAGTGAAAATAAATAACGAACTTTAAAGAGACACTTAACAGTTTTGACAGTTGGATTTTAATCAATTAATCAAAGTAACTAGGGTTTACGTCTTCCCCACAGGTTCATAACTTGATAATTCTAACTATAACAATTCTTTCCTAGTATCTAGCATGCAAAGTGATAAGTTATGTATTTCTAATCCTTGGTCCGGCATCTAGAAAATCTCATTCTGCACCTTGGTCTGGCTACGTGTGTTGCTATCCTAACCCTTATCCTTACCTCATATTAAGCATCGTATTCGATATTTGACTAAGTTATTACCTCGTACCAATCAATACTAGCCTATTAGATAGTATACATTAAATCTATGTTAATAATTCTTTTCCTATTATCTACCTCCTTGGTCCGGCAAGAAACATTAAGGCGTTCTAACGTTGGCCATCCGTTAAAAAGACTTCTAAGCGAAAGAATTATTAATACATGCAAGACACTATTCTAGAATTGTTATTTTAGTTAGGGTTTATCTCATTATTTGCCTATGGTTCCCACAACCCTAGTTATGGAGTTTAGTTACTCATGTCCATAAACACAATATTCAAATATATTAAATAAGAGTTCATGTACTTACTTCAATGAGAAAGAGTAAAATCCAAAAGTTTTCTGATTAATCACAAAAAATCACTTGCAAGAATCTCAAAGTAATCAATAATCTCACAATAAGTCTAATGATTATCTAGAATTTCACAATACAATGTTTACCAATACGGAGTTTAACAATCTAAGAGTCTAACAATATGGAGTCTAACCTCAAAAACGAGGTTTTTCGAACTATTTATAGAAAATAAAAATCTAATTAAACAAGGACTCTGTTTGCTGGAAATCTGCCAAAACGCGGCTGGGTCGGTGGACCTCACGACGGATCGTCATGGTCACGACGGACCGTCATGGACTCCGTCGTCCCATACTTGTGCAATTTCTTCTGCTGCTCTTCTTCATTACTCTCGACGGCAAGTATGACGGACTGCCATAGGCACAACGGTCCGTCGAGGGCCTTCGTTTCAAAACACTTCAACTCTTGGAATATGGGTACTGGGATCACTTCTCTGAACATCATGACGAACCTGCAGGACGGACCGTCATAGACACGACGGACCGTCACAAGCTTCGTAACCCCACACTTGGTCAGACTTCCCCATCTTCCTTCAGCAGCTGCACTACGCTTCCACCTACGGACCGTCACAAGCACGACAGACCGTCATAAGCTCTGTAGCTAGTCTCTTCTGCATTTCTTCGCTCAAGTTTCTCCGCATTCAGTTTTGGACAGATTTCCTGCAAAACAAAGAGAAACTTATATAAAAATTAGCACAAAAAAGTCTTTTGGACACAATAAACTTAAGGAAAAAGTATTAATTATATCGTGAAACCACAATATATCAACACCCTCAACTTATATTCATTGTTTGTCCTCAAGCGATGCACTATGACTCACTACACAATCTTTGTACAATAGTATCCATGTTTTATCCTTTGCAATCATTTGGCTATCAATTCCGATTAATCTCATCAAATCTATGCATGCTACCACTATTAGGCTTGAAATATGTGGGATCAGAACATGACACAGACTCTCCATGCATTAACACCTATCCTCTTCAATTTCTTACTAAGGTGCTAACAATTCCGGTATTGCAACTAGTGTCCTCACTTCATAAAAAAATCCTCATTTTTCACACAATGATTTTAATTTGAGTATAAGTATTACTTTTCAACACTCGCTCTCAGAACAAAGTCACACTCATTCATACCTATTCCCATAATCTTGCCCTTATTTTCACTGCCTTAAGTTCGCTATACAACCCTTAGGATCACGATAGGACTTTCTTGGATTGTAACATAGGCTCAGGGTCAGGTAGGGTATATTTAGGTATACTTTTGTGACTTTTTGCCCTCCTTAACCTATCGCCTAAACCTTCCACTTTCAATCATTTTATCTTGTCCAGTTTCTCATATTCTTTCACCTTGCTATTTTCTCTTCTTTCTTCATTTGTGTAAGTGACTCTCTTCTTTTCTTGCTTGTATTTCTTGTATATTTTTCTTTTTCTTCACTTTTCTTTCAACTAATTCTTGAGGCACTTTACTTTTGTTCTTTCCCTCACTTTGTTGTTTCAACCCCACTTTCCAGAGCATTCATCATAATAGCCACCCTCAACTCATGGCTTTGCCACCCTCATAATACACAATACCCAAAATTGGGTCAGGGCCATAATGAAGTTTGTTTACTGCATTAGCCACCCTCAACTTATGCCAAAAGCATAATTTGAGGTGCACATGTCCAAGGAGGGACCAGGGCCAACACATTGTTCCCAGAAAAAATCAGTTGGGGTGAAAAAGAAAGGTCTAATTTTAAGCTCAGATTATTTGGATCAAAGAAGGATATTTCATTTGGTTTCTTTTATTTAGGCTAGAAATGGGCTATATTGAACAAGGGCCTATGATCCTTTCCTAATTGTCTATTACAACTTACTTTTAGCAGGACTAACCAAGCAAGTTCTAGCTCAGTACCAATAGTGGACTTATTCAAATTTTCCTCACACTCACTTGACATCTCATCACTATACCAGATTATCAGACACCTAGTTCCAATTTAAGACTTAGGGTAATGCAATGGTGTAACTCTATGTCATGCTTAGAGCCACACAATTATCAGTTACTATGGCTAGTCATGCATCATTTTCCAGTTTATCAGGATATCATTTAAGCCATCATGCTTCAGAATTAAACTATGTACAAAAGATATAAACATGCCGGTTCAACAGAAAAAGTAATCAATCTTTTAGGGAAAAAGAACACAGGCAAGAAAACCCCAAAAGAGTATAGAGAGTTGGGCTACTCAGACTTCACCCTAATGCTCACTTTCCATTTACCCCACCCCCAACAAAAAAACATGCAATTGTCCCCAATGCATAAAAATCTAAATACTAGAGTGTTAAGTGAAGCAAACCTGTGGCATAAAGCGCCATCGATTAGCAAGATGGTGGGTCCGGTTCCCCGGAACCCATGTCCTCTGCAATCTGGACACCCTTAGTGGTGTCCTTAGCAACAATTGCACCATCAGTAGTGCCTCCTGCTATCTCCACAGTGCGGGATCTAGACGCCCCAGTCGCTAACTCTGATGCTCTCATTTGGTGCACCTCCTCCTCAGCAAGTGAGGCTCTCCTCGCGTCTATCTCTCGGCGCTCCTTCTTCCATGCTCGTGCCTCGTCCTCTGCTCGACCACTACGCCTCTTGTCACTTTCTCGAGGGGGAGGTGGTGGAATTTCTGAAGTAGCAAAAAGGGCCGCCAACACTGTGTCCTCAGCAGGATCGACAGAAGGGGCCTCAGACTCCAGCACCCTAGCCTCTAAGATCGTGTCAATGTCTGCACGAAGACTGTTGGCTGCAGCCTGAAGAGTCGACACATCCACCGGAGGGGCTGGTCGGGCTAGCACCCTCAACTCAAAGGCATCCAAGCGCTGGTTAACCTCAATGATCTTCCGCTCTGTACACTGGACCATTTTCCTCTCTAGGCGCTCTTCTGACTCAGTAATAGGCTTCTGCATCCACGACTGGATATGATGCAAAAGTGTGGCCATTTGCGCCTCTAGTTATTGGACCCTAGCAAACGGGACTAGTGCCAATAGATGGGCTGTGCGGGAGGAGCTCGGAGCAGTGCTACATCCTGGGATAGACTCGACCGGGGTAGTGCCAGTGGACGCCACCTGTGTAGCCGTGCGGGCCTGGGCTACCGTATTAGCAAGATCATCAGCAAGTAGGGGCAGCTCTTGACGGGGCCCTCTACATTGAGCTAAATCATTGGCCTCGTCTCTGATGAGGCCGACACAACAGTTCCCTGCGGGGTCTTAAGCTGATCTACGTGCCATATGGGCACACATGCGGACCTGCAGAAAGCAAATATCATGCATGGGAAAGGGTAGGTACTAGTGACCTTGAATGCCCTCTCGTGCATGACTGCCTATAGAAGCCATGCGAAGTCCACCTCGAACCCGGCTATCATCGCCGCCATCAACACTGCTCGATCCCAGGTAACGATATTATCTGCAGTTGTGGGGGGAAAGGCAGTGACGGACAAGCAGCCATAAGAACTTCGCCGTGAAAGTGAGGTTGTCCTTCTTGATGGCCCCCTTCGGCTCAGTCACCCAATCGGCACCCTCTCCATCTACTGACAGGTGCAGGGCCATCCAGCGCTTGGTTGTATCTCTCAGTGATGGCTTGCGCAGGAACTAGCCATCTTTAACTATCTGCCAGTGGTAGTCAAACTCGGCAGTGAGAGGGGTCCGAGTACCATCACACCCTCGCTCTATAGAAACCTGACGGATGGCAAGCAGTGAAATGTCAACCTTTACGCCCCGTACTCGGACCTGCTCCAGGGGGCTGTTTAGCGGGGGCAGCCCGCCTATCTATCTGTGATTGGAGAGTCGCTACGTAGGATGCGTAGAACTCTCGGACCATTTCTTTACTGTAATGTCCCAGTGGACGTGCTGTCCACTCCAAGTGATGCCTGGTGAAGAGACGGTGGATCTCAGGCATTGTCGGGAGACTCCCTGTAAGGACCCGCCACTCTTAGGTGAGTGTTCAAGTCATCACTCCTTTGTCAGTAGGAACTTGGCGTCGGAGTAGACTTGAAATTGCCCGTCGACACACCATCATTTGGGCTGGTCAGTGGCTGGGGTGGGGGCTTGAGCTGGTGAGCCTGAGGTGGAATCTGAACTGCCAGCCTCCTCAGACGAGGCCGACGTTGCAGCGGTGGCGGGTGCGGGAACCTCAGCAGATCCGGAGGCTCCCTCTGACCACGATACTCCTAAGGAGCCAGACGCTCCTTCTTCATTTGTGGCTAACCCAGAGGGTGTGTCGGTAAGTGTGCGCTCCTCATTAGACTGGGAGACAGTGACTACGCTGGGCGCCACCTTTTTTGGTGTGTCTCTGGAAGCACGTGCAGCACGGGAAGGTGTGGAAGTGCCTGGGGTCACATACTCAGGGTCACGCTCATCATCAGAGCCGATGACCATGCGGGCAGACGAGGCGACAGACTTTGATCGACCGCGTGCGTAGATTCGGTCTTGCTTGGGTGCCATAGTAGATAGTACTTGTAAAGGATCAATATTAGTACGAGTAGTGGAAAACAAGACAAGCAAAACCATAGGAAATAAAACATTGAAAATAGTATGTCATTGCTATAGAAACAGTGCCACACGACGGGCCTGCTGACGGCTCGCATGACTATGACGGACCGTCATGAGGTCCGTCGTGTTTTACTTAGACTATGTATATATAGAGAACCCTGAAGGAGAGTCTCTGACTAGCATGAAGGTATGTGCAGGATGGACCGTCACAGGTACGACGGTCCGTCGTAAGACACTTAAAAAAATATGGAGACCCTTAGCAGAGGGGTCTCTGACCGTCATGACGGTCGTGCAGGATGGACCGTCGTGGGTATGACGGTCTGTCACATCTGTCCATTGAAGGACACTTAGAAAAAGTGAGAGACCCTTAGAAATAGGATCTCTGACAGCCAGAACGGTTGTGCAGGACGAACCGTCGTGAAGACGACGGTATGTCACATGTGTCCGTTGGGGAACACTTAGGAAAAAATGAGAGACCCTTAGAAACAGGGTTTCTAACAACCGGAACGGTTGTGCAGACGGTCCGTCACATGTGTCCATTGGGACAGGGTGCTAGGGCTTTTGGAACGGACCCCACGATGATCCGTCGTAGGTACGAAGGTCCATCATCGTGGTCTCGTTCTGTATAACACTGACAGAACTGGGGGTACCCCATGCATCCCCGATGAACCCACATCAAACTTGTAGTGTTTTGGACCTACATTTGTCTATCTCAACTACCTAGGAAACTAGCAATGCAAAAGCACCTATGTCTAGGGTTGTCAACATGGCAATTTCGAACATTTTGAATCTAGGTTAGACATAATCATATAAAGGAAACAACATACGACGAAGAACTAAACTAGTACTAACTAATAAACAAAAATGCAAGATAAATGAGTAGAAATTAGAGACACATACCTTAGAATTGGAGAAAAACAAATAGACAAGTACTTGGTGGCAAGACAGACACCCACAGTAGTAGCTTCGACTAGTAGATTAACACTTTTAGGGCTTTGGATAATTGTGGGGGGCAATGATCGGTGGTTGATAGAGGAATAGATTGTGGAAGTTGAGAAAGAAAGAGTAATGGGAGAAATAATGAAGTAATGGGGGTTAAATGAGGGGTTGGGGAGTTTAAATGGTCAAAGTTTATATTAAACTCCAACCGGGTCAGGTCGGGTCGGGTATGCCTGATTAATCACGCGGCGATTACCCTACGACGGTCCATCGCAATTGTGATGACCCGTCGTTGGTTCTGTCGTGTGTGCCCTAGTTTGAAACTAACAGTAAAAAATGTACCTTGCACGACGGATGCATACGACGGTCCGTCGATGTATCCGTCAGTGACTGCTGCAGAGTAATTTTCTGCAGAATTTCCTGGTAATGTGCCTGCAAATTTAAAACCCATTAGTAGAAAATGCTATCATTACTAAAAAGACTATAAGTATTGGGTTGCCTCCCAACAAACGCCTGATTTAATGTCGCGGCACGACTGGGGACCCTTGATTACTAAGACTTCATCAAGATGGTATGCCTCTATCACTTCATTCCTCGATGCTTTATGCCCAAAATAAAGTTTTATTCTATCTCTATTCCTCTTAAACCGCACTCCCTCCTTGACTTTTAACTCAACTGCTCAATGAGGGAATACTTGGGTAATCAAGTAAGGGCCAATCCATTTGGACTTAAGCTTGCCTGGAAGACAAGGCACCCCAGAACTGTCTACAAGGACCAAATCCCCAACCATAAACTCTTGTTTTGCATTTTTCTGTTCAGTCTCCTTCTTAATCTTTTCTTCGTGGGATATGGCAGATACCGATTGGAGATCACCACTCTGCCTCCTGGTCCTACAAATGTTGAAGGTCTCTTTTTCATTATTCAACCGAAATTTCATCTGTCCCTTCTCCATATCAACTAGTGCTCTACCTGTAGCAAGGAATGTCCTCCCAAGAATAATAGGCACTTCAAAATCGACCTCACAATCAAGAATAACAAAATCAGCCGGAAAGATGAATGACTCCACTTTTACTAGCATATCATGGAGTATCCATATAGGCCGTTTCACTTTCCGATCAGCCATCAGTAGTTGCCTTGCAGTGGGTTTTGGATCCCCCAAACCCAATTTCTTGTAAATCAAGAGGGGCATGAGATTTATGCTTGCCCCCAGATTGCATAATGCTTTCACACAATGTAATGACCCAATTGTACAAGGGATAGTAAACGCACCAGGATCTTTTTTCTTTTGTACGAGGGATCTTGTTGCAATAGAACTATAATGCTGCAGTCTATCATCATCCTCGAAAGTGACCGATCTTTTCTTGGTGACCAGATCTTTCATAAATTTGGCATAACGGGGCATTTGTTCTAGATCTTCTACCAAAGGGACATTGATAGAAAGCTGCTTCAACATTGTTATGAAATGCCGGTATTTACCATCCACGGTATTTTCCACTAATCTCTGAGGGAAGGGTGGTGGTAGCCTAGGCATGGGAATTACCTTGATAGGTACTTCTGCATCTTTTCCATTAATTTCCTCTGCTTCACCACTACCCTTTACCACATTATGATTATCCTTTCTCACATTTTCCTCAGTAGATGGCATAGGGGGGTCATAGGTTTGCTTACCACCCCGAGTAGTGATTGCCATACAGTGCGCATCATTCTTTGGATTTTGGACAGTGTTGCTAGGAAGAGTGCCCGGTTGCCGTGTTTTCACTGTCACAGATAATTGGGCCACTTGCAATTTGATCTGTTTAATCAAAATTGCATGTGTATCAACTTTTTGCCCAATACTAGCTAAATCACCTTTTAACTCTTTAATGTGCTCATCAATAGCATCGAACCTCCTCATCATTTTGTGCAACATATCCTCAACTTGGGCCATACTATCTCCACCATCCCTAGGAGTAACTTCACGATTTTGAGGAGGGACATAGGTCCCATTCCTGTCATTTCTATTCGCATAGTTACCCCTGTTGAAGTTGTTGTCGCAGTTGTAGTTTCCATCTCGGACATAATGACCCTCACGATTGTAATTACCATAGTTACGACCTTTGTTCCCTTGACCTTGGCGCCAATTATCCTGACTTGAGCCTTGGGCGCTTGGTCGGAAACCCCCCATCTGCTCATTTACTGCATAAGTGTCCTCCACATAATAGCATTCATCATTAGGAGGTGGTGGTTTAGCCAAGTAGTTGACTATATTTATCTTTTCTGCACCCCTAGTGACATGTTTTAGTACCAACCCAAGCTTAGTTCTCATCTGAGCCATTGCTTCACGAATCTCATCTGTGGCTGGGTTGTGAGTGGACTGCATTGCGAAGGTGTTTCTCCCTGTTTCAGACTTCCTAGTACTCCAAGTTTTGTTATTCCGCGAGATTTTCTCTAATTTTTCAGTGATCTCAGCATAAGGACACTCCCCATAAGATCCACCTTCTATGGTGTCCAACACTGCTTTATTGTTATCATCTTGTCCCCGATAGAAGTATTCCTTCAGTGACTCATCATCTGTACGATGATTTGGAACACTTCTAAAGAATGAGGTGAATCTATCCCAAGAACTACTAACTGACTCTCCTGGTAGTGCCACAAAGTTGTTCACTCTGTCTTTGTGGTTTAGTTTCTTGGAGATTGTATAGTAGTGTGCTAAGAAAACATCCCTTAGTTGGTTCCAAGTGAAGATTGAGTTGTATGGGAGCTCAGTGAACCATATAGCAGCCTCTCCCGTCAGAGAGATGGGAAACACTCTGAGACCTATTACATCTAAATCCAAATCAGGCCTCCTTACACAACTTTTACACACTGCCCTTACCTTAGCTATATGGGCATGTGGATCCTCAGAGGGTAGCCCTGAAAATAAACCTCTGGCACTTAGCACTTACATCAGGCTACTAGTTACCACAAAAGTGTGGCCTATGGGAGAGGAGGCAAAACCAGTGGCCCATCCGAGTCTGCTATGTTATCATAGCCTTTGTAGTATGCTTGGGGCCGTGGAGCGGGATTTTGTGCCCTCTGTTGATGTTCACCAGGAGCATCGGGTAACATCTGACCATGAACATCAACCAGAGCTGGGATGTTCTGGTTCGGATCATCATCATTTATTCCCAAGTTTCAATTCATGTTGCACAGTGTACGCTCTAGCTTGTGATCGTAGGGAATCAAGGATTCTCTTCCTCTCCGTGTATTTGGCATACAAGGAGGATAGTTCTAAAAAATCAAAAACAATAAAACAAAGTAAAATCAAGAAAATATCAACTAAACTATAGTAATAAGTTCAAGTTAATCTAAAATCTATAATCCCCGGTAATGGCGCCAAAATTTGATACGCTCAAACTTACTTATCAAATAAGAAGTAAAGCGGTTGTGTCAAGTAAATAACCCAACTAGTGAGGTTGGGATCGTTCCCACGAGGAAAATAGTCTAGAGTTAACTTCAACCTGTTATTACTATTGTTTGGTCAATGACTTCCTTGGAAAGTAAAAACATAAAAATGGGGGTTTCTATTTCTAAATGAGTGAAAATAAATAATGAAATTGAAAGAGACACTTAAAAGCTCTGACAGCTGGATTTTAATCAATTAATCAAAGTAACTAGGGTTTACGTGTTCTCCACAAGTTCATAACTTGATAATTCTAACTATAACAATTCTTTCCTAGTATCTTGCATGCAAAGTGATAAGTTATGTATTTCTAAATCCTTGGTCTGGCATCTAGAAAATCTCACTCCGCACCTTGGTCCGGCTACGTGTGTTGCTATCCTAACCCTTATCCTTACCTCATATTAAGCATCGTATTCGATATTTGACTAAGTTATTACCTCGTACCAATCAATACTAGCCTATTAGATAGTATACACTAAATCTATGTTAATAATTCTTTTCCTATTATCTACCTCCTTGGTCCGGCAAGTAGCATTAAGGCGAGTTCTAACATTGGCCATCCGTTAAAAAGACTTCAAAGCGAAAGAATTATTAATACATACAAGACACTATTCCAGAATTGTTATTTTAGTTAGGGTTTATCTCATTATTTGCCTATGGTTCCCACAACCCTAGTTATAGAGTTTAGTTACTCATGGCCATAAACACAATATTCAAATATATTAAATAAGAGTTCATGTACTTACTTCAACGAGAAAGAGTAAAATCCAAAAGTTTGCTTGATTAATTACCAAAAATCACTTGCAAGAATCTCAAAGTAATCAATAATCTCACAAAAAGCCTAATGATTATCAAGAATCTCACAATACAATGTTTACCAATACGGAGTTTAACAATCTAAGAGTCGAACAATACGGAGTCTAACCTCAAAAACGAGGTTTTTCGAACTATTTATAGAAAATAAAAACCTAATTAAACAAGGACTCTGTTTGCTGGAAATCTGCCAAAACGCGGTTGGGTCGACGGACCTCGCGACAGATCGTCATGGTCACGACGGACCGTCATAGACTCCATCGTCCCATACTTGTGCAATTTCTTCTACTGCTCTTCTTTATTACCCTTGACGGCAAGTATGACGGACCGTCATAGGCACAACGGTCCATCGAGGGCCTTCGTTTCAAAACACTTCAACTCTTGGAATATGGGTACTGGGATCACTTCTCTGAACTTCATGACGAACTTGCAGGACGGACCGTCATAGACAGGACGGACCGTCACAAGCTTCGTAACCCCACACTTGGTAACACTTTCCCATCTTCCTTCAGCAGTTGCACTACGCTGCCACCTACGGACCGTCACAAGCACGACGGACCGTCATAAGCTCCGTAGGTGGTCTTTTCTGCATTTATTCGCTCAAAATCTCCGTATTCAGCTTTAGACAGATTTCTTGCAAAACAAAGAGAAACTTATATAAAAATTAGCACAAAAAGGCTTTTGGACACACTAAACTTAACGAAAAAGTATTAATTATACCATGAAACCATGGTATATCAGTAGGAATCAACGACCCATCACTTATCCAACGGTCCGTTACCTGCAATCGTAGGTAGCCACTGCCAACACAACCTAATTTTGCAGATTCTGGTCAAATGCAAGGGTCCTCTCCAAGGACCCTTAGGATGATCCTTGGGGAGTCGTACCCAGATGTTTTGACCCTAAACACACTCTAGTATATGTTTAACAACTTTCCACCAAATTTCATCAAATTTTAACTCTTAAAACCCCGTGAAAGAGGCTAAAACACACTAGCACCTACTTCACTAGTCTCCGAACGTCACGAACCGTTTCTTGACGTCTTGACTATAAAACTTCCTAAATGACTTATAAACATTATGTTAGGTCCTAAAATAGTGTTACCAACCTTACACCAACATTTGTGGCTCTATATTAGGTCTTGGACTTTCGGAGTGTTACACATTGCCTCTGAATTCAAAGAGATGTGAATATCTTTTTTTCATATCCTCTTCAGATTCCCAAGTAGCGTGTTTAAAAAATTGGTTCCTCTAAAGGAACTTGATTGAGGCTACCTGTTTTGTTCTCAACTTGCGAACTTGGCAATCAAGAATCTCATTTGGAATCTTCTCATAAGAGAATCTATCTTTGATCCCAATATTCTTAGTTTAAATGATCAACGAAGTATCACCCATGTACTTCTTCAACATGGAGATATGAAATACGGATGAACCGCTGCTAACTCTTGTGGTAGCTCTAACTTATAACCTACATTGCCAATTCTCTAGGATATTCTATGAGGTCCACATACCGGGGACTAAGTTTCCATTTTACCAAACCTCATAACACCCTTTATGGGTGAAACTTTCAGATATACCCAATCATCTACTTTGAACTCTAACGGCCTTCTCCTAACATATGTGTAGGATTTTTGACGACACTGTGCCATTTTCAATCTCTCTTGAATCACCTTAACCTTATCTATAGCTTGGTGAACAATATCTGGTCCTATCAACCTTCTTCACCAACCTCAAACCATCCAATAGAAGATCTGCATCTTCTCACATAAAGAGCTTTATACAGAGCCATTTGGATTCTAGAGTGATAACTATTGTTGCAAGCAAACTAAATGAGAGGTAGGTGATCATCCCAATTCCCCTTAATATAAGTCACGCAAGCCCTCAACATATCTTCTAAGGTCTGGATAGTACGCTTATATTGCCCATCCATTTGCGGATGAAAATCAGTACATAAGTTCACCTTTGAACTCAAACCTTTTTGGAAAAATTTCCACAATCATGCACTAAAAATTGTGCATCTCTATGTGAAATGATGGATACTAGAACTCCATAAAGTCTTACCACTTCTTGAATGTACAACTTAGCATAATCTTCTACCAAATGGGTAGTCTTTATCGAAAAAATGGGTTGATTTTGTCATTCTACCGATGATCTCCCAAATGGAATCATGCTGCCCGTGAGACCTCGGTAATCTTGTGATGAAGTCCATAAAATTATATCCCACTTCTATTCCGGAAGTTTTATATTTTAAGCCAACCCTCCAGGCCTTTAGTTCTCCACTTTCACTTGCTGCCAATTTAGGTACTTGGCAACAAACTCAGGAATGCCCCTGTTGTTGCCTTCCCACTAATATATTTCTCTCAAATCATTTGTGGAGCCCGGATGAATAGAATAATTAGAGCTATGAGATACATCCCTGATCCTCTCTTGCAACCCATCCACCATAGGTATACAGAACCTAGCCTGATACTTCAGCACACCATCTCCACCATGTTGAAAAGATAATAATCTTTGGTTATGAACATTTTACTTCAATTCAAGCAAAATAGGGTCGTGGTATTGTTTTACTTTCACCTCTAACACTAGAGATGATTCATCCCAATTTGTCACCACTATTCCTCTTTTTGTGAAATCCACAAGTCTGACTCCCAAGAGTGCATGTCTGTGCACATCTTCGGCTAACTCTATCTTTTTTCCCTTATCATGGGCGGTACTCCCTATATATAATCTGCTTAAAACATTAGCAACAACATAAGACTTACCTGGGTGGCAAAGAATACTCAAGTCATAATCTTTGAGTTATTAGTCTTTCGAGGTGAACACATATTGTAAGGTTTTGTAGTCAGTAAGTATATCAAATTGAACACCATACAATTAGTGCCGCTATATATTTAAATAAAAAACTATAAAAACCAATTCTAAGTCATGGGTTGGATAGTTCTTCTAATGTACTTTAAAATGTGTGCACGCATAAGCTATAACCTTTCCCTTGAGCATTGGTTACCAACATCGAATTTTGTAAAACTATATAGCTGCTAAGTCAAGTAGTAACCAACCAAGTAGGGAAACAGAAAGGAGCTTGATAGAAAAGGGCTGACACCTCGTGGGTTCGTGAGTTACTGAGAATGAATCCTCCTAGCTTCACCGGATCAAGCACTACTGAGGACCCAGAGAACTTTGTGGAAGAATGGAAGAAAGTGTTTGAGGTGATGCGTGGGTTAATACTGAGATGGTTGGTTTAGCTGCATATCAACAAAAGGGTGTGGCCATAACCTGGTTTGACCAATTGAAAGAGGTAAGAGCATAGGACGCACCACATCCAAGTTGGGATTGCTTTGAAGAAGACTTGTTAGAGAGGTTCTTTCCTTGAGAACTGAAGGAAGAAAATGTTCGGGAGTTCCTCAGTTTGAAATGGGACTCCATGAGTGTTCATGGGTATGAATTGAAGTTCACCCAACTTGTTTGTCACCGTTTTGGGTCATGCTTCAAGCAAGGAAGGTATGGCTGCAATGTTCATTGGTGACATGGACATATCAAGGCTTATGGTTTATGTGCACCAAGTTGAAAAGGATAAACTGAGGGACATAGAGGAATATAGAAACAAGAAAGCAAAGACTGGTTATGAGTCTGTGTAGCAGAAAGATGGTTCAAGTTGACCATAATTCAGAAAGCAACTAGGCATACACCATCATCTGCTAGTGCACTTCCAGCCAGAATTAGAGGGGAGTATAATTGCCACAATTCATAGAACTTCAAGGCTAGACCAGCCCAATACCAAGGTAGTGTGGCACAAGGAAGTAGTAGGATTTTTGCATGTGATAAATCTGGTAGAACCTACCCAGGTAAATGTCGTGATCGCCAGACATGTTGTTTCAAATGTGGTCAAGAGGGTCACTTCATGAGGGAGTGCCCTAAGAATAAGAAAGGTGGTGGAAATTCAGGAAATAGAGCTCATCTTCATCAGTCGCTCCACCAGACAAAGCTGTACCTAGAGGAGACACTTCTGGTACTGGCGGAGGGGCAAACCGTCTCTATGCAATCACTATTCGCCAAGAGATAGAGAACTTTTCAGTTGTTATTATGGCTGTGATTAAAGTCTTAACTTTTGATGTTTATGCTTTTTTAGACCTAGGAGCAAGTTTACTCTTTGTTACTCCTTATGTTGTAAATCATTATGAGATTCTTCCTAAAGAACTTTGTGAACCCTTTTGTGTTTCTACACCTGTTGGGGAGTCTACTATAGCGGAAAGAGTCTACCATGATTGTGTTGTTTCCATCAATCACAAGAGCACTATGGCTGATCTAGTAGAGTTAAATATAGTAGATTTTGATGTCATTCTAGGTATGGACTGGCTCTATGACTGTTATGCACCAATAGACTGTAGAACTCGAGTTGTCATGTTTCAAAATTCGTAAAAAGCCAACCATAGACTGTACTAGTAGTTCAAAAGTGACTAAGGGTCATTTCATTTCGTACCTTAAGGAGAGGAAGTTAGTTTCAAATGGTTGTATGTATCACTTAGTCTGAGTTAATAACTCTAGTGTTGATGTACATGTTCTTCAGACAATACCTATAATCAGTGAGTTTGCAGAAGTCTTTCCGGATGATCTACCCGGAAACCTTCCTGAAAAGAGATAGACTTCAGCATAAACATCATCCCATATACTTGTCCTATCTCTATTCCTCCATACAGAATCACACCAGCAGAGTTGAAAGAGCTAAAATAACAATTGAAATATTTGTTAGGCAAGTGTCTCACCTCGGGGTGCTCCGATCTTGTTTGTAAGGAAGAAAGATGGGTCCCTTAGAATGTGTATAGATTACCTCCAATTAAATAAGGTGATCATTAATAATAAGTATCCTCTTCCAAGGATAGATGATCTTTTTGATCAATTTGAAGGTGTTTCTTTTTTCCAAGATTGAGCTTAGATCAGATTATCATCAGCTGAAAGTAAGGGAATGTGTTTCCAAGATAAACTTTAGATTAAGGTATGGGCATTATGAAATTTTGGTTATATCCTTTGGTTTGAAAAATGCATTTGCAACATTCATGGATCTTATAATTTTTTTTTCAAACCTTATTTAGATATGTTTGTCATCGTCTTCATTGATGACATATTTTTTTTTTCAAGGAATAAAGAAGATCATGCTAGTCACCTAAGGACTGTTCTTCAGACCTTGAAAGACAAGGAGCTATATGCCAATTTCTCCAAGTGAGATTTTTTAATTAAGTCTATGGCATTCTTTGGCCACGTAGTTTTGGTGATGGAATTAGAGTCGACACTCAGAAGATCGAGGCAATTCAGAGTTGGACTAGACCCACATCTCCAACAGACATAAGGAGTTCTTGGGTTTGGCTAGCTATTATAGGATATTTGTTGAAGGATTTTCATCTATCTCCTTTCCTTTGACCAAGCTAACACAAAATACAGTCATGTTTCAATGGTCTGAAGCTTATGAGAAAAATTTTCAAGAGTTGACTACCGCTCCTGTTTTGACCTTACCAAAGGGTACTCAAGGTTTTGTGGTGTATTCTGATACATCAAGAGTTCTCTTGGTTGTGTATTGATGCAAAATGACAAGGTTATAGCTTATGCCTGTACACAGTTGAAGATTCATGAGAAGGATTATCCGACTCATGACTTAGAATTGACTGCAATAGTGTTTGCTTTGAAGATATGAAACCACTACTTGTATTGTGTTCATGTTTACATATTAAATGACCACAAGAGCCTCCAATATGTTGTCACTCCAAAAGAACTCAATCTTATACAAAAGAGGTGCTTAGAATTACTCAATGATTATGACATGAGTATTCTATACCACACAGGTAAGGCTAATATGGTTGCTGATGTCTTAAGCTGGTTGTCTATACGAAGAACTTCCCATGTTGAAGAAGGAAAGAGCGAGTTAGCAAAAGATGTGCATAGACTAACACGTTTGGGAGTCAAACTTATGGATTCTACAGAAGGAGGAATAGTGGTGACCAATGTAGTTGAGTCTTCATTATTTTGAGAGGTGAAAGAAAAGCAAGACTAAGATCCCATTTTGCTTGATTTGAAGGCAAATGTCCATAAGAAAAGTGTGTTGGCTTTTGAACAAGGGGGATATGGTGTGCTGAAGTACCAAGGCAGATTATTTGTACCTAAGGTGGATGGACTCCAAGAGAGGATCTTGGAGGAGGCTCATAGGTCCATATATTCCATTCATACGGGTTCCATCAATATGTACCGCAATTTGATAAATGTATATTGGTGGGAAGGCATGAGGAAAGACATTGTTGTGTTTGTCGCCAAGTGCACAAATTTTCAGCAAGTGAGAGTAGAACACCTAAGCTCTGAAGGTTTACCTTAGAATATTGAACTTCTAGAATGGAAGTGGGAGATGATTAATATAAACTTCATCATAGGCTTGCCAAGATCTCTAAGGCAACATGATTCTATTTGGGTGATTGTTGATAGAATGACAAAATTAACCCATTTCTTTCCTATAAAGAGTACCTATTCGGCCGAGGATTATGCTAAGTGGTACCTTTAAGAGGTTTTAATATTTCATGGAGTTTTGGTTTCTATTATATCAAATAGAGGTTCATAATTTACTATACTCTTCCGAGAATCTTTCTAAAAAGGTTTGGGTATAAAGGTGAACCTAAGTACTACTTTTCATCCTTGAACAAATGGAAAAGAATAATGCACTATTCAGATATTGGAGGATATGTTGATATCTTGAGTGACCAATTTCAAAGGGAATTAGGATGATCACATACATCTCACTGAGTTCTCTTACAACAACATCTACCATTCGAGCATCCAAATAACTCCATATGAGGCTCTTTATAGGAAAAGATGCAAATCTCCTATTGGGTGGTTCGAAGTTAGTGAAGAAGAGTTGATAAGACCATATCTAGTTCACCAAGCTATGGAGAAGGTAAAAGTTATTTAATAAAGATTGAAGACGACACAAAGTTTCCAAAAGTCCTACACCAATGTTAGAAGAAGGACATCAAAGTTTGAGGTATATTATTAGGTGTATCTTAAGGTTTCACCCATGAAAGCTGTTATGAGGTTTGGTAAGAAGGGGAAACATAGTCCCCGGTGTATTAAAACTTATTGAATCTTCAAAAGAGTGGGAAGTGTGGCCTATGAGTTGGAGTTACCCTAAGAGTTAGCAGCGGTTCATTCGGTATTCTACATTTTTATGCTGAAGAAGTGCTTAGGTGATCCTTCATTGATAGTAAAAACTGATAATGTTGGGATTACGGATAACTTATCCTATGAAGAAGTTTCAGTTTAGATTTTGGATCGTCAAGTTTGCAAGATGAGGACAAAGGAAGTTGCTTCAGTCAAGGTCCTGTGGAGGAACCAATTCGTTGAGGAAGCAACTTGGGAAGCTGAGGAGGATATGAAGAAGAGATATCCACATCTCTTCCAATTTGGAAAGAATGCAGATCAAGGTATTGAATTATACTCTTAACACTTTATAAGACTATGTGTAAGCATGTTATTACTTGCTTTTGGTTGTTGAGTGCTGAAATGATGTTACTACCCTTAGCTTAGTGAAAGAATTCTCATTCGAAGACAAATGTTTCCAAGGGGGATATATTGTAATATTTGTAACTTGAAATAACTAAGAATAAGCTAAGAAAATTTTTGGAAATAAATAGGGAAATTTGGAAATTTCCAGCTTTCAAAAGTGAGTTTTGGTCATTTTCAAGCGGCCATAACTTCATCTCAGGAAGAGTTTAAATGAGTTCTTTATATGGTTAGAAATATGTTTGGAAGATTTTTCCAATGCCGCCAAGTTTTAGAAAATCCGACGTCGTAAGAGGGAGATATGGTTTTTGGAATTTAGGCTTTTGGATTGAGGAAAGTCCAATCTGGATTGTAGTAAGGGAAACTTTGTCTTTTCAACTCAGTAATTTCTAAATAATTTTAAGGGTTTATTAGAGGTAAAACCAAGTCCCAAACAGTTTTTGCAAAGTTGAGAACGCTTAGGGCTTGGGAGAAAAGAGAAACGAAGAGGAAGATCAAGAATTTTCCAAGAACGCCAAGATCGTTGCTTGGATTTCTTCAAGGGTGATCCCTATCGAGGTATGTGGGATGTTTTTGTTGGGTTAATTCACCACACACCAATTTGTTTCAATTCATCAAATTTATGGATTGATTTCCTGTCAGGAGTAAATCCTTGACGGGAAGTGTGATTTTTTGTTGATTGAATTGTTGGCTGCCATTGTTGATTTGATTCTGTTTTATTAGAATATTTTGAGTTGACTTCAGTGGTTATTATTAGTACCAATAGTCCCAATCATTTAGTGAAAGAACTAGTAAATTTTGGGGTGTTTGGGGATGAAAAGCGTGTTGAAGAATTCGTCAGGCGTACCTCGATAAGGTCAGCGGCGGTGCGCATGCAGTGTGCAAGAAAGTGGACTCAGTCAATAAATTCCCGGCAATGGTGCGCCTGAAACCGGCCTCAGTTAACTGAGGTTGCTGCCGCGCCACTAGTATGCCTAACTTGGCATTTTTCGTCTTGTTTTCATAGTTTAGCTCTTGTAAGTTCTTACAACGTACATTAACATCTCCTAATGATTCTAATTACTTCAAAATATTTCTAAATATCCAGAAATCATCCAAAGAACTCAAATCTAAACCTTGAACCTATATCCGTTCAAGGAAAGTTAAGATCAATGTCAAGGGAGTTAAGGAGTCAAGTCTAAAGCTATGAAGTAAGTTAATGTAAAGTTTCTTAAAGTTTCCAAGATTCTCTAAATGTTTTAACTTCGATTTAAGGCTCAAGTTTCGAATTAAAGAAAGAGTAAATGTTAAAGTCTTTCACAAACGTGTTCGCTTGATTTAAGACTTAGAGTTCAAGTTAAGTAAAGAGCAAGAGTTGAGTTCATTTCTCAATAGTTACAAGGGGACTAAGTATTCCATAAAGGTTTAACAAATGTTTCACATTTAAGTAAAACGGAAACTAAGAGTTCCAAAAGAGTTTTGAACTAAAAGGGGAAAATTGATTCCAAAAGAAGCTTTTTAATGATAAAGGGTTCAATAAATTATCTCAACCCAAAGGAATGAATTTCTATAAAAAGTATGAGCTAAAGTATATTTTGGGAGTAGTATTGAGCACCAATGTGTGGATAAGAGTTCATATTAATTTATGTGTCCATGGAAACCATGAAGACATCATGGGAATTGATGGGTCATACTTTTTAGATGATCACGTAAGTTGAGCTAGTGGATTCACTAAGTTAAGTAAGGTCCGATACTGATGGCAAGAATTAGGATGGTCTTGGGGAACGTGAAATAAACCGTTGTATCATCACTTAAGCTCAAAGTGATGGCTTTTGGTTTGAGAATCTCCAACAAAAGTCATATTACTTTCACATATAAGTAACGTTGAGTTTGTTATAACATTTGTTTAACGAAGTAAGTTGATTTATTGTTTTACAAGCTTTATATATATCACATGTGTTTTAAATTGCTTTATATACATACTTTGAATAAAGTATATTCTTGAGTTGAGCAGAGCCAAGGTAAGTTCATCTTATTCCCCTCAAGCTTAAGTTGTCATTTAGCTTTCCAACTCGCATAATCATACATACAATGTAATGATGTCAGTTGGCCTACATTGTTATATGATGCAGACACAGGTAACCAGGATTAGCACGTAGTGCACCGTTGATCCATTTGAGCACTACATAGTCCCTTGGTGAACCTCCATGCGTTCCGGATGACATCCCTTTATTTGCTTTTCTAGATTAGTCATTAGGATGTTGTGAGGTCTGTCCCAACATCCATCTAAGTGATTAGAGTCTTCATATATAGTTGGACAATTAGTAGTCAATTTTAGAGTATCTTTTGTTTTATAACTTCATATATTTAAGCGTTGAGACTTAAGTGCCTTTTTATCCAAGATAGTTTTTGAAGGTATTTGATTAGAATGCTTTAAATTCTTTATCGTAGATGAAAAAGTCTTCTACTGAGTTAAATAAGTCAAGCCAAGGGTTTTCTTGCAGCCAGTAATGGTCTTCGAGTGCCAACAATGTCCTGGGTATAAGGTCCGGGCGTGACACCTTTTCCTTGGACTTCAATAGATTTTTCTATTTGAGATTTTTTTTAGATTATTAAAATGTTCCGTTATTTTCCTTTGTTATACAATTAACATATTTAATCCTAATTTACTCATATGTATAGTTTTTGTCCATAAAACCAAATAACTTAGGACAACCTTTTGTCAACGTGGAGTCCAATCTCAATAATAATAAAAGAGTTTTCATAGGGAAATTATGACACGTAAAGGTCCTAATTGGGGCCAAGTTTGCTAACAAGAAAGGAATTTTATCCTATTGTTAATAGTTCAAGTGTATTGGTAGACCAAAACTTCCCAACAATTTAACGTTCTTTTTGGCCATTTTGCTATTTTATGATAATTTTGTTAAGCACTCAACTTTTGTTAAATTTAAGGACAAAATATACACTATGGATACATTAATAGTTATATGTGAATACTACAAGGATCAAAGTTACAGGATAACATCCTAACTCGCGGGCCAAAACTGTTGTTTTCCTTTTATAAAACGACATTGTTGTTAGGGTTAATTTAAATTTCAAACAGGCTTCCAGGTGGGAGTTTATTTTAGTTTTATTTTATTTTTAGTTTCGATCAGGTTGCTACATTTCTTTTTAGTCTTCTAAACTTGAAATAAATCTGGCTAGGTGATAAGGGAAGTATAATAACATAGAAAAGTGATATTTTTCGTTTAAAAAAACAAGGGAGAAGATGAATTTAGCATACAGTTTAAAATATTTGACCGACTATTTGGGAAATGAATTTTAATTTTTAGATAGACAACTGAAGATTTTATTTGCTTAACGTATGACTCTTTATTGTGTTAAGTTTGAGACTTTAAGCAACTATATTTTCTAGAAAATTAGATGGGAACTTGTTGTACGTCTTGAAATTATATAACTTATAAAGACAATTAGTAGTATTCTAATTTATAATCTTTTTGCATACACTTAAATAAAACACAAATCAATTTTACTAACAATTAATGATTGTGGTTGAGTGATAAGTATTATCTCGAGTTCAAATGTCACTAGATATGAACTCGTCATGTTTATAAAGTTTTTTTACCCCACTATCAAACTCTACAACGTGAATTAAGATTTAGTTGGAGCATAATTAGCTTTCTCAAAAATCGATCAAAAACATAAAAAAAACATCAATTTTGAATGGAGTGGAAAGGCACAAGTTGGGTGATCATTTTAATATCTATATTATTCAAATATGCCAAAGTCACTTAACTATGTTTTAACTTAAAAAAACATGATTTTAAATATAATAACACAAAAATCACATTTGCCGAAAGATTCAACCCAAATGAGTATGAGTTTTTTTACTTTATTTTTTGGAGTAATAGATACAAAATATTCCCGAAACTACGCAATATATTAACAAAATAATTTTTTTGTTACTTTAATTTTTGAAGCAAACTCCAAAAGTATGATCTTTATAAAAAAAAAAAGGACCGACCTAAAACAATTAAATAAGAGGGAGATATTGTATTGTATTTTGTTGAATACCACATTTGGATGATTTGCAGTGTTCCTCGTCATTACATTATATGATATATAAAAAATATTTAATGTTTACACTAAAAGAAAAATAGACTATGAGGTAGAGCCACTATAAAAATATACTACGAAGTATAAAATAAGATTATTAAATTAGAAGTGAAGACGAATAAAAATAAATTTTAAGATTATGACATGATCTTACCAAATTGCTCATTACCTAAAATTGAATTTATGCCGTTATTTAACGATTAATTGAATCATTATATGATAAAATAAAATTTAATTAAGAATCAAAATACACATGATATTTAAACTAACAATACAATACATTATACGACAATAATACAAATTAATAAATACGTCAATTTTTGCTATTTATTTGGTCTAATATCTTAAATTTTTTACAACTTATGCAGCTCCATTTTTACTTTTTAAACAAAATATGGCCCAAATTTATGCCGTACATGTAATGACCCGACATTTCACGCAAATTCAAGGCCAACAAGAAGATGCCATGTGTTTAAATGTCGTGGCAGCTCTGAGTAAAATAAAAACTAATCAAAAGCTGCCAAGTGTTCTAAAACGCTTGTCTTGGACAATTGAAAGAATTTTTTTTTACAATATATAGAGATATACATGCATAAAAACAACATTGCCTCTACAAAAAAAAGAATGAAACAACACATTGAAAACTTGAAGTCACATATTTAATAACACTTTACACAATGAATATTGTTAGTTTTTCTTAGAAATTTAACTATATATGGATGCCTTCACAAAAATATAAGGTGAAGACTGTAATTGGTTCTACAATACGGGAAGATCTCGCCTTTCCATTGATCTATTAGTTGATTCATTTTCAATAGAGGCCCTGATATAGGGTCACAATATGACATGTTGTAGGAAAAGAGTATCATATCCGCAATCTCCTTATTTTTTTTTACTATATATTAAGTAATTTTGTGCATGTTTATTTTTCCCCTATTCACAACTTCTATTGGAAAATGGTTCGCTAGATCTATGGGAAGTCTTAGTTTTTCCGTTCTTGTTGATCCCATAACTATCGCCACCTTTTAGGAGATTTCCAATCCAGAGCGTATTCATCTAAGAGGCTGTCATGGGATATTTCACTCCATAGTAAGATCAAATGTTGCTCAGACTTGAGTGCAGATGTCCAATAAATATGTACATCTAGAGGTTCGATCCTCTAAAATACAAAAAATTAACATTCATGGATATAGATCCTTGTATGGATAAGGGTGCGGGAATTCGACAAAAAGCAATTCAAGTATTTATAAGTAGAATTATCAAAAAATTATGAGATCTTATGCAAATCGAAGTTTCTAGTTTTGGGGAAGAGGACAGTGTTCTCACAAATAAACAACAAATGATTAGACTAGAAATTTTACTCTTGTTGTTCATTGATGTTTCGCAGGAGCTCGCCGGAGCTCATCTTTTGAAGGTGGTGAATTCCTCTTGCTCGTTGCTTTGAAGAAGCTAAACTCTTTCCGTTGTTGGTTTTTATTTTGTCAAACTATGACTGTAAGTAGGTTATTTGTTTCGTTGTTGATTTGATTTAGTCCTAATTATTTCCTTTAGTTATTTCCATTCTATCGTTTAGCTTATAGAATAACTTGTTATTTTTCTAGTACGAGTATTATGTTTCTCTTGTTGTTATGGAGTATGCAATGTGTCTTGATTCATCTTTGAGATTTGTTTTTTTCTGCTGTTGTTTTGATGTTAGATTAGTTCTTGTCTCTTCTAATATGATCTAATCTTGTTATAGGTGGGTTTAGATTCCAATTGATAGTTTGTCTATTGTAATGCCCCTATAGGTCATTCTCTTTGTTTTTCCATCTTTTTAGTGATTAGTGATTTCCTATAGTCATTTTTATGACTTGATTGGTCTGACAATTTGATCATTGGGCCATTCATTTGGAATTTTGTGCAAGTTTACATATTTTGGAGCCTTTGTACTTGGACGGTTGAATTCAGACAAAAGTTCAGAAATACAGTATCAACATGAAAATATGACGGTTTCATCATCTCTTGAAGGACCATTTGGCTAGGGGAACAGTTTGTTTTAGCCCCGGGACTTCTGGTGAGAGTTTGTATCATTAGGCTTTCGATCCAGGTGCATTATTGACCCTTAATTTTACCCCTTGTTTCCTATTTCCATTATTTATTTCTCGCATACTTTATTATCTCATTTTTAGTTACTTGTGTTATTCTTTCTTATTACTTGGTGCTTATGCTTTTGCTATCTTTTTAACTCAGTCGGTCGTTTCTTCATGAGTACTCTTTTTTGTACTCATACTACACTTTTACCCCCTGCTGATTGTAGTTAAGTTATCTCCGTTTATTTTTAGTCATGCGGAGAATTTTGGATGTCAAAGATTAGGGTGAGCTCTTGGCATATGGAGCTAACAATTTACATCTATGTTGGCTAGGTTTAGTCTTTATATTGTATTTACAGACAACATATACTTGTGAAAGCCTTGTACTCATATTATAGATTAGATGATAAACTACTAACTGATGTCGGGTCTTGGGATGATTTTTTTATCCGATTTGCTCTATTCTCTTCTTATTGTTGTCTTCCGCTTGGAAGTCCGTCGCTTATAGATCCGGACTACGAGTTAGGATTACCTAATAGCAGGGTGTAGTAGGTGCAATCATGACCGGAGAAATCGGGTCGTGCAATCTATAATTCATGATTATTTAAGTTTCCTTCTTTGCCTCATCTTAACCATATTTTTACATGAATTCATTCCACTTGAATCAATATTCCCTTGACATTTCATTGTTGGGCTGTAGAGGCTCGAATTCTTTTGATTGAGTCTACTATGAAAGGATTAGAAAGAAAATATTGTGGCATAAGACCAAGAAATTTAAAGCTACAAATTAAATAGGCAAAACCCCAAAAAAATTGAGTATCCAATCTGTGTTTTTCTAACCCCTCTTCACCATATTTCTTCATTTTCCATTGTAGTTAATTATTACCATTGGATACTTTAGTTAGATTTATTTTTATTGCAAAGGTAGTTTACAGTTATATTTATTTGATTTGAATTCTATTAGTTGAACTCGAATGGATCCCCTAGTAAAGCTTTCATATGTGGGTTTCAAAGTCTTTGTACTTTGCCAAATTATTTCACTTATCAATTTTTGTTCATGACATGTTCAATTCCTTAAATATGAACTCAAAGTTTCTTGAAATAATTAATTCAAGTTTTACTTCTCACGAGTTCAAATAAAAATAAAAAAAACATCAATTTTTATCCAAACAAATGATTTGCCGGAAAACCGCATATTGTTAGCATCCATTTCAAGGGCTAACAACTTCTTTATATGGAGATAGGAACCACATACCTGTTTTTTAGACTTCAATTTTTTTTATTTTAGTTTTATTGAGTTTACCTTAAATGTTTCTTGATTTTCTTTTGTTATATAGTTAATACTATTTAATCCTAATTTACTTAGATGTATAGTTTTTGTATAAAACCAAATAAATGAGGGTAACCTTTTGTCTAGGTGGAGTCCAATCTCAAAATAATAAAAAAGTTTCATAGGGGATGCATGACATATGCAGGTCCTAATTGGGGCATAATTAGGTATATTTGCTAACAACAAAGACATTTTTATCCTATATTTAATAGTTCAAGTGTATTGTTGGACCAACCCCCCCCCCCCCCCCCATCCCCACCCTAATAATTCAAGGCTCTTTTGTGACATTTTCACTATTTTATGATAATTTTGTTAAGCAGTGAAGTTCCGTCAATTTAAAGGACAAAATATATACTATATATTTATTAAAACTTATATGTGAATATTTCAAGGATCAAAATTGGACAACATCCTCACAGAACAAAATTGTTATTTTTCCTTTTATAAAATAGTGATGATGTTAGAGTGTAACGAACTGTTTCGGTCGTTATATAGAAGCCAAAGAAGAAAATTTTTGGGCCAGAGAACTTTTTGGTAGTAACTCGAAATTTCTCAACCTAGTCCAAATTTAGACGAAATTGGAGTCAATGAGGTCTAGGGAAATCTAAAAAAAATGAGAGATTTAATAATGTATTTGATTATATGAATAGATAGATAAGACGTTAAGAAACCTGTATGACATTACGAAATTATATTTGGGCGAGTCGAACTCTCGAAATTGATCTTAGTGCGAACAAGTATCTTTTAAGTCTCATGATGTGAAGACGTGTTGTGAAATGAGGGTTTGTAACTTTTAAATCACTTCACTGGATATATGTAAGCTTCCATGGCGGTATTATTCCTGCTAGGATGGGGCCACTATGGAATGATGGGGCCCGCCATAGCGGCTCAATCACAAATTAAGTTAGAAAACCCCCCCAAAATGCCATTTTTCTATAAGTTTCATTTTGGAAATCTAGGAGAGGACCCCAAATATGTTTTTGTTACCCTATTTGATTTTTTGATCCATAGAACGTAGAATCTTGATTGAATATCATTGGGGGAGGGTTTTGAATGGTTTTGGATGGTGGAAAAAACCCTAGCTCCACCTTTGGATCACAATTTGGGTCTTGGGTTGTTGGATTTTTCATAATCCAGGTAATTTAGACCTTAATTATTGATCCCCCCATTGAATTTTGTGTTTGTAGACCTAGAGCAAGCAGAAAGTATCCAGACAACGAGGAATCAAGTTTCTTAGGACAGTTCAAGCTTTCTTCGAGATAGATGATGGTTGTGGTTTCATGTTGCTGTGATATATGTTGATAATTACTTCTTTATATTACATTTATGCATTCCAAGGTTGCACGATTGTATGTTTATGAGAATATACATTATGACTATGATTGTGGCTTGTTGAATGGATCAGGTGTTACGTTTCAACATACTAACTTGGATCGGGTGGCGCATGTATGAGATTAGGTTTCACATTTGGCACAATAACTCTGATCAGTACCACATGAACGTAAACTAATAGTTTGAGTATGGGTTGCGTGAGAGGACCAATGACTTGGCATATTTGTATATCTTTAAGATTGTGAAATAGTACATTATTCGTAAGTGTTAATTGATATTGTATATGTTTGGTGTATGCATGTTTGTTATATTGTAATGACTTATATATGATTCACCTATTGAGATAGTTGTGCGATTCTACCAGTACACTGTGGTTGTATACCGATACTACACTTGCTCTTCCTTTGTTGAGTACAGGATATATTCAGGCGGCTACTAATAGACCTTGTTTAGATGTGTACTAATCGACTCGAATTCAAGGATGATACAATTCTTCCGGTCCTCCATGGGTTCTCTTTTGTTTATGTCCACATATTCGGATTTAGACTAGCACTTCAGATTTTTTTATGTTTAATTAGGTTGTACCCATTTCCTTATACTAATGATTTCTTGTTCGAGTTTTGGTACATTGACTTTCAGGTTCTAAGGAATGATTTCCGCAATTATTTTGTTAGACTTCGGTGTTTATAGGATCTCCCTAATTTTCCTTTAGGCATTTAATCATGCTTCTGTATCTTTAACTGTTTTAGTTTTTGTTAATTTGGTTAGTTGGGTGGTAGTAACAGTTCTCCCTCTTGATGGTTAGGGCGGTTACCAATCATGATGGTCTGGATTATGACAAAGTTTGTATTATAGCCTAGGTTCATTGATCTTGATGCACTAAATCAAGTCTAGTAGAGTCTTGCAAATTGGTATAGAGACGTCTATACTTTTCTTCGAGCGACTATAGGTCTTTAGGAAATCTCTCTGTTTCACTTATCTCTTTTCGTGCTATAACTTAGTTCCAATTGGTATATGATAATTCAAATCGGTATTGTCACGCCCCGAGCCTACACCTTGGGCGATACTGTCACTCGGTGACCATTATTGGCCTCGAGCAAACCCTTGACCTTACTTACTTAACTCACCGTAAGACTTAACTTAACTTAATATAACAGTAAAGAACATTTTCAAGGGAAAATACTCAAATTATAATAATCTAGCTAAAATGGCACTTGAGTCTCAAAGTAGAACATCTAAAATATAAGATAAATGAGACATCAAACTGAATAATCTAATTGACTATCTGTCTATGAAGCATCTAAATTGATTGATATGAATGTCGGGACAAACTCCACAACATTCTATTGAACTAATTGGAAAGCAATAAAAAGATCCACCAGAACGCAAAGAGTCTCAATGAATCTGGAGCTCAAACTCGATCAATGAACAACTGCATGCTGATCCTGGTTACCCGCGTCTACATCATAAGACGATGCATACCAACTGCATCAGTACATTGAATGTACGAGAATACGAATTGGAATGCTAAACACAACTATATGGCTTGAAAGGAGTAAGAATAAACTTACCTTTGCTCTGCTCAAAAAAAGAAGTCGTAACTCAATATAAAGCAGTAAAGACATGCAATATAAGGAAAATTATAAAACAGTGTAAACACTTAGTTCATTAAAGAATAAAATAATAATAAACTCAACTTTACTTATATATGAAAGTAATAAAATTTTTGTTGGAGATTCACTAACTGACAACCATCACTATGAGCCTAAGTGATGAGACAATGTATTACCAAACGTTTCAAGAGGAACGCTCTATACCTTTCCATCAGTGTAGAACCTGAACTAGTAAATGGATCCACTAGTCTATGCTAAAAACACTAAGAAATCATGTAGAAAGTATGATCCTTTATCTCTCCAAGATGACTACATGATTTATGGAGACCTGAGTTAATATGAACTCCTGTCGCCATATCGGTGCTTAATACTACTTCCAAAGTACTTAGTTCATATGTTTTTAAAACAACTTCTTCTCTAGTTTGAGATAATTTCTTAAAATTAGCTTCAAAAGCTTTCTTGGAAATCATAATTTTTCTTTCTCTTTTACTAAAACTAGCCATAGGCTCTGTGGAACTCTATCTTCCTTTCTTTCAAAAGTTTAAAATATTTTATTTAAACTCTTACGGACTACTTAGTTCCCCTATAACTCTTGAGAACTAAACTCAACTTTTTACTCTTTGCTTAACTTGAAACCTAACTCTTAGGATTACTTAGTTCCATTATAGCTTTTGATAATTTAACTCAACTCTTGTACTCTTTGATCGACTAATTGATTGAACCTTAAAAATAAGTTAAAAATGTTTTTAAGACTCTTGAATGCCTTAGGAACTTATTTTGACTTGCTTCTTAACTCTGGTAGGCGCGGCTCTCCAAGGTCTGTCAGACGGGTTTTCCGACTTCTCTTCATAAATTTTAAACTCTAAACCTCCTAAACTTCCATGTATATTCCCCCAAATACTTAGGATCACTAATATAATCAATACCCAATAGTTTAGAATCGTAAAATATTTTGGAAACACGAATCAAAACAGTAGAGGCGCACTACAACTCTACCAACAAGGATTCAGCAATTGTTCATCAAAAACTTCAAGATTCATTATTTGATCAATACAAAACTTACTAAATTAAACATGTCCGTGTGTGGGTGAAAAACCCTACACAGAAAGATCGGACATTCCTTGATAGGGATCACCACCAACGAATTCCACTAGCGAAACCTTAGCGTTCTTGAAGAATTCCTAATCTTCCTCTTCTCTTATCTTTTCTCCAAGCCCTAAGCTTTCTCAAATTTTCTAAAACTGAATGGGGTCTTGGTTTTACTCCGAATGAACCCTTAAAAAGAATTAGGAAACACTAGGGTGAAAAGACTATTTTACTCTTACTAAAATTTGGATTGGATTTTACTCATCCAACAACCCAGCTTCTGAAAGACATGTCTGCCCCATACGACATTGAAAATGCGCAAAATCTTTGCCGTTGAAAAGCTTTTCCCAAGGGTTTTTTAACCATATAAATAACTCACTCTAACACCTCGTAAATTGGGAGTTATGGCTGTTTGGAAATGACCAAAAACTCACTTTTATACTTTGGAAATTTCCCACATTTCCCTATTTATTTCCAATAATGACTATTCTTTGTTTCATAGCTTATTATTAGTTCTTTAAAGTTACGAGATGTTACAATATCTCTCCCTTGGGAACATTTATCCTTGAAGGAGATCTCTTTCACTAAGATAAGGGTAGTAACATCATTTCATCACTAAACAACAAAATCAAATAAAAACCTACTTACACATAGTCTTATAAAGTGGTAAGAAGAGAATTCAGTACATTGATCTAAATTCTCTACGGATTCAAAGTGATGGGGCTATCTCGTCTTCATATCCTCTTCAATTCCCAAGTTGCTCCTTCAACAAACTGATTCCTCCAGAGGACTTTGACTGATGCAACATTCTTTGTTTTCAACTTGCGAACGTGACGATCCATAATCTAAACCGGAAGATTTTGATAGGATAAGTTGTCCTTAAACTCGACATCCTTAGTTGGTAAAGTTAGTGAGGATCACCCAAGCATTTCTTTAATATAGACACATGAAACACCGGATGAATTGCTTCTAACTCTTGGAGTAGCTCCAACTTATATGCTACATTGCCAACACTCTCGGAGACTCTGTAAGTACTATATATCGGGGAAGAAGTTTCCCATACTTACCAAATCTCATAAATCCCTTCATTTATCAAACTTTAAGTTACACCCAATTATCGATCTTAAACTCTAACGGTCTTCTCCTAACATCTGTGTAGATCTTTTGCCGACTCTATGCCATCTTCAATATTTTTTAGATCACCTTCACCTTTCCCATATCTTGGTGAACTAAATCTTGTCCTATGAACCCTGCTTCACCAAATTCGAACCACCTAATCGGAGATCTGCATCTTCTCCCATAGAGAGCTTCATATGAAGCCATTTGGATGCTCGAATTGTAACTGTTGTTGTAAGAAAATTCAATGAGAGGTATGTGATCATCCCAATTCCCTTTGAAATCAATCACACAAGATCTCAACATATACTTCAAAGTCTGAATAATACATTCTGCTTGTCCATCCATATGTGGATTGAAAGTAGTACTTGGGTTTACCTTAGAACCCAACCTTTCTGGAAGGATTTTTTGATCTATGTATAAAATAGTGCACCTGTATTAGAGATAATGGAGATCAGAAATCCATGAATTCTTACCAATTCTTGAAGGTCCAACTTAGCATAATCCTTGGTCGAATAGGTTGTCTTTACCGGAAAGAAATGGGATGACTTTCTCATCTTATCGACAATCACCCAAGTAGAATTTTTTTGCCTATGAGACCTTGACAAGCCTGTGATGAAGTCCATATTCATAATCTCCCACTTCCATTCCTGAAGTTCTATAGTTTGATCCAAACCTCTATACCTTCGGTGTTCTACTTTCACTTGTTGACAATTTGTGCACTTGGCAACAAACTCAACAATATATTTCTTTTTCCTTCCCACCAATATACCTCTCTCAAATCACAGCACATCTTGGTGGAACCTGGATGAATGGAATATCTGGAGCTGTGAGATTCATCTAGGATCCTCTCTTGGAGTCCATCCACCCTAGATACAGATAATTTACCTTGGTACTTCACCACACCATCTCCTCCTTCTTTAAAAGCCAATATTTTTTGGGTATGGACACTTGTCTTCAAGTCAAGCAAAATTGGGTCTTGGTCTTTCTTCTCTTTTACCACTAACACTAATGATTAATCAGCTCCACTGGTCATCAATATTCCTTCTTCTATGGAATCCATAAGTCTAACTTCCAAACGTGCAAGTCTATGCAAAACATAAAAATCCGCAGTAGTGTTTTGTTCACCAAAGTTTTCCACAAAAAATCAATTGGCGTCATTTGTTAAGTAGTGTTAGTCAAGAATTTAAAGTTATCAGTGAAAGATTATTTCGTCATTAGTTATGTATCTAATTCATGACAAAATATTTTTTGTTATATAATTTATTAAATTTTGGACACAAAAAAATTTCATCTAAAAAAATATGTCGTTACAATATCGAAAAATAAGAGCTCGTAGTTTAGTATTATAAATTTTAGCTATGAAAATTTATATTTAATTATGACATTTATTTCGTCACTAATGATATAAATAATTGATGACACATATTTTATTGTCTCTAATCAATCTATGATTTAGTGACAGTAAAAAAAATTTCACAAAATATGTAAGGTGTTAAATAACGACGACTTAAAATTTGTAATGAATAATTAAACTATTTGCTACGATAAAAATGCATAGCTAAATATAATTTTTTTGCTACAATTATTTATAAATACAAGTGACAACTTACAAAAAGAATAATATAACTGGTTCATAAGAAGTAGATATAGTATAGTCGTACTGGCAATTGAAAATATTAAAACCTATGAATTCGAACGATTTTGTAAAAATGAAAAAGTTCAATACATCAATTTTCTTAAATTACGCAGTTATAAAATGCATCATTTGAAAATTCAATCCGGGTTATAAGTATTGTGAGTGGACACAGTTCTACCAATAGATCACTAATATTTGTTAGTTTAGCACTTTTGTTTTTTTTTTTTAATTTCATAGACTTTCATGATAAACACGACAAAAATAATAATTTGTCAAGTCTTTGTGCAAATTTTTGTGTATGTCTATTGATTTGTGATTGGTAAACTACATAGATTAAGTCGATTTGCTTCTGTCTATAAATATGTACATATTTAATAGTTATTGCACATACGTATGTATACAGAGATAACATCGACTTACAAACTTAGACTTTGCAAAGGTGCAATATATTTCATGAATTTCTCTTAACTTTTCCCATCAGTGTGAAATTGAAATAAACTAAAAAATGAAAGCTCAAATAAAAGAATTGAAATAGCGAGAATTTAAAATATATTATAATGAAGTACTATAGTTATTGGTATCGATGTTCAACTTGAAGTGATTATTCATTTTTTTAAATAAAATCAAAAGTTTAATTTTAAATAAATTTATTATTTTACTGAATACTTTTTAAAACTTACAAAAATAAATAAATAAAATGACAAAATCATGTTGAATATAATTAAAGATATTTTGAAAAATACACATTTTTTAAAAATATAATCTACATTTGAATGGATTGTGGATTGTAAATTTCATGTATTTGTGTATGAGTATAAATAATCATATAATTTCTTGTTTCCACAAAAGTTAAATATGAATGAAGGAATAAGTACAAAATAAAACAAAAATGAACAACAAGAGAGAGTTGGTTTGCTTGTAAGCACTCTTCACTTCCAACCTTAAGTTTGTGAGTCCGATTCCTGAAGGCAGCACAATGTGCGAGCTCCTGGCATTGAAAAAAATTGAGATGGGGGTGTGGGGGTGGGGGGGGGAGATATATAATATATAAATTAATATATAAAAATCATTTTTATAACAATAAATTTTATCATATATAATTTAAAAACAATTTTTTTATATATAAAATATATATCATTAATGACGAAATTAATTTTTTTACACTAAAAAAATGCATATAACTTTAGAGACAATTGAATTCGTCACTGACAGAAGTAAAATAACTAGCGATGATATAATTTTGTCGGTAGTAATAACATTTTTTGTGACAAAGCATACTATTAACTACAAAAAATATACTTTTTACAACAAATAAATTTGTCACAAATGATTAAGCATTTTGGGACAATTTTTATTTTTGTAGTTAATATAATACGTTTAGCGACGAAGCACTAAATCGTCTTTGTATACTTTTAGAGACACACATTTAGTGACAACTGAGTGACGAATTATTTTTCATCACACAAGATTTATTAACGAAATATGATTTATTAATGATAAAATTATTTGTCCCTGATAATCGAATTTGTTGTAGTGATATGACTGGCTCATTAAGAATGTGGAACTTGACAACTCGAATTACAATCTATTGACGCATAACAGGCATGAAGCCAGTCTATAGCTAGAATGACATCAAAATATACCATGTCTCACTCTACTAGATTATCCATGGTGTTCTTGTGATTGATGGAAACATGACATCACGATTGACTCTTTTCGCTAAAATAGACTCCCCAATTGGTGTGGATACACGAAAGGGTTCACTAAGTTTTCCCATAAGAATATTAAACAAATTTGCAACATAAAAAGTTAATTTTTTTTTGCTCTTGGGTCCAACAAAGAATAAACATCAAAAGTAAATACTTTGATCATACTTGTGACAAAATCTGGAAATTTCTCTTTCTCTTGGCAGCTAGTGATTGTATAGAGAAAGTTTTACCCTCCGCTAGTACCAGAAGTGGCTCCTATAGGTGCAACCCCATATGGTGAAGCAACTGATGAAGATTGGGCTCTATTTCCCAGATTTCCACCTCCTTGCTCACTCTTAGGACAATCTTTCAAGTAGTGTCCCTCTTTACCATACTTGAATCAACCCGACTGGATATCACGACACTTACTGGTGTGGTTTCTTCCACACCTACCACAAGCAGGATCCCAACTACCACCTTGTGACACACTACCTTGTGATTGGGCTGTTTTAGCCTAGTGGTTCTACGAATTCTAGCCATTATACTCATCTATGTTTCTTAGAACAGGTGCACTAGCATATGACGGTGCATGCCCTTTTAATTTTTGAAATTGTGGTTGACCGAACAAATTTTTTGTTGCACAAACTCATTCCCAGTCTTTGCCTTCTTATATTTCTACTATTGTCATTCAATTTTTCCTCTTCAGCTTGGTGCACATAGATCATTAGCCTGGATATGTCCATGTCGCCAATAAACATTGAAACCCTACCTTCTTTGCTTAAAGTACAACCAAAACCAGCAACAAACAAACTCATTCTGGTTCTCATATACTTAACCATCTTTGGAACATAGAGAGACAGTTGGGTTGAACTTTAACCCATACTCTTAAACACTCAAGGAGTCTTGTTTCAGGGTAAGGAACTCTCTTAACTTTTTTCCTTCAGTTCTTGGGGAAAGAAACGCCCCAACAAGGCCTTTTCAAATCAAACCCAACTTGGATGTGTTGCATCCTCAGCTCTACCATCCTTCCATTAATCGAACCAGGTTCTAGCCACACTCTTCAGTTGATATAATTCTAACTCAACTATCTTAGTGTCAACCACATTCATCACATCGAACACCTTCTTTAAATCTTCAACAAAGTTTTTTGGACCCTCGGTATTGATTGAACCAGTGAAGCTTGGGGGATTCATCCTCAAGAATTTCATTATCCTTGAAGTATCAGTTGCTTCTTGTCGAGCTCTTCTTTGTTGCTCGACTTGGTTGGTCACAACTTGACTCAACATCTGGATAGCCTCAAAAAACTCATTATTAGTAACCTCCTCTTGAGGTTGCACTTCAGGAGAATTGGGTCCTATTCCTGACCTTCTATATTTCTCCTAGATGGACGACCTCTTGCTGCTTTTCGTGGAGGAATTTTTATATGAAACACGCACAAGCATGAATTAGAAAGAGACTTTAGAGATAAACTCTAACATATGAAATGAGTTTGAAAGAAGCGAGGAATTACTAAATGTGTAGCATCCTAATCATAGACGTGAAACGCTTCACACCTATGACTAAGACTCTACAAATACGGTTTCATAGAATCCCTACAACTCTTAAACTATGTGATCTAATACCAAGTTTGTTACGCCCTAAACCTACACCCTGGGCGAGACTGACACTCGGTGACCATTATTGTCCTCGAGCAAACCCTTTGCCCGACTTACTTAACTCAACAAAAGTCTTAGATTAACTTAATAAGTAAAGAACATTTTCAAGGCAAAATACTCAAAATGTAATAATCTAGAAAAAATGGCATTTGAGTCTCAAAGTAAAAGCATCTAAAATGTAAGATGAAAGAGACATAAAACTAAACAATTTAATTGACTATCTGTCTATGAAGCCTTTAAACTGGATGAGATGAATGTTGGGACAAACCCCACAGCATTCTGTTGAACTTACTAAAAAGCAATTAAAAGATCCTCTAGACTCAAAGAGGCTCACCACATACTCTTGAGGTCAAACTAGATCAACAAAGCACTGCGTGCTAATCCTGGTTACGTGCGCTTACATCATAAGACGATGCCCGCCAACTAACATCAGTACATTGAATCTATGAGTATTCGAGTTGGAATGCTAAACACAACTATAAGGCTTGAAAGGAGCAAGAATAAAATTACCTTGGCTATGCTCAACTCAAGAAATCATAACTCAATTTAAAGCAGTAAATACCACTACTAAAAAAAGGCCAAAAAGAGACCTAGAAAAGAGACCTCACGAGGTCTCTTTTCGGAAAAAAGAGACCTAAAAAGAGACCTCAACGCTAGGTCAGTAAAATGCAGGTCACTTTTTCACAGAGACCTCATGAGGTCGCCAAACGGAGACCTCACGAGGTCACCAAAAAATAATCTGATTTTTTACAAAAAGGAGACCTCACGAGGTCACTATTGTATTATTCAATTTAATTTTATATTTTTTACATAGAGACCTCATGAGGTCACAATTTTATAATATTATTTAATTTTATATTTTAATTAAGAGACCTCATTAGGTCGCTAAGATATTATTTAATTTAATTTTATATTATTTTAAAGTAGAGACCTCATGAGGTCTCTTTTCTGCATTTATATTTGGAGACCTCACGAGGTCTCCATTATGATATTTACGGAAAATATAATGCAGAAAAGAGACCTCATGAGGTCTCTTTTCTGCATTTATAAAATGTTAATTAGAGACCTGATGAGGTCTCCATTTTGAAATAGCTGAAAAAATTAATGCAAAAGGGAGACCTCATGAGGTCTCTCTTCTGCATTTATAAAATAGAAAATGGTAAATGGAGACCTCATGAGGTCTCTAATGTGAAATATCTGGAAAAATTAATGCAAAAAAGAGACCTCATGAGGTCGCTATAATGAAATATCTGGAAAATTAATGCAAAATAGAGACCTCATGAGGTCTCTTTTTCTAGAAAAAAACTGGCAGAAAATTATTATTTCTGCGGCTTCTCATCACCTGTCATTTTAATTCAGTACCCAAATCAAACTCAAAGAGCTTCAAAAACTCAATTGAAGCAATACATTTACTAAATATTCTCTTATCAACTCAATTGTAACTCACTTCAACATAATTATATATTAAACAAAAACCATGATATCCATAAGTTATATAATACATTCCAACGTTATCATGTATTCACATAACAAATAATTCCCAAACAAAATGATCCATAAGTTAGCTATCACAAGTCTAAACTTCACTAATATGGTAGTGTGTTTTCCACATAATCATCACTTTCTTCATCACTTTCTTCATCACTACTCTCATGGGTCATATTTCTTTGTTGACCATACATTGGATAATGAGTAGGTTGAGATTGAGGAGGTCGAGGAGGGAAAGTGACATCACCAGATCAAGGGGGAATCCCTCCTGAGGCAAGTAATGCATCAAATTGAGCCTTAAGACCCGCAAATTGTAATTCCAACCGCCTTTCCCTAGCCCGTGATTCTTCGGCTTGGCTAGATAGATCAACAATCTTTTTCTCCATAGCCAAATTTTTCTTCATTGATTCATCATGATTTGAACTATTTAGGCCTTCAAACTCAGAAGAAAATTCACGAAAGGTTTTGTGCGGCATTCCATATGCATACCCATATCTACTCGGCCCACAAGTCAAGTCTAACCAAACTCTCTCATCCTGTTCTTGAGTAAGTGGCATACCTCGATTTTCTTCAGGCAGAGTTTGTTGTAAATCCTCCAAAGCTTGAAGATATCGATTCTACATTGAATGTTATCATATGAGAATATAAATTTAGAAAATAAGTAATTATTTTTTAAAATTAGAGGCTTACATAGGTCACTTCAGCTCGCGGTTCAACCCACACGTCTGGATCTTCAGGATTTTTCTTCTTTCTAATGTGTGTTGCCTTAAATGCCTCAGCTTGAGTTATCGGTCTTCCTAGTTCCTTTTCCTACATAAAATAATAAAGTTATAATCAAGAGTAATTAAATATTAATACATAAAATATATAAACACAAAGAAAAATGATACACACCAATTTCCTCCTCACACTTCCTTGACTTTGAGCCCCACTTGTGTGTAGAGAACCACCCTTAGTAGATGATCTTGCCTTTTTACCGATCTCACTCATCTGCTTAAATCTTGGATCATATTTCCAATGCACGAGTAATTTTGCCCAATTCTCCGATAGAACCCAGCTAGGTTTGCTATTATCTCTACGAGCTTTATTAAACAAACTAGCAAGAGTATGCGTAGCTTTCTTGTGAAAGTTTGCACAAATTTTGGCCTCATGTTCCGGATGCCAAGCACATTTTTTCTACAATCAAATCATAAATTATTTTATTTGATAAGTATTAATGAAGACAAGTATTTTAATAGTGTTAAACAAATAAATTCGAATATACCCTGAACTCCAAAAATATTTGTCTCTTGAGATTGCTAGGGAACTTGCCCCATGTAGGATAAGCATCTCTATAGAGTTTTTTGTTGTCTGAGAAATGATCCCCACAGCATCATTTGGATTGAAACTGTAATACAAAGTTTTAACATTTACAAGTTAAAACAAATGGAATTAAATCATATAATAATAAACATACCATATTTTTAAAAAAAAAAACTTACGTGTAGCCTTCAGGCTCGATGACAAGTCTATTATGCATGTCCCTCATGCCAACTTGTGTATTGTCATGACCAGGTGTATCTGACTGATTTGTTGTAGGAGTGTTAGGCTCAGAACTATTACCTTGAATGCGAAGACTCGACATCATATGTTGTGAAGCAGATGATGATGATGGTTGTGAGTCTGCAGGGTTGTGAGTATTAGTGCGAGAGACACTAGACGTTGGTCGATTATCCTCTTGAGGCAAAACACTGTATCCCTGTGGGGTAGCATTCCCTGATGTGGTCATCATCAAAGGTACCTGAGGGGGCGGCTGAGTATATTCCAGTGGTGGATGCATATAGGTCGAAGGAGGAATAATACGTGGAGGCACGGTCCGCCTAGAATAGCTATGTGGCTGAGTGTCTTTTGGTAAGAGAGATGTTGTGTTGTCTGATCTTATATGTATACCTGTTTGTTGTCTACTAACCATACCGTCTTTCTTTTTTTTCTTTTTGGGGCCATTATCAATATCTTTGTTCTTACATTTACCTGTCATCTAATTAGTACAAAAACATTCAAGTCAAAGGTTGTTAGATATTGAAGATATGAGAGACAAACATCATCCAGTAGCTTATCTAGCAGTTCATCACTTTTTAAGATAAAATAAAGCCACAACCACAAGTACAAAATAATATCGAAAACAACATCCAACAAAAAGCACACGAGAACATATGAAGTTGAAGTTATTGAAATTAAAACAAAAGGCACACAAGGTAATTAATACAGAGATACATTGGTAATTACTAATCCTCCTCGTCCTCATCCTCATTCTCATCCTCATCCTCATCCTCATCCTCATCCTCATCCCCATCCTCGTCCTCGTCCTCTTCCTCGTATTCATCTTCATCCTCTTCATCATACTCAAACTCATCCTCATGAATTGTTGCATTTGCCCCTTCATTTGTTATTTCTTCCATATCAACCTCTTCTAATATGTGTTCAGGATGCTCTAAATCATTTTCTAATTCAATATCGACGGTGTGGTGAACAATTGATGAATCATCATTTTGGTATGCAACATCCAACACGTTTTTAACTTCCACACGGCCCATGGGTTTGGTTTTAATAACCACCCACCAATCAGCTTTATCTGGACGCAAGGGATAAGGAACATAGTACACTTGCTTAACATTTTGTGCAATAATAAAAGGATCATAAGCTTCATATTCCCTTGTGTGCTTTACTTCAATGATATTATATTGTTTGATTTCTCTCGTACCTCTTTTGGGTGTTGGATCAAACCACTTGCATCTAAATAATAAAATTTTTTTTGTAGGCCAACCGGAATACTCCATTTCCAAAACCTCCTTGAGTACCCCATAATAATCAACTCCATCTAGATTTCCATCACCACCTTTTACCCAAACTCCACTATTGTTAGTTTTTTTATATTTGGAGTATTCTTCAGTAGTGAATTTAAAACCATTAACAACATACTTATTCATTGAATAAGTCTTGATGGGTCCCCAAGAAATGTCCTTCAAAAATTGGTCAAATTGACCATTTTTTGTGTCATAAATCTATAAATATTTAAAAAGTAAGAAATTAGCATCAATTAAATATAAATTTATTTAATAATAATAGTATTATGAAAATATTATAAGGCTTACGTAATCTTGAAACCACTTTGAGAAATTCTCAAATACTCTTTCATTGCCATATAAATGCACAAAGTAACTGTCAAACAAGATGGATATTGAGTTAATTGTTTTGTCTTGTAATTACATATTTTAGTGAGAACCCAGAAACTTACTCAACAAATGGTTTAACTTGTGGGCAATTCAATAAGACATGTGTAGATGCAGACTGCAACTCAATGGCACTAAGATTCCTCCTTGTGTGTTTTTTTGAACCTTTGCCTGGTTGATTGAAGATTGATAGTGGCTTCATAGTCTCACCACCATCGTCATGGCAATTGGGTCTATTTTGAAAGCATGACACACTTCTTTTAAAGTAATAAGAACCAAAATTAGTTATCTCCCTACCAAGATGGAATTGAACCATTGAGCCTTCAACTCTATGATTTTGTTTCATGCCACGTTTAGACTTTCCAATAGTCCTACATTATACATTGTTATCATTGATTTAAACAACATATTAATATAAAAATATTAATAGTTAAATATTTACCTCTCAAAAGGATACATCCATCTATATTGAACCGGACCTCCAAGGCGTGCTTCATGCACTAGATGTCCAGGAAGATGCTCCATCGCATCGAAAAATCCAGGTGGAAGAATCTTCTCCAATTTATTCGTAATTACAGGAATATTTTGATCAATCTGAACTAGGTTGTCTTCCCTTTACGTATTAGAACACAAGTCCTTGAAGAACAAACTGATTTCAGTCATAGGTTTCCAAATTCTATCAGGCAAGCCACTAAATGCAACGGGGAGTAATGTTTCCATGAAGACATGACAATCATGACTTTTCATACAATGTAATTTTCCATGCTCCATATCAACACATTTTCCTAAATTTGAAGCATGTCCAGCAGGCATCTTAAGTTGCTCGACCCATTCACAAATTTTACGCTTTTGATCCCTTGTAAATGAATAACTAGCCTTAGGCTTGAAGAACTTGTTGTTCTGTTTCTCTTGCAACCATAACTCTTTTCGCCTGCAATATTCAGGTAAGTCCATTCTAGCTTTAACACTATCTTTTGTCTTGCCAGTGACATCCATTACTGTGTTAAATAAATTATCAAAGTAATTTTTTTCAATATGCATGACATCAAGATTATGTCGAAGAAGATTGTCCTTCCAATACGGTAACTCCCAGAATATGCTTTGTTTTGTCCAGTTATGTGCAACACCATATCCATCAAATTTATAGGGTTGTTCTTTTGCGACCTTTGGAAAGTTTTGAACCCTCTCCCAAACTTGTTCTCCAGTTAAGATTGGAGGAGGATAACCTTGTTCAACAGAATTCTTTCTGAATGCATTTTTCATACTCCTAAACTCATGATCCATTGGCAAGAACTGTCGATGACAGTCAAACCAAGAATTTTTACGACCATGTTTCAAAGTGAATGATTTAGTATTTTCCATACAATAAGGACAAGCTAACTTTCCCGCTGTCATCCACCCTGACAACATTCCATATGCTGGAAAATCATTAATAGTCCACATTAAGGCAGCCCGCAAATTAAAATTCTGCTTAAGAGACACATCAAATGTTTCAACCCCTTGAACCCACAATTGTTTCAACTCATCAATCAAAGGTTGCAAGTATACATCAATCAATACTTTTGGATTCCGAGGGCCAGGAATGACACAATTGAGAAATATATATGGACTGGTCATACACATCTCGGGTGGAAGATTATATGGTGTTACAAATACAGGCCAACAAGAATATGGTGCAGCAGAAACAGAATGTGGCGTGAATCCATCTGAACATAAACCCAATCTAATGTTACGTGGTTCAGCTGCAAATAGTGGATATGTTCTATCAAAATGCTTCCAAGCCTCTCCATCGGATGGATGACACATAACTCCAGGTGGTCTTCTATGTTCATGGTGCCATCTCATATGAGGAGCAGATCTATTAGACGCATACAACCTCTTTAACCTTGGTATAAGAGGTAAGTAATGCATTGCCTTAATAGGAACTTTCTTCCCACTAGATGTCTGTTTATAACGACATTTTCCACAAAACTTACACGATTCTAGATCAATATAATCCTTATAGTATAACATGCAACCATTTTCACAACAATGAATTCTCATCGATGACATTCCTAACTTTGATACCAACCTCTTTGCCTTATAGAAATTATCAGGTATCTCTAGATTTGGGTCAACTAAATCATGAATAAGGTCAATCACAGAGTCCATTGCCCCTTGAGGAACACTCCAATCTGATTTGATACTTAATAATCTAACCGCAATAGACAACTGTGAGTGTGGACTCCCCTCATATAAAGGCCGACTAGCAGATTCCAATTGTTCAAAGAAAATTTTACATTCAACATTAGGAGCTTCTTCACCTTGATTAGCAAAATCAAAATCAGAATGCACACCAAAAGCATCTTGAACCATGTCATCAATTCTATAATTTTGTGCATTAGAATTCACATTGCTACTACTTTCACCAGGAACATAATGTTGGAATACATCAAAGTTATTATCAATTTCTCCATGACTAGTCCACAAAGTGTATTCTTTTTTAAACCCATTTCGATAGATATGAAGCTCAACAGCATCTGGTTTTTCATAATTCAAACATTGACATTTATTACAAGGACACTTAATCATACCACTACGTTGAAAAGGATCTAATGTCTTTGCATACTCCACAAAACCAATGACACCTTCTACAAATTCAGGTCTTAGCCCCATTCGACCAAAATTAGTCATATTATACATCCAACTACGATCCATCTACATAAGAATCATAAATTAAATTTGTCAAGCACTAACACAATAGTTACAATTTTAACTTATTAACCAACTTAACAAATTTCTAAGTCTAATTAGTCTAGTTTTAAATAAATTCTAATACTATAGTAACAAGTTTAACTTATTAACTAACTTAACAAATTTCTAAGTTTAATTATTTTAGTTTAACTTAATACTAACACTATAGTCTAAAATTTAAAGCTAAGTGTCAACACTAGATGGACACAAATTGATTTTCAAAAGAAAATCAATTTTGTCATCAATAGGATCAACTAGTGTTGGTACTTATGCTTAACAAATAATTATATCTAAAATTTAAAGCTAAGTGTCAACACTAGATGGACACAAATTGATTTTCAAAAGAAAATCAATTTTGTCATCAATAGGATCAACTAGTGTTGGTACTTATGCTTAACAAATAATTATATCTAAAATTTAAAGCTAAGTGTCAACACTAGATGGACACAAATTGATTTTCAAAGAAAATCAATTTTGTCATCAATAGGATCAACTAGTGTTGGTACTTATGCTTAAACAAATATAATATGGATTTAGAATTTGAAACTTACGAGATTTTATAACGATCTCAAATTAATATACATTGTAATACAAATAAAAAGTCCTAATTCACGTGAAACCATAAGTAGTTGTACTATGCGAAGATATTTGCATTTTGTGGCAAACTATACCAAAACTTGGACACAAATGGATTTAATTTGAAGTTGATTCATGTTTTGCATTTTAAAAGATATAAAATGTAATAAACAATAGTTGCTCGTAATCCTCTTTTCTCTCATTGCTTATAAGAGCCCCCTTTAAGCATTAAATTCGATCTCCCAATATTCAAGTAATCTCACATACCTTATGGCCCCATAAAAAAATAATTATAACCCTCAGGTGGAAATCCTTTTTTCCCTTTCTTGTCTATGATATTCGATCAATTTTCCACTTCTAACCCACAAATTCCACCCCACCCTAACCAAATGTAATCGAACCCTATTATCCATTAATTTCAGGTCAAATGCCTCACTCCCAAAATGCTACATTTAAAATGACGACAAACCACACGCCTGCAACAGCTCAAATTCTTTATTCCAAATGAGGGTCCCCAATTCAAAGACTCATTAATTCAAATATAAACCTCCAAACTACTCTCCAAAACCCAAATTACAAAATTAAAGCTTCAATCTAGGTCATGCAAATTCAAATCATTTCCAAAAAACCCCAAATGTACAAGAGGAAAAAGAAAAAAGAAACAAAAACAAGAACACAAAAATGAGTGGAATTAGTGAAAATACCTTTATTGAGCTTAATGACGAGCTGCTTCTTAGAGAGAGAAAGAGAGAGGCGGTCGACTAACGGAGAGAGGCGACGATCGATTTAAGAGAGAGGCGCTACATGACGAGGTGAGAAAGAGAGAGAGGCGCGACGAGGTGAGAAAGAGAGAGAGGCGCGACGACGTGAGAAAGAGAGAGAGGCGCGTCGGGTAAAAAAATTAAGAAAGGAAAGAAAGAGTTATTTTAATTTTGGCTAGGTTTTTGGTTTTGTCTAAGAGACCTCATGAGGTCTCTAAGTTTTTAATTATTCAATTAAATTAAATTATTATTTTTAATTTAACAAGTATAGACCTCATGAGGTCTCTACTTGTTAAATTAAAAATAATAATTTAATTTAATTGAATAGTTAAAAAAAAAGAGACCTCATGAGGTCTCCAATTTTATGAGAATTAGATTAAAAATATAAAATTTTTAAATAAGTTTGGTAAAAAAAAAATTATTCATTAAATTGACCTCACGAGGTCTCTCCTACATTAAAAAAAAATTAAAAGATATTAATTTAAATAGCGACCTCATGAGGTCTCTTAGACAAAACCAAAAACCTAGCCAAAATTAAAATAACTCTTTCTTCCCTCATAGTTCCCTTTCTCTTTTACTAAAACTAGCCATAGGCTCTGTAGAAGTCTAGCTTCCTTTCTTTCTCAAAAGTTTGAAATTTTTTTGCTTAAACTATTAGGGACTACTTAGTTCCCCTATAAGTCTTGAGAAGTGAACTCAACTTGTTACTCTCGGCTTAACTTGAAACTTAACTCTTAGAAATACTTAGTTCTTTATAGTTTTTGAGAATTTAACTCAACTCTTTTACTCTTTGCTCAACTCACTGCTTGAAACTTTAAACTAAGTTAAAATGTTTGTTTAATACTCTTAAATTCTTTAGGAACTTACTTTGACTTGCTCATAACTTTTAGACTTGACTCTTAACTTCATTGACTTTGATCTTAACTTTCCTTGAATAATATTATGGATTCAAGGATCATTATCTAATGTTTATGGATGATATAATTATGTTGAGATTTACTTTATAGCCTTGGAATCAACTAGGAACAATAGGAACATCACTTAGGAACTAGTATGAAAAGGTGGGGGAGAAATGGGACCTCCAGGTGACTGTGGCGCTTTGAGAGGCGCATGGCACCAGAGCCTGACGGACAGAGATTGTCATCAGGCGCTCTGGCTGGCATAGCACGCCAGAGCCTGATGGAGAGAGTCTGTCCTAAGGGGCTCTGGTAGGTGCGACGTCCTAGGGTCTGGAAGATGGGTTTTCCGACTTTTCTTCTCTAAGTTTCAACTCGTAACCTCCCAAACTTTCATGGATCTTACCAAAACACTTAGGATATCTAATATACTCAATACCCAATAGTTTAGACTCGTAAAAAAGCCTGGAAATAGGAATAAAAACCACTAAAGGTACACTACAACTCTACCAACAAGTAATCAACAACTGTTCATCAAAAACTTCAAAATTCATTATTCAATCAATACAAAACTTGTTGAATTAAACTTGTTGATAAGTGCTTTAACGAACCCAACCCAGAAAGATCTCTCATACCTTGATAGGGATCACCCCCTATGAATCCCACTAGCAAAACCTTAGTGTTCTTGATGAATTCTTGATCTTCTTATTCTCTTGTCTTTTCTCCCAAGCCATAAGCGTTCTCAATTTTTCTAAAACTAAGCTGGGACTTGGTTTTTACCCTAATAAACCCCTTAAAGAGAATTCAGAAATACTAGGGTGAAAAAACTACTTTACCCATACTAAAATCTAGATTGGATTTTTCTCTGTCCAATAATTTAACTTGCGAAAGGCATATCGCTCTCATATGACATCGAAAATGCAAAAACTCAACACCATTTCAAAAATCTTCCCGGGTGAATTCCAACCATATAAAGAACTAACACTAAATCCTCCTGAGATGGGAGTTATGAACTTTTTAAAATGACCAAAAATTAGTTTTATACTAAGGAAATTTTCCAGATTTCCATTTTTATTTCCAAAAATGACTATTCTTAGTTTCTTAGATTATTGTTAGTTATCTAAAGTTACGAGATGTTACATGTATCTAATTACCTTCACTCTTTTCTTCACAGATGGTTAACACTAGGTCTAATGACCTCATGCCCATAGCTCCCGTCAATAGGCCAGATGAGAATCCGCAATAAGGTCACGGTCGAGGCATAGGTAGAGACAGAGCAAGGGTCAGAGGCCAAGAAAAGGTAGAAGCTACTAGGGATGTAGCTCCAATTTAGAATGCTCCTAGAAATGACAATCCTTCTGCACATCATGAAGAGATAGAGGAGAACATTGAGGTTTAGAATGAGGAAGATGTTGGACAAGAGGAAGAGGTGCAGGCTGAGACTACATGTATTCCACCCCTTAGACCTAGTGCTAGCTCAACATATTATGTTGTTCCTAAAAGTGTTGGTTGTTCATGGAGTGATTTTCTCGGTCTAAGCAACTCAAGCTCCCGCCAATCCTTCTATTTATATCTCTGTCCAAAGTTGGGTTAAACTGTACGTATTGATGCTTTGTTCCATCCTTTGTTAGTCCTTTTTATGACTGGTAAATGAACATGATATGTGGACTAAGTTCTTGAAGTTGAAACCGCCTGTGTTCCCGAGTTTCGAGAGTGAGAACACCTATGAGTTCATTCTTGATTGGTATGAGAGGCTTCATAAGTTGGGAATTATACATTAGTATAAAGAGGAGTTGTCACGAGCCGAACCCTCATGATTGGTACCTACACCACAACTCGGTAGGAGAAACACTACTAGAGACCAACTAAAGCAATAAACCTAAAAAAATTAAGGCATTTAAGTTTAGGAAGTATGTTAAACAACTACGACAATGTTCCATTACTAAATAAAGATCTAACAAAAATCTAACAATGCGGAAGATAAACCTAGAATCTAAAAGTCAATGTACCAAAGCTAGAAATGATAACCACGTCTAAAAAGAATTTCTAATGAACTATCGCATTAACAAGAACAAGTTCTAGGTCCGAAAATGGTGGACATAGACTAAAAAGAATTTCATGGCATCCCGAACGATATGGCTCACCTTGAACTCGTAGCGATCACTGAACTCCTAAGAGAGATATGTTAACACTCGCGTGAAGATGCCCTGTAATCAACAAAAACAAGGGCAAGTGTAGATTCGGTACACAACCACCGTGTACTGGTAGGATCATGCGGCGATCCCACCAGTGTAACATACACAAGAAATCATAACATTATAACACAAACATAAATATCAACATATTTAATAATATCATATGAATTAATATCATAATTCACATGCTTCATCACATAGTTGGTCCTTTAACGGAACCCAAAGTCAAATTGTTAGGATCCTGGAACGTGGCAATATGATCCAATTTTTATGCTAGAACATGGCGATTGATCCAGTTAGAGTGACAGAACGTGGCATTTAATCCAAGTTAGAGTGTTGGATTGTTGAAGACGATCCCATTCACACATCAATAATACATAAAGATCACACATTAAAGTCATGATTTCATGATATTAATATTCATTTCTCTTTTAAATAACTATGATCAATATTGTAACATACATACAAATACAAGTATCACAACGAAGCAAAGCAAATGTATATCACACAATCATAGAATCAAAAACATCAGCTACCTAAAACAAGCTTGAAACCCTAGACAACTTGATCCTTCTCTTTCTAGATTCTCCGATTGTTCATTGTCTACAAATTACAATTCATATACGAGAATAATAAAGAAACACTAAATTTCCAGAATACTAACATAGTATGAACCGCAGTTAAAACCCATGACCCCAACTAGCCAATTTAGGGTTAATTGAACCATAGGATTTTTTAAGAAATCCTTCCCATCAATATTGACCCATTTTAAAACTTTCTATGGATCAAAAATGAACTCGGAGAGTGGAAGACTTACCTCTGCTTCAAGAATTGTGGAAAGTGAGTTCAAATAGCTCAGGGGTCGTCTCTTAATTCAAAAAGTTGAAAGATACAAAATAAGGTCATCTAAGGTTATTATTTACGATTTTAAAACCCATCATCGCACTAAAGCGACACATATCCAATTGTATCGGCATAACTATAGAGACACTTATCCCGTTGCAGCGACACAAAATGATCTAGTGAGTTTCCCTCGAAGAAATTTAAAAATCCCTTAATTCCATCTGTGCCTCATCCGCGACATCGGTACCAATCCTGCTGTAGCAGCATCATTGCAGCGGCAAGAATCCTGCTGCAGCGACACTAAACATGGTAGTGAGCTCTTTCGAGGAATTCCACTTTTCCCTTTTTACAGCATACTCTTAATCCACTATGCTTAGAAAGTGCCCTTAACACCAAAATTGATTACCGATGATCTATTTATCTAAATTCAATTATGTAAAGTCGTACGGATTCCTTGATGAGTTATGTAACCGATTGTGTAATAAATCCCAAATTTACTCCATCTGAGTGCTACAAGGTTTCCTTACACCTTGATGACTCAAAATTCTCCAAATCTTGAACAGTTTGGAAAATTCCTAGTACAACAAAAAAGTTTTTCTGGCCCCAACTTTTCCATTCGTATTCCTATAACGATTAAACCAATTGTTACAAGAGTTTGTGACTTTTCAGATTCAAGGTGAGGCTAAACAATTGTGGAGGGCTTATGTGGAATGCAAAATCTTGACCTTACCCCTACTCACTTTGAACCAGTTACATGATGTGTTCCATGAATAGCATTAATTCATGGCCTTGGAAAAAAGTGGCATGTCTGTCGCTGGTTGTGAGGCTAAGTTTCATGCTTTGTCGAGATATGTTATGCAATTGGTGACTATTGAGGAAGACACGATCCACCTATTTGTTAAAGGACTAAATTTTAAGTTGCAGGTATTTTTTATTCATAGGACCTCTGCAGGTAAAAACATCAATGAGGTAACGAATTTACGAAGAAAGTGGAGGGGGTGAGGGGAGACGGTTAGGATAAGGCATTGGCTAAGAAAGCCAAGAATTCATGTAACTGTTAGGGTTATTACTCCATAGGTTCAGGGAGGCCGACACTTGTATCCCGACCTATTCAGTCCGTTATGCCCGCTTTTATAGGGAATTACTAATAAAAACCCACCTCAGAATTTAATTATGAATAGCCAAGGAGCCGCACCATTGGAGGGTATCAGTCTATATTTGGATCACACTTGTTATGATTGTGGAGAACCTGTGCATATGAGGAAAGATTATCCCACATGTGTATGATGGATTCTGTGCAGCAACACACTAGAAAAGTGGTGCTCGCATGAAACGGTAATAATGATTAAGGGCGTATAAAAGGTGGGCGAGGAGGAAATCAGTGAGGTCGCCGATGTAGGGGAAATAATAACATAGGTAGAGGGATAGTGCAATAAGGCAAGGAAATCTCCCCTCGTGATAACAAAGCCCAATATTATTCCTTTCCAAGCAAGAACAGAGTAGAGTCTTTTGATGCAGTGATCACAAGTACCATTCATGTATGTGACCAAATGTCTAATGTGATATTTTATCAGGGTTGTACTTTTTCGTATGTGTGCGTGCGATTTACCTCAGAGTTTGATATGAATTGTGATAAACTTGATGCCCACACCCATGCTTCGACCCCTGTTAGAGAGTCGGTCATAGTCACCCATGTCTATCGTACTTTACCTATCTTGTTGATGGGTTTTCATACTTGAGTTGATTTGGTTATAATTTATTTTCTAAGAAGACTTTGATACTAGTGATGGTTTGAGAGTAAGGTAAATAGATGTTGTGGTTATGATGTTCGTTGACATTAAGAGTGTTAACTTTGATGGAGCATTAGGAGAAGTATGTGGAGTTCGACAATCGAGTATGTGTAAGATTGTAATGATATCAGGCTAGTTGAATGTGGGTGGCTATAAAAAAATCTTATATGGTGTCATTTAACTATAATTGTTTGATATGTGTACTATCAAAAGAGTATCTTATGTTATCCGGCCTTGATTCTGTATTTTTTAGGTAATTACCTACTTCGTTTAGAAAAAAGGGTTAGAGTGTAATTCGTTCCATATACTCGTGTGTTTTTCTACATCTATGGGTGGATTTCTAGTGGTGGATCCGATGTACCGATCCTCTTATATCTTCTTAATAGGGTGGGATCTTTGGTTAAAGTTGTTCACTTCAGTTATGACATATTTGGTGTTTTTTGAAAAATTAGAAATATATCATTATTTTTATATGCACAACCTTGCTTATGGTAACTTACAAAAGAGCTTTCGTGAATAGTTTCGGTTATCCCACAGTGTTTTAAAAAGTTCTGCATCCTAGCGTGTACCATTTGTAGGGTGCTTACTTGATCTTGTTCTTCTTTTGATTAGATATGTTTGATTATCCCATGATGAGTATTCGATGTCTAAAGATCAGATTTTCATAGTTTAAGATCATGAAAAGATTAGGTTGTGACAAGGGAATCTTGAGAAGTTCTATGATGGTTTGTGCAATAGGTCTATGTGATCGTTGATCCAGGTTCACTTCAGATTGTAGTTGGTATGGATTCAGAATGTTATGCTTGTTATCTGAGAAAGGATTTGTTATGATGATTGTGTTATGTTCCAATGGGTTTCAGTTTAGACTGGATTCATTGGTTGGTTTGTGGCGTCATTTGTAAATCTTCCAAAGTTTCATTCAAAACTTTAGTTCTTGGTAGTTTCTATTTAATGGAATGTGCTAAAGATGAATTGATCTCTTGAGAGATGAACAAGACTTTGAAAATCATACCTCAAGTTTTTGGTCGTGTTAGTTATTCTTCCTTCTCCTACTTTATTTTCGAGGACGAACATGATTTTTAGTGGTGGATAATGTAACGATCCTCTTAGTCGTTTTAGAAATTTTAACCAGCATTATTATATTAACCTTTTTAGTAGATTTTGGAAATAATCTATATGACTTGTAAGAATGAGTGACATGATTTTCAGATTTAATAAAGGATTATTTTGCTGCTAATAATAAAGGAAAAAGAAAAAAATAGAAAAAGAAAATCAAATAAGAAAATAAAATAAAATTTGAAAAAGGGCAAAGTGCCCTAAGTGGTTGAAAGCCGCATACGGCTTATGAGAGATGAAAAAAAAGGAACGATCTGATAAAAAAATACGCAGATAAGAAAACAAAAGAAAGGGAGAAAAGAAAAGGAAAAGGAAGAGAAACAACGCTATTTTCATCTCGAGGTATCAAGGTAACTATTCTCATCCTTTCTATTAAATTTTTGTGTAGACAATGATTACTCCAAGATTAGGATTATTAACAGTGGAACGATAAATATGAATTGAAACATTGAAAATAAGTGGTTTCAGCGGATAGTTTTGAAGTCTGCCATTGGTGTGCTGGGCAGTTACTTTCGGCTTTAATTATTTTCATTAAATTATCATATTAGAATTCAAGGTTTGATATATTGAGGTTTGTTTAAAATAGTGGGTGCATTATGATAATATAAATCATTATAATTATTTTATTTGGAGATATGGAGACTAAACTCTAGACTTGAAAATTAAGAAATATGAGATTTGACTTATTGGTTGGAATCAAGAGTTAGAAACTTGATTATAAATTTGATTAAATTGTTAGTTCAAAGTTAAACACAAAGTAATATGAGTGTTTTTAGTCTTGAGATCTTATTGTGGTCATCTATTTGAATAGATTGTTCTGAGTTCGAAGTTCAACGAAAGAGCAAGGCTCAAGTATCGAAGTGAATTCATGAGTGATTGAGGAAAGTGAACTTCTAAATCCTTGCTAAGTGTATGAAATGCATGTATTTCTTTGTGGTATATGTTTGGGAGTTATGAGACTTGGTGATGGGTTGACTTGTCCACATTGATTAATACTAATGATGAAACAAAGGGTAATAAGAGTCAATGTAAATAATTACTTTTGTGTGATGTTTCATAAAATATAATGGTGCGAAAGGCTTGTTGAGTCATTGTTGATGTTGTTGTGAATCGTACAGTGTTATGAAAGTGGTCATATCCTCTTTATTTGTGTGAACATGTCATTTGCATTATTTTAAGACATGGTTGTGATAAGTGATGTGCATTGAGAAAGAAGGAGAACTTAAAAAAGATGTACCATTTCGAGGGACGTATCGCACACCGTGATAGATACTATATTTCGAGGGACGTATCGCACGCCGCGATGGTTACTATCATCGAGGATCGTGTTGTGCGCCGCGACATGCATGGACATATATGTCTCCCATGTGTCCCAGGCTGAGAGACAACGGTTGTGTATCGTTAGGAAAGACATGCATCACTATATTTGACATTACATCTCATGGCATTACACATTTTTTATTGATGAACTTGAACACGTGTTTTGCTGATCTTGTGAGTATTTCTCTGTGAAACTTTTAACTGCTGAATTATTGAGTTGTTATTGAGAATGTGTAATATGATAGAGTGTGGTTATTGAGTTGTGTGTTTGGTAAACTGTGAACTGTTTGGCTGTAGCGCGGAGGTTTATATAGGGTTTAAGGAGTACCCGTATTTTGTTCACTTAACTTGTGTTTAGAGGTTTGCTTGTTAGGTACCGCGTTGTTTGGTATTATTCCTTGCCTCTACAATTTTTTTGTAGGTTACGAGCCCGGATCTTTGTAATACCTGTTATTCTTTTTGTTTTTGAGGCATCTTGTGGAGGGTTGTGAGGTAGCTGCTTGTCATCTCAGCGAACTTTCATACTCCAGTTTATGACTTTGTTTTTATTTGAAAGACAACTTCATTTTAGACTTCTATTTTATTTAAATTCTAATTTTTACATTAGAGGCTTATGCACGTGACAACCTGGTTTTGGAGATTGACTTAATATGACTTGGTTTCATAATAGAAATTGTTGTTGGAATGTCATTTACTTCCGCACTTTGTTAGATATTGGGTTAGACTGACTTGTCTTGGCTGGATAAGACGAGTGCCATCACACCCATTTTTGGGTCGTGACATTTAAAGCTTCAAAATAAATGGGAAAGACCCAAAAAAGTTAAGTCTCCATTATGGGTTCATCGAAACCTATCTTTCACCTTATTTCTTCATCTTGGACTGTAGTTAATTATTTCCATTGTATAGTTTAGTTAGATTTATTCTTGTGTCAAGTTTAGTTTTCAATCATATTTATTTGATTTTATTTCTATTAGTTGAACTTGAATTAATCCTCTACTAAAGTTGTCATATGTGGGTCTTAAAGTCTCCTTACTTTGTCATATTATTTCACTTATCAATTTTGTGTGATTATCAATTTTTGTTCATCACTTGTTCAATTTCTAAAAAATGAACTGAAAGATTCTTGAAATAGTTGATTCATGTTTTTCTTATCACGAGTTTTAAATATAAAATAAAAAAAACATCATGTTTTATTCAAACAAATGATTCACCTGATAACCATATATTGTTAGCATATATTTCAAAGGCTAACAACTTGTTTATATGAAAATAGGAATAATGTTTTCTGGAATTCAACAAAAAATTCTATCCTAGATTTTATTGAGATCAACTTAAATGTTTCGTGAAATTCTTTCGTATATTGTTAAGAATATTTAAACCTAATTTACTTAGATGTATTGTTTTTCTTATAAAATCAAATAAATGAGGGTAATCTTTTGTCAAGGTAGTGTCCAATCTAAATAATAATGAAAATATTTTCATAAGGGATATATGACACTTGCTGGTCCTAATTGGGTCAGTTTGCTCACAACAAAGGCACTTTTATCCTATTTCTAACAATTCAAGTGTATTGTTGGAACCCCCCCTCCTCCCAATCGATCAAGGTTATCTTTTTAGCCATTTTGCTATTCTATTATAATTTTGTTAAGCACTCAAGTTCAGTCAATTTTAAGGACCAAATATACATTATAGACTTATTAATAGTTATATGTGAATATGACATGGATCAAACTCGCATAACATCCTAACCAAAATTGTTATTTTTCCTTCTATGAAACAACATGGTTGTTAAGGTTAATTTAAATTTTAAATGGGCTGCTAGGTGGGAGTTTATTTTAGTTTTATTTTACTTTTAGTTTCAATCAGGTTGTTACATTTTTTTTAGTCGTTGAATCTTGAATAAATCTGGCTAGGTAATACGCGAAATCTGGGTACATAGAAGAGTGAGATTTTTTGTTAAAAAAATTGAGGAGAGAAGATGACTTTAGCATATAAATTTAAAATTTTTGACCGACTATTGTGTAAAGAAAGTTTGATATCTAGATAGACAACTCAAGATTTTATTTTCTTAATGTATGCGTCTTTACATATATGTTTGAGGCTTTAAGCTTGTACTTTTTCTAGAATTTTGGATCAAAACTTGCTGGATGTATTGAAATAATATAACTTATAAAGAAAAAATATATAGTATTGTAATTTATAATCTATTACATACAATTCAATAAAAGAGAGGTTATTTTTAGTAATAATTAATTATTGTGGTGGAGTGAAAAATAATATCTCGAGTTCAAATCTCTTTAGATATGATGTTTTCAATGTTTATTAAGTGTTTTTATCCCAACATCAAACTTTACAACTTGAATTCAGATTTAGTTGGAACATAAATAACCCTTGTTAAAAATCGGTGAAAAACATAAATAAAAAAATCATTTTTGAAAGGAGTGGACAAGCACAAGTAATTTCTTGGGCGATCATTTTAATATCTATATACTCATTTACGCTGAAGTCACTTAACTATGTTTTAAAGAAAAAAAAAACCCATTTTAAATATAATAACAAAAAAATCACAACTGTCAGAATATTCAACTCAATTGAGTATGAACTTTTTACTTTATTTTTTTGGACTAATAGTACAAAATATTCTGGACACTACACAACATATTAACAAAAATAATTTTCTTGGTACATTAATTTTTGAACCAAACTCCAAAAGTATTATATTTAGAAAAAAAAAGTCCGATAAAAAATAATAAAATAAAAGAGATATATTGTATTGTATATTTTTTGAATACAACATTTGGATGGATTGTGGTATTCCCCATTTTTACATTATGTGACACATAAAAAATATTGAATGATTAAATTACAAGAAAAGTAGACTAAGAGGTAGAGCTACTATAAAATATATACTGCAAAGTATAAAATAAGATTATTGAATTATAAGTAAAAACGAATAAGAAGAAATGTTAAGATTATGATACACTCGTACCAAATTGCTCACTATATACAAATTGAACCTGTGTCATTATCTATAACGATCAAAATACACATGATATTTAAACTAATAATACAATACATTATACAACAATAACACAAATTAAATAAATACGTCAATTTTATTATTTATTTGGTCTAATGTCTTAAATTTATTACAAATTATATAATTCCTTTTTTATTAATTTAACCCAAAGTATATTTATGGCCCAAACTTATGTTGTCCAACTAATGCCACCACACTTCAAGCAAATTCAAGGCCAACAAGATGATACCATGTGTTTAAATGTCGTGGAAACTATGAGTAAAAATAATAACGAGTCGAAAGTCTCAAAGTGTTTTAAAAGGCGTGTCTTGGCCAATTGCAAGCAAATTTTTTTTCAATAAATAGAGAGTACAGAAACAAGAGCAAAATGGGAAAATTCTGTCGTGTATTATTAATCATATGGCTTCTATATAAAGAATCTATACAAGATCTAGAAAAGATAAAGTATATCTGCCACTTGATCAGCCGAATGAAGTGTTGAACTGTGATATGCTTGTTTTGAACTTCTTCACGAATAATTGAAAAAAAATAGCAATATGTTTCATTCGACTATGGAACACCAGGTTGGTACAAATTTATGTGGTGCTGACATTGTTACAAAATATCTGAGGAGTGGTGGAAATATGAAACCAAAGTTCATGGAGTAAACTTGTTAGCCAATTTGTTTCTAAAACAGTAGCTACAAAAGCCTAATATTCTGCTACCGTGGAGGAGCGGGAGACAAATCTTTACTTTTTAGAGGACCAGTATGCCGGAGAAATGCCAAGGTAAACAACATAACCTTTTGTAGAGGTTCGATCGAGAGGATCTCCAGCCCAATCAGAATCTGAGTAGGCTAGAACACGGTGATCATGTTCTTTGGCAATTCGATGGCCAAACGAAGATGTCTGGTGAAGATACCGAAGGAGACGCTTCATGGCTTCCCAATGTGATAATCAGGGCTGGTGCATTTGACTGTGAGAATTTTCTAACTGCAAATGCTATGTACGGGATGTGTAAAATAATGAAGTCTACCAAAGATCCTCCTATAAAGAGAGCCATCAACAAGAGAATCGTCAGCAGACTCCAGAGAAGCAACAGTGGAAGCCATTGGTGTTGGAACACCCTTGCAATTGTGCATATTAACTTCCTTCAACAGATCTGCAATGTATCTCTGTTGACACAACTAAAAACCACCAGGATAAGGTAAGACTTGAACACCAATAAAATATGAAGTGGACCATGATCCTTCAAGGAGAATCGGGTTGCAAGATTAGCAATGATGTTGTGAACACCACTAATCTGATTACCCGTGACAATTATGTCATCAACATATACCAAAATATAAACAATAAACTCAAAATTATGCAAGATGAACAATGAAGAATCAGATTGGTATTTAATGAATCCCAAAGTAACTAAGTAATTTTTGAGTTCAATGTACCAGGCCCTCGGAGCCTGTTTGAGACCATGTATAGCCTTGTGCAGCTTGCAAACATGCGTTTGATGTGCAGAAGCTTCAAAACTAGGTGGTTGGCGCATATAGACTCTTTCATCAAGACGGGCCTTGCAGGAAGACATTATTGATATCAAGTTGCTGAATGGGCAAGTTTTGTTGTGTTGCAATCGCAAGAACGAGTCAAACAGTTGCAGGCTTTACCATAGGACCAAAAGTACATTGAAAATCAAGTTTAGGTCTTTGTTTGAACCCTTTAGCAATCAAATGAGCTTTGTACCTATCAACAGAACTATTAGGATTATATTTAATCCGGAAAAGCCACTTACAATCCACCACATTATTGGAAAGATCACATGATACCAACTCCTACGTTCGGTTCCGAATTAAGGCATCAAATTATTTTCTCATAGCTTCACGCCACTGTGGAAGTTGTTGAGCTTGCCCAAAAATTCTAGGTAGGTTGGAAGTTGTTTGAACAACTGCGTTAATTGTTTAGGCTTAAGGCTATTGGTCTTTGACCGAGTAATCATGTGATTAGTGGGCGTCACTGTGGAGGTAGAGGCTACAAGGGAAGGTTAAGTGGCTATGGGAGGTGGGAAAAGTGATGAGGAAGTGGGTTGGACTAGAGGGTTCTGGATCAAAGGACTAGTGGACTTATTCCGACGTTGGTATATGATAATTATCGATTGTGGTTGAGCATCTAACTAGGAAGAAGTATGAATTGGTGAGGTTTAAATATTTGGTTGTGGTGAACTGTGGCTGAAAATAGGATTTTGGATGGTGTGGGTATGGGGCAACGAGGGCATTGGAGAAGAAGAAGAAGAAGTATCATATAAGGGAGAAATCGAAGTACCTAAGACAGTAGCACCTGTTGAGGCAGAGGAGATGGATGCATCTGTGTCCACAGGCTGCGGCACAATCTGTGAAGTAAGCTCACAAAAATCATACGAGTTTTGAGTATTATCCCATGGTTGTTGGCCAGATGAACAGATTTCCCAAGAGACATTTTTATTTTGTGTTCTTTTGAAATGAGGAAAATTATTTTCAAATGGGAATTGATTTTCCAAAAATAAGACATTATGTGATAGATATATTTTCGAAGTTAAAGGATCAAAACATTGATGACTGTATTGTTTATCCCAAAAGCCTAAATAAACACATGGTGTAGAACGAGGCTCCAATTTGTTTTTGGCTTATGGTTTGAGCCATGGATAACAGAGGCAACCAAATACTTTAATGGAGTCATACTTTGGAATATTTTGAAATAAAATTTCAAATGAATGCTGAATATTGGGTGTATTTAGCCTGTTTATAAGATAGACAACTTGTTGACAAGCAAAACTCCAGAAGTGTGGTGGTAAAGATGCTTTATGCAGTAATGTTCTAGAAGTTTCAATAACATGATGGTGTCGTCTTTCAACTATAACAACTCATTGTGGAGTATATGGGGGTGGCAGTAAGTGTTGTATGCCGTGTTTTTTTTAGATAGGACTGTAAATTTGAAATTCGCCACCACCATCTGTGTGAAAAGATTGAATTTGGTGTTAAACCTCCGTTCAAGAAATTTATGCAAATTTTGAAAAATTTAGTGTTTCATTTTTTTTTATTTTAAAGTAAACAACCTCATGTATTTTGAAAATTGATCAACAAAAACACATAATATCTTCCTTTATCAATTGACAAAACCAAAGATAAATCTCTAAAAGGATTTGTAGGGGCTTATTACTGTGCTATGAATTTTCTAAGAAAGTCATTTTATTAGAATAACAAGAATTACAAGTGGAACTAGCTTTATGATCTAAAATAGGAAGGGAAAAATTATTCAAGATAGTATCCAAAATGCGATGATTAGGATGACATAAACTTCGATGCCACTAGCGTACTGGAACAACCAAATTGCATTGAGGAGAACGTGTGGACAGATCGATGACCACTCATACAACCTATCTTTATTCCGCCCTCGAACTAGAGGCTCCCCCGTATTCATATCCTTTACAAGATAATAGAAAGGAAAAAATTCAATAGAGGAATGATTATCACGACAAAACTGAGAAACATAAATAAGATTAGTCCTTATAAGAAGGGAGAATAAGGTATTGAGAAGTTTAAAATGATGATTTGATGCACTTATGTTAGCATTACCAGTTTGGGATATTGAAATAGTGTGACCATATCCCATAGTGATCTCTTCGATGCCGTGGTAGTCATGTACAGTGTCTAGGTTTTGAGGATCAGACGGAATATGATTAGTGGATCCACTATCCACGATCCAAGGGATATGTTGAGGAGGAAAGCTTCTAGAAAACTTTTCCGGAGCTTTAAGATGCTTATGGGATTGAGATCTGCATAACCTAGCAGAATGACCTATGCGATCACATAGTCGACAACAAAGATTCTTGTCAAAGGGCTGCTGCTGGTTGTTTCATTGTGGGCCACATTGTTGTGCCTGCCATTGCTGATTGTTGGGAGGAGTGTGTTCGCACCTGGACGTGACTGCGAGAGTAATTATTGTTACCTTGGCGTGGATAAATTGAGCGGTTTTTTTGTGCTATAGCAGTAGTGATATTAGTTGATAGCAACCTTTTGTCGTCGTCTTTCTTCAGTAAAAACTCGTGATCCAAAAGCTTTTCATAAAGCTCTTCATAGGAAATTGTTGAATCTCAAGCATGAATGGTAGCAGAGAGGTCTCGGAATTAAAAACTGATCCCACTGAGAATTTTAACAATGAGCTTCGGATTTGATACAGGCGCACCAACAGTTGCAAGTTCATCACAAAGTGATAGAATTTGATGGATATAATCTGCGACTGGACGAGAGTCTTTAGTAAGGTGAGCCAGTCGGTCTCGTAAGATAAAATTTCTTGTTTGGGATTTGTTCTCATAGGAAGCATGCAAGCATCCCTAGCAGCTTTGGCGGAGATTGTGACACCAACAGTGGGGGCAAGTGTAGATTCAACAGAGGCCAAGATAGCATATTTAATTAAATGATCTTGGCGGTACCAAAGAAAGAACTCAGGGTTAGCAACATCTTGATGGTTGTGAGAGATGGTGCAAGTGGGGGAATGGATGGAGCATTCGAGATGCCCATAGAGATTGTGACCACACATAAGCATTGAAACTTGAGCTTTCCACAAGGAGAAATTATGAGTGTCAGTTAATTTTATGGGAAGTTGGGTCATAGGATTGAATTGCACAATTATTATGGCGTTATTCACTCCATAAACATTGGTAACAAAAGTATTGGGGGCCATTTCGATGACTTAGCAGAAAAAGAAAAAAAAAGATCACCTCATTGGAGTTTTGAAACGCTCTGATACCACAAACAAATGAGATCAAAGATGAGAAAATTGTGTCGTGTATTATTAACCATATAATAACTATATAAAGAATCCATATAAGACCTAGAAAATATAAAGACTATTAACAGACTCCTAAGGATAAGGAAGTACAACAATAGAATTATACAACAGTAAGGAGTCTCATCCGTTTTTAGAGAGATACATGCATCAAAACAACATTGCCTCTACAAAAAAGAATGAAACAACACACTGAAAACTTGAAGTATTCCTTCTTGTTTATAGATTTAATAACATTTTACATAATGAATATTGTTACTTTTTAAAGATCCAATTATATATGGTTCTTTTCATAAAAAATGTAATGGGGAGATTGTAATGGGTCCAATAGGATGGCAAGATCTAGCCTTTCCATAGATCTACCGATTCATTTTCAATAGAGGTCCTGATATCGTGTCACGATATGTCTTTTTCAAGAAATAGAGTACTAAGTCCGCAGTCTTCTGATTTGTTACTATTTATCAAGTACTTATGTAAAATTTGTATTGTATTTTGTCCCTATTGAGAACTTCTATTAGAAAATGGTAGTCTAGATCTATGGGAAATTTATATTTTCTTGATCCTGTTGCTCCCATAACTATCACCACCTCTTTAGGGGATTTCCACTCAAAGCATATTCGCCTCAGAGTTTGTCATGGGGTCTTTCACTCCATAGTAAGACCCAATATTGCTCAGACTCGGGTGCAGACGTCCAATAAAGATGCATATCTAAAGTTTAGATCCTTTATGATTACTTTATTCTTGTACATTTCGATATAGATCCTTGTTTGGATAAGGGTGAGGTAATTCATCTAAAACTAACTCAAGTATCTACAATAGAGTTACGAAATAATTATAAGTTATTATGCAAATCAAAGTTGACAGTTTTGGGGAATAGAACAATATTCTCATCAAAAACCACAAAGGTTTAGGCTCGAAATTTTACTCTTGTCATCCATTGGAGCTTCGCTAGAGCTCATCTTGTGATGGTGGTGAATTCCTCTTGCTCGTTGCTCTGGAAAAAGGTAAACTCTTCCTGTTGTTGTTTTTTTCTTGTCTACTATGCTTGTAACTATGTTATTTTCTTAGTTTTATGTTGGATTTATTCCTTCTTACATTCTTTAATAATTTCATTCTATCATTTTGGTTATAGAGTAATTTATTATTTTTCTAGTATGATTTAATTATGTTTCTCTTGTTGTTATGAATAATTAAATGTGTCTTGATTCATGTTTAATATTTTTTTCTGAAGTTGTTTTGATCATAGCTTAGTTCTTATTACTTTTAATATGATATAATATAATCTTGCTCTAGGTGGGTTTAGATTCCAGATTATAGTATGTCTATTTTAATGACCTTGATAAGAATTTCTTTCCTCAAAGCCTTAGTGAAGATATCTTCTACTTGGTCTTGACTCTTTCTATGTTCTTTCTTCTCCCGCGAAACATCGGAATTTTAGATAGTTTGATAGCTGAGCTATTGTCACAATACATGGGAGTTGCATAATACTACTTGCAGTTAACTTCCTCAAGAAAATTCCTAAGCCAGATGGATTGACTAGCACATTTTGTTGCAGCAATAAACTCTGATTCTATGGTAGACAAAGTTACAATAGGCTAATTCTTCGATGACATGAAATGACATTTGATCCTAGCATAAGAAAGGAAATCGATACTACTCTTTCTATCGTCTCATTCTCTGGCATAATAACTATTTATAAACCCTATCATCATTGAGCTGCCTTCCATTTTATAGGGCAGAGCATGGCAGATCTGCCTTGCAAATAACTTAAAATGCGCTTAGCAGCTAGCAGGTGAGATTGTTTAGGATTGTCAATGTATCTACTAATAAAGTTGACAACATTCATTATGTCTGGCTGAGTTGTTGTGAGACACATCCAACTTCCTACAAATTGCTTATAGTAGGTTCGATCTACAACCTGACCATCTGTATCCTTATCTAATTTCAAGCTAGGTTAAACTAGTGACAAACCGGTTTGAACTTCTCCATGTTAAACTTAAGCAACATATCTTGCACATATTTCCTTTGAGAAATGAAGAACCCATCACTAGATTGTATAACCATTAATCCCATAAAGTAATTCATTCTTCCTAAAATAGTCATATGAAACTCCTTCATCATGGATTCTTTAAGTTGCTTAAACGTAGTCTCACAGCTTCAAATAAATATTAGATCATCATCATATAGGCAGACGATAAGAATATCACCTTGATTATACCTGATGTAAAGATCTGCTAATATGGACTTCTCTGAAAACCTTCTTCCATCAAATAAGCATCATGCCACTGTATCAAGCTCTTGACGCTTGTTTCAATCCTTTTATTTTTTTTTTCAATCTATACACCTTATTCTTGATGTATCATGGTTTCATGGTGTTTTCAATACTTTTTCCTTAAAGAGTTGTGTGAGTATAGATCTTTTTTTTGTAGTAGTTTTTAACATGTCTTTATGTTTGTTTTGCAGGAAAGATGTCCAGGGAATAAAACACAGAAGGTAGATGAAATAAAGTGTAGAAGTGACCCACAAAGGCCATCGACGGTCCGTAAATTTTGGAAGTAGACTGAAGTACATGCACTTGGAGAAAACTCGGGGAAATCTGACCAAGTGTGGGGCTACATAGAGGATCGATGGTCCGTCGATTGATCGACGAACCGTCCTATTCAACCGTCGATGAGATCAGAGATAGTCCAGTACCCGAAGTTGAAAAAATATAAGAATGGAGCAAGAGAAACCATCAAATAACCGTAAACTCATCGATGGACCATGCTGTCGGTCCGTCGATTGATTCAGAGAGGACGTAATCCGAAGGAAAAAAATGATTTTATGTCTGGACTGACGGAAACAATCGACAGTCTGTCTGTGGGGGTCGTCGATTACAACTGCATTTTTGGACAACTTTCCTTATTTTAATTCCTTTTAATTTAGGACAATTTTTTTCTATAAATAAGGTTTAAAACCTCATTTTTAGGGCTAGACATTGGTAACTAAATCCACAACTAGGTTTTTGGGAACCATGGGTTATTAACAAGGTAATCCTAGCTAAATAACAATTCTCAAATATGATCTTGCATGTATTGATAATTCTTACTTTCAAAAGTCTTTTTAACAGTGGCTAACGTTAGAACTCGCCTTGTTGCTACTTGCCAGACCAAGGAGGTAGTTATTAAGAAAAGAATTATCAACATAGATTTAGTGGGATACTATATAATAGTCTAGTGTTGATTGGTGTGAAATAACAACTAAGCTATACATCAATTATGATGCTTAATATGATGTACATGTAAGGGTTAGTAGTGTACAGCGGACAAAGGTGTGGGTTGAAATTTTCTAACTGCTGGACCAAATATATAGAGATACCTAACTCATCACTTTGCATGAAAGTAAATAGGGAAAAAATGTTATAGCTAGGAATACAACGTTATGATGCTACGGGGAACACTTATACCTTAGTTTCTCTTATCACTTATAAAAAGTAAGTCTTTCCTTTTATTTACTCGTTTTTCTTGGAATAGTTTATAAAGATTTGTTTTACAACCTCCCCCCCTTAATTACTTGCTTTTGTAAAGAACATAACTACATACAAATAATCACCCATTAAAGTTAAGTCTAAATCATTTTCCTCGTGGGATCGACCTCAACCTACTAGTTGGGTTCTTTACTTTATACGACTACTTACACTTCTTTAGGGAGGTGTAATTGGAGCGTATCAAATTCTGGTGCCGCTGTTGGGGAAAGTGACTATTAGATTAACTTTAGCAACATTATTAAAGTTCAGTAAGAAATTTCCTGATTTTACTTTTGTGTTGTTTTTGTTTCTTTCAGGTATGGTTCTGGTGTATGCCATGTAAACGAAGACAACGAGAGACACTCAACCCATTTGATCCAGATTTAAACTGTACATTAAGGAGAATGAACAATCAACAGAACCCTGCTAACCTAAGTTATAAGGAACTTCGTCACCCGCTTTTGCCAATTAATGTTCATAACCAAGTAGTTACGGACAATCCAACTTATAATACTCTGAGGATGCAATCTCTATCCCCACGAACTGAAGAGTTCTATAGGGTTAACATGAACATCACTGAGTCTAATGGACCCTGTGTCCTACCTCCTCTACACCATGGGCACACATTCATGGTGATGAGTAGTTTGATGCAGTTGCTAACCGCGAGGGGTTTGTTCTCAGGACAACCATCAGAGGATCCTCATGCCCATGTAGTTAAATTGAGGTCCGTTTGCAAGAGTTTCATAGGTTGGCAAGATTTGTATATGAACGTCATCGGGTTGCGGGTGTTTCCGCTATCATTGACGGGAGAAGCAATAGTATGGTTTACTGAGATACCCTATAATTCCATCTACACATGGAATCAGTTGGGAGATGTATTCCTTGCTAAGTACTATCCAGTTTCCAAGAAGCTTAATCACAAGGATAAGGTGAACAACTTTGTGGCACTACTTGGAGAGTTTGTAAGAAGCTCTTCGAATAGATTTATTGCATTTGCTAGGAGTTTCCCAAACCATCACTTTGATGATGAATCGTTGAAAGAGTACTTCTATCAGGGTCAAAATGATCACATTAAAGTAGTAATTGATATTATTGCGGGGGGTTCTTATGGAGAGTGCACCCATACCGAGATCGCAGAGAAGTTGGAGAAAATTTCTTGCAATAATTAGGCTTGGAGTACGAGATAGACACACCATGGGATAAAAACCTTCGCAGTGCAAGCTACACATAATTTGGGACAAATAAGATTCGTTAGGAGATGGCTCAAACGAGAATTGAGCTTGTGTTAGTACTGAATCATGTCACTGGAGGTGCAGAGAAGGTAAATGCGGTGAATTACTTGAATAAACCACCTCCCCCAGCAGATGAGTATTATTATGAAGAGGATACTTATGAAGTGAATGATCAGACGGGGATTCCTGACCAAACACCCTAGACTACAATTATGAGAATTGACAAGGTCAAGGAAATCAAGGTCAAACCTTTTGTAACTACGATAGAGAGGGCCAGTATGTTTGAGGTGGAAACTTCAACCGCGATAACAACTTCAATCAGTGTAAGTATGGTAACAGAAATGATCGGAGTTGGACCTATGTCCCGCCTCAAAATTGGGATGTTTCTCCTATGGATAGTGGAGGTAATATGGCGCGAGTTGAGGATATGTTATAGAAGATAATGAGGAGGTTTGATGCTAATGATGAGAACACTAAGGAATTGCGAGGTGATTTAGAAAACATTGGGAAAAAGGTGAATGCACATCCAGTCTCAATTAAGCATCCTGAATTACAAGTGGTGAAACTGTCCACTATTGCGTACCCACACCAACCGGGCTCTCTTCCAAAAAATATCATATGAAAATCCTAAAAATGATGGACATTGCATGACAGTCACTACTCGAGGAGGTAAGCAAACTGTTGATCCACCTATACCGTCTGTGGTAGAAGATGAGATGAGAAAAGACAAAGAGGTGATGGAAACTAGTGATGAATTGGTGGACAAAATGATGAAAGAAATAGAGGTAATTCAGAAATTGGTCCCTATTCGTATACCTCCACCACTATTTCCTCAAAGATTGGTGAAGAATACTGAGGATGGTAAGTACCGACGTTTTATCACTATGTTGAAACAACTTTCCATCATTGTCCCTTTGATATAAGCTTTGAAAAAAAGGCCTGGTTATGCTAAATTTATGAAGGATATGGTTAAAAAGAAGAGACCAATATGTTTCGAAGATGATGACCGAATGCAGCATTGTAGTGATATTTCTACAAGGTCTCTTGTACAAAAAAAGAAAGATCTGAGCTCTTTCATTATTCTATATACCTTAGGATTATTACACTTTTCTAAAGCACTATGTGATCTAGGTGAAAGCATAAACCTCATGTCTCTTTCAATTTATAAAAAATTGCGTTTGGGTGACCCAAAGCCTACTGCAATGCGATTACTGATGGCCGATCGAACAGTGAAGAAGCCCATTGGGATACTCCATGATGTGCTCGTAAAAGTGTAGTCGTTTATATCTCCAGCTAATTTTGTGATTCTTGAATGTGAGGTTGACTTTGAGGTTCCTATTATTCTTGAAAGGTTGTTCCATTCCACTAGTCATGTCTTGGTTGCTATGGAGAAAGGGAAGATGACGTTTAGGTTGAACAATGAAGAAGCAACATTCAATATTTGTAGGCCCATGAAGCAGTGATTAACTCCAAATGGTATCTGCTATATCCTATCGGGTTGAGAGTATGTCTGAGGTGCAAATTGAAGAACACTTAGGTGTCGAGGCTCTAGAGGCAATGATCATGAATTTTGCAAGTGATGGTATTGAAGAGTATGGGTCATTGTTTGTGACACTTGAGCGAAATGAATATTGGTCCAAAATAAAGAAATTGGAGTTAGAATATAAAGCATTGTGAGTCTCCATATGCCAGACCATCTATTGAGGTGGCTCTAAAATTATAGAATAAGGCTCTACCACCTCATATGACGTACATATTCTTGGGTAGGGATGAAACTTTGTTGGTATTATTGCAGCGGATTTGAATGTAGAACAAGCAGAGTGTCTAGTGGAAGTTCTGAAAAGGTTTAAACGAGCCATTGGTTGGACTATTGTGGACATTATTGGGATTCCTCCCTGTATTTGTTCACACAAAATCCAACTCATGCCCGATAACAAGCCATGTATTGAGCATTAAAGACGGTTGAATCCACCTCTGCAAGCGGTAGTAAAGAAGGAGATCATTAACTTGTTGGATGCCGACGTCATATATCCTGTTGCATATAGTAGTTGTATATGCCCTATTCAATGTGTGTCCAAAATAGAAGGGAATGACAGTAGTTCCTTATGAGAGGAATGAGTTTGTTCCAATGAGGCTGGTGACCAGATGGAGAGTTTCTATTGATTACTAGAAGTTGAATGCATGGACTGAGAAGGACCATTTCCCTATGCCCTTTATGGATCAAATGTTGGATAGACTTGCAGGAAAATGATGGTATTGTTTTATTCATGGTTATTCAAGTTACAATCAAATCTCAATTACCTAGGAGGATCAAGAGAAGACTACTTTTACTTGCCCTTATGGGACGTTCACCTTTAAGAGAATGCCTTTTGGGTTGTATAATAAACCGTCCACCTTCTAGCGATGTATGATGTCAATGTTCTCCAATATGGTGGAGGATACGATTGAAGTGTTCATGGATGAATTTTCGGTCGTGGGAAACTCCTTGTATCGGTGTTTGATTCACTTGGCCAAGGTTCTCAAAAGGTCTGAAGCATGCAATCTTGTGCTTAGTTGGAAAAAATGTCACTTTATGGTGAAAGAAGATATAGTATTGAGCCATTGCATCTCAGGGAAGGGGATAGAGGTTGATCAAGCGAAAGTTGAAGTTATAGAGAGATATCCCCCACCCATCTCTATAAAAGGTGTGACAAACTTTTTGGGACATGCTGGTGTCTACCGGAGGTTTATTAAGGATTTCTCAAAAAGTGAACATCCTTTGTGCAAATTACTCGAGAAGGAATGCAAATTCTATTTTGTTGAAGCCTATCTGAAAGAATTTGGAGAGTTAAAGTAGAAGTTGGTGTCCGCGCCCATCATTATTTCCCTAGATTGGAGTGAGAGATTTGAGGAGATGTGTGATGCTAGTAGGGTTGAACATGGTGTTGTATTGGGACAGAGAATGGATAAAATCCTTCACCCTATTTACTATGAAAGTAAGGCCCTGAATAAAGCTGAAAAGAACTACAAGGAAACTGAACAAGAGAATCTTGCGGTGATATTTGCATTCTAAAAATTTCGCACCTATTTGTTTGGAACGAAGGTCATATTGCATACTAACCACTCCTCTTTCAGGTGCTTGATGGAAAAGAAGAATGTGAAGACACGGTTGATTAGATGAGTGCTATTATTTCAAGAGTTTGATTTTGAGGTAAAATATAGAAAAAGGTACTAAAATCAAGTTGTCGATCACTTGTCTAGGTAAGAGGATGAAGCTATGCAAGAATTGGGTGACGATATTGAAATTGATGAAACCTTTCCTGATGAGCATGTATTGGCTTCTTCTCATGATTTAATTCCATGGTTTACTTATTTGGAGAGTTATCTGGCTAATGATATTGTCCCACCGGACTTATCCTTCCATGAGAGGAAGAAGTTTATACATGATGTGAAAAAGTTCATTTCGAATGAGCCTTACTTATGCCGGAGTTGTGCTGATGGGATTGTTCGCCGTTGTGTGCTAGAAGTTGAGATGTCAAGTGTTTTAAAGGCATGTCACTCCTCCCTGTGGGTAGGCTCCATAGTGGTATCCAGACTATACACAAGATTTTGCAATGTCGGTACTATTGGCAGACCATTCACCAAGATGGTCACGAGTTTGCCAAGTCATGTGATAGGTGCCAAAGAGATGAAGGAATTTTGATGCGGCGAGAGATCCCTCTAAATCCTATTTTGGTGATTGAGTTATTTGATGTTTGGGTCATTGATTTTATGGGGCCGTTTGTGAGTTCTCATGGGATGAAGTATATACTCGGCGGTGGATTATGTGTTAAAATGGGTGGAAGCTATAACACTTTTTAACAATGAAGGGAATAGTGTCACCACATTCTTTAAAAAGAACATCTTCTCTATATTTTGCACACCTAGGGCCATTATTAGTTATTGTGGATCTCAATTTTGCAATAAGTTGTTCAGAGGGCTATTAAAGAAATATGGGGTTCGCCATAATGTGACCACTCCTTATCATCATCAGAGGAGTGCACAAGTAGAGGTGTCAAATTGATAAATCAAGCAAATTCTATCAAAAATGGTGAATGCTAATAGAAAAGATTGGTCAAGGAGGCTTGATTATGCTATTTGGGCCTACAGGACTGCATACAAGACTCCCATAGGTATGTCTCCGTACAAATTTCTTTAATGCACCGGCTACTTTACGGAGATGTATGATGTCGATATTATTCGATATGGTGGAGGACACTATTGAGGTGATTATGGATGATTTTTCTGTGGTTTGCGACTTCTTTGATCGGTGTTTGAGTCATTTGGCCGAGGTTCTTAAAAGATGTGAAGAGTGCAATCTTGTGCTAAACTGGTAAAAATTCCACTTTATGGAGAAAGACGGTTTTGTATTGGGTCATCGCTTCTCAGAGAAGGGGATAGAGGTTGATCGAGCAAAAATTGAGGTTATAGAGAGACTTTCTCCACCCATCTCTGTAAAATGTGTGAAAAGTTTTCTGGGACACGCGGGCTTCTACCAGAGGTTTATTAAGGATTTCTGAAAAATTGCACCCCCTCTGTGCAAGTTATTTCAGAAGGAATGTAAATTCTATTTTGATGAATCTTTTCTTAAGGCGTTTGGAGAGTTGAAAGAGAACTTGGTGTCTTCACCCATAATTATTTCCCAGAATGGAGCAAACCATTTGAGGTGATGTGTGATGCTAGTGGGGTTCCACTTTGTGTTATATTGGGACAAAGAAGGGATAAAATCCTTCACCCTATCTATTATGAAAGTAAGACCCTAAATGAAGAACAAAAGAATTACACTGTAACTGAACAAGAGCTCCTTACGGTAGTATTTGCATTTGAATAATTTCGCTCCTATTTATTTGGCACGAAAGTCATAATGCATACTCATCACTACACTTTGAGTTATTTGATGGCGAAGAAAGATGTGAAAATAAGGTTGATTAGATGGGTGCTACTATTGCAAGAGGTTGGTTTTAAGGTGAAAGATAGGAAATGGAGTGAAAATCAAGTTGTCGATCACTTGTCCAGATTGGAGGACAAAGATATTCAAGAGTTAGGTGAAAAGGTTGAAATTGATGATACCTTCACTGATGAGCATGTATTGGCCGCTTCTCATGATTTGATTCCATGGTTTGCTGATTTTAGGAATTACTTGGCCTGTGATATAGTCCCATCGGACTTGTCCTTCCATCAGAGGAAAAAGTTCATGCATGATGTGAAAAAGTTCTTTTGGGATGAGCCTTACTTATATAAGAGTTGTGATGACGGACTTATTCGTCGTTGCGTGCCGGAAGATGAGACGCTAAGTGTTTTGGAGGCATTCCACTCCTCGCCTGTGGGTGGACATCATAGTGGTATTTGGACTGCCCACAAGATTTTGCAATTTGAGTACTATTGAAAAACTATTCACCAAGATACTCATGAGTTCTCCAAGTCATTTGATATATGCCAAAGGGATGAAGGAATTTCAAAAAGGCAAGAGCTCCCTTTAAATTCCATTATAGTGGTTGACTTGTTTGATGTATGGGGCATTGATTTTATGGGCCCGTTTGTGAGTTCTCATGGGATGAAATATATTCTTTTGGCGGTAGAATATGTGTTAAAATGGGTAGAAGTCATAGCACTTGCCAACAATGAAGGTAAGAGTGTCACCATGTTCTTGAAAAAGAACATCTTCTCCAGATTTGGCACACCTTGGTCCATTATTAGTAATGGAGTTTCTCACTTTTTGAAACAAGTTGTTCAAAAGGATATCATAGAAACATGGGCTTCGCCACAATGTGACCACTCCAAACCTTCCACATTCTAGTGGGCAAGTTGAGGTGTCCAATCGAGAGATAAAGAAAAATCCTATTAAAAACGGTAAATGCAAATAGAACGGATTGGTCAAGGAGGATTGATGACGTTCTTTGGGATTACCGGATTGCATACAAGACTCACATAGGTATGTCTCCATACCAACTTGTATATGGGAAGGCTTGTAACTTGCCAGTTGAGTTAGAACACAAGGCCATATGTGCGATGAAGAAACTGAACATTGATTGGAATGAAGCAGTGGAGAAGAGACTTAATGGGTTGAATAAGCTTGATGAGTTTCACATAAAAGCATATGAAAGTTCATCCATTTATAAAGAGAAGATGAAGAATTACCATGACCAAAATATTGAAAAGCGAGAATTTGGTATGTCTATTCAACTCTAGGCGACACTTGTTTCCTGGCAAACTCAAATCAAACTGGACGGGACCTTTCCTTATCACTAAAGCTTATCAACATGGAGTGGTTGAGTTTGAGAATAAGGAGGGTGCAAAGTTCAAATTCAACGGGCAAAGGATCAAGATCTACCTTGGGAATGCGGAGAGTGTCCATGAAGTAATTGAGGCCGATCACCTTGATGAAGTCTGAGTAATCAAGGATCTTGCATTGTGCCGCGACGTTAAATCAAGTGTTTCTTGGGAGTTGACCCATGGTGTACCCTTTAGCCGACCATTAGTTTTATTTTCTTTGTAGGATAGTTGCATTTTTCTTGTTTCATTTTGCTTTGCTGATCCTCATGTTTTAGTTTTTATTAGTGTTGGCTAGATATTAGTTTAGGGCCCGTATCGCAAAAGAATCTAGAAAAACAAAACAAGAACAACTTAATGGGTGTCACATGTGCAGGGACAAAAACCAAGAATCTGCTTAAAATGATCTTGTGCACTGATTTACGTACCCAATCGACTGGCCGTTATTCAATCGATGGATTGTTGATGGTATCCGTAGATCCTTGTATGTCTCAAAAATTTTCTAAGTCATGATACAATTATCGGTTCAATCGACTGTCCGTCGATTGTCGTATGGACCATCGACGGGGTGTCGTAGCTCCAAAGTTCCAGTGACCCGTCCCGACCCGACCAGTAATATTAAAAGTTTAAAGCCATTAATTAACCTCCAAAAATCTTTTCAAATTCTTTATCAACCATTTATACTCCCTCATTTTCTTTCCTTTTTCATCAAACATCATATCTCTTCCTTCTATAAAATCTAAATTCCTTCAAACTCCCCAAATTCCCAAAACACTCTTCTTCTCCAAATTCCGCATCATTCCCATTGATTTATCTGGTAAGTGTTCAACTTGGTCATGTAGTATCTTGCAAGGATCATCCTCCCAATCAGTCCACTACGATTATCATATATTTCAATTCCTTTTGCCTTATGAATTCTCATTTATACATTATTCGAAACGAAAATTAGACAGTGTGTATTGACTTGGGGACAAAAATTGGTTGCTTTTGCTTATTAAAACTAGTAAAAATGTCCCTTAGAATGATAGAGAGTGAGTGGGTTGTGGTGTAATATGTTTAAAATGTTTTCATGATAGTAATGATAGGATTTCTGACTCAAGGTTTTGTAGCATCGATGAACTAAAACATGAATCTTGTGAAATTGAAACCCTTAGAATGAAGAAAATGTCTTTAGATTTTTGTTATATGTTGGGTAATCTTGTATTGGTCTTCAAATGTGTCAAAATGGGGAATTCAAACAAGGACTGAAAAACTGTCTCAGACCAACTACACGGGACCCCGTCGATGGATCGTCGATCGACCCACCCTTAAATTTATTAAAGATTGAGACGACGGAAGTGTACTATGGTCCGTCAATTCACCAATGGGCCATTTTTCATGTCTGTTGTTTCATTCAGAGTCTCGATTGTGTTAGATTTGAAAAATTATTCTAAGTGGTAGACGACAGAAGTGGACTATTGTTCGTCGATTAATCGACAGGCCATTCTGCACGTCTGTTGTCTCAAACTGAGAGGTCTTAAGATGTATGTAAGCTTAATATATTCTAAGTGTCCAACAACGGACCCTTTTTATGGTCCCTTGATTCATCGACGACCCATCGATAATGCCCGTCAACCAATAGTGCAGGTCTGAACTGGAATGTGCTTTTGTGTTTTCTCTTTGTTTTTGTTGTTTTGAGTGTGTCAAATGATTACTATGAGACTAACAACTTATTTACAGGTATATATGGCCCCGAAACCAATCATCATTTATTCTAGGGGCAGGTCCAAGAAAGTGGAACCATCCCGTCGAATGATTGGCACTTCCGACGATAAGAGGGATCCCGAGTATGTCCCTATAAGCATCAGAACCCCCACACCTGCTGCACGAGCCCCTCGGGGTACCCTAGAAGGTGATTTTTAGTGTAGTCACTTCCTCTCAGTCTAATGAGAAGCTCGCACTAACTGGTACACCGTCTCGGTCTACCTCGAGTTCTGAAGGAGCATCTGGCTCTGCAGATGCATCAAGATCAGTATCTTCCCCTTGTTCGGGATCGAACGAGGCCACTGCCTTTGTTTTGATATCACAGGGAGAAAATCAATAGGGGGAACCTTTTCACCAAGCCTCGTATGATGAGGTTACTAGCTTAGAATCTGACACGGCACCCCAGGAAGATGTCCATGCACCGGTTGAGGAGGACCCAAACCAGTGGTGTGTAGATGGTCAAGATCAGGTCTATAAGGACGCCAAGGTGCTTAATGAAAAGGCGGTGGTGGCCCGGTTGATGACTATTGAGCGTAGAGTTCTTACGGGAGTCTTCACATAGTACATAATGTGCAGAGATTGTTCACCCGCCACATGCTCAGCTAGATGGCTAAGAGTCAAGGACGTATAGCAAGGAGATTGTTTGAGAGCTCTATGCCTCCTATGTGAAGACTCTCACGGGTTGTTTGAATAGGAGAGTGAGGCCCGCCAAACATTACGTGCTCACCACGTTGCTAGTACGGGGCTGTCGGTGGATATTTTTCTAGTAACCATCGACCGTTTCATGTATGGCAGCTCCACTGATATTACTCGGCCCCCCTTGACTCCGAAGATTGACTATAAGTGGGAGATGGTCAAAAGTGTCAAGTTTCGAAGGGCTATGGAAAAGCTAGAGACACGTAAAAGGTGGCTTGCTTAAAATCAATCCATCGACGGTGAGGGGGAAGATTGGGTGTTGGACCCGAGAGGGTTGATCAAGAAGTCCGACCTCCCTTCACAACGAAGTTCTTCTTGTTGTTAGTTTTCCACTGCATATCTCCAACAATAGAATCTAATATTCTTACTTGAATAGAACGGTACTGGTATTAACCTTGGTGGCAAGTTTTGAGATCGACTTCGCGAAGCTGTTGATCACAGTGATACATGAGAGGGACTTCAAATCCTCAACAACTTACCCATTCGTGTGTATAATCTTCCATCTATGCAGGAATGCCAAAGTGCCCATTTGGCACTATGATACACTCCACACTTCGAGTGGCACAATTGATATAGGTCTCATCAGGGATGAGGCAAATGTAGAGGCATCATGGAGAGGGCCCAAAGTTGAGTTTCACCTGCTATGTAAGAACTTGGTGGACACGGTAGAGTTAGACCAAGGGTGTGACCCTGCCACTTCATAGCCCGCGGACACCACCTTGACCGAGTCCACCCATGGCAATAGTAGAACACGTTTTTCTCCCGGTCTATTCCACCATCGACAACACTGTACCCATTGGAGAGGGTCCAAAAGTTAGAGGCCCGGATGGATATTGTGCTGCATCACATACATCCTTGGATGCAAAAGTCCAATGCTGAGGCTGAGGACCGTATTGAGAAAATGGTGGCCCAGCAGACGGAGTAGAAGACTAAGGGAGTTCACAGCGCCTTAAAGCATTTGACATGCGGGTTCTTGCACACCCAACCTCCACCATTGACTTGAATACTCTTTAGGAGGCTATGACGAGTTTTCGGGAATATGTAGACAACATTCTGAAGATGAGGGGGATTGAGCCTGAGAGTGAACCCTTCGAGCTAGAAGAGGACATTGTGCTTGTTGCACTGTTCACAGCCCCTAGTGATCCACCGCATGAACCACATAGTTGGTCTAAGAGGCATCATTCCATCTACACTACTGAGGGAGAGGATGCCCGTTCAAGGAAGAAGGAGCGGACGGACCTTGAGGCTGTGAGGAGATCCTATTTGATTGATAAGGAGACCTGCCAGATTAGGGCTAGAGAGATAGGTTATAGAGCATCTAGTTCTAGACCATAGGATGGTAGAGGAGCTCCAGTGATGGTGCCTAATTTGCTGTGTGCACCACTGATGGTCTAGTTACTACTGATGTTGAGGGTTCATGGAAACCAGACCCGCCTACTTGTTGATTGTCGTTGCTATGCGCCTCAGGTTTGTTTCACCTGCCACTCTGTTTTTATATTTATTCATTGTGGACAATTGCATGCTATTTTGTTGGGGTTGGGTAAATGGAAAGTGAGTGTTAGGATGAAGTTTGACAAACCCAACTCACGATCCTCTTTTTGGGATTTTCTAGCATGTGTTCTTTTGCCCCAAGAGACTGATTACTTTACTATTTAATTGGCATGTCATTGTAGTTTTCCTTCTCTTGGTAGTCCATTGCTTATGGCTCCAAACTACGGGTTAGAATTACCTAGTGGTGGGGTGTAGTAGGTACCATCATCACCTGAGAAATCGATTCGTGACATCTATAACTTGTGATTATTTTAGTTTCTTGTCTAGATAATTGTGATCATCTTTATGAGTTGATTCCATTTTTTCATTAATCACTCCACATATTTGTGCATGAATTCGTTCCACTTGACTCCCTATTATCCCTTGGCATTTTGATGTTGGCCCACAGAGGCCCAAAATCTTCTGATTGAGTCTGTCTACCTTTAGTTGATATTTTAAAAGGAATATAATATGGAAGTATGAGAAATCTAATATTGTAGGGGTAAGACAAACAATTTGAAAGCGTCAAATAAAATAGGCAAAGACTCGAAAAAATTGAGTGACCTATCGATGTTCTTGTAAACCCCTGTTCACCTTATTCCTATGTTTTTAATTGTAGTTAATTATTTACTTGATTACAATTCTATTAGTGGAACTTCAATGAATCCTCTACTTTGTCAAATTATTTGACTTATCAATTTTTATATCACTTGTTCAATTTCTTATTAATTAACTCAAAGTTTCTTTAAATAATTTATTCTAGTTTTTCTTATCACATGTATCAAATAAAAATAACAAAATGATGTTTTAGTCGAATAAGTGCTTTGCATGATAACCACATATTGTTTGCATACATTTCTAGGCTAACAACTTCTTTATACAGAAACAGGAATCATGTATTTGTTCTTTAATTGGGCTTTTAAAGGTGTTTCTATTTTAATTTTTTTTGAGATTAACTGAAATGTTCCTTGATTTTTTCTTTACTATGCATTTAAGCATATTTAATCCAAATTTACTTAGATGTATAGTTTTTTTTCCATAAAACCAAATAAATGAGGGTAACCTTTTGTGAAGGTGGAGACCAATCTCAAAATAATAAAAATGTTTTTATAGGGGATAAATGACACTTGGAGGTCCTAATTCGGGTATAATTGGGTCTGTTTACTAACAACAAAGGCATTTTTATCATATCTTTTAATCGTTCAAGTGTGTTGTTGGTCCAAAACACCCCAATAATTCAAGGTTCTTTTTTTCCATTTTTTATATTTTATGGTTATTTTGCTAAGCACTCAACTTCCGTCAACTTTATGGATGAAATACACATTAAAAATATATTAAAAGTTATATGTGAATAAACATTCAAACTAACCGACCAAAATAGTTATTTTTGCTTTGATAAAATAACATTGATGTAAGGATGTAATGACCTTTTCCCTTCGTCATTGAAAGGAAACGTAGAAAATTTTTGGGCTGAAAAACTTTTCCGTAGTCAAGACTTGGACGAAATTAAAGTTAGTTAGGTCAAGATAAAATTGGTTATAAATGAGAGATTTATTATGGATTTGACTATGTGAGTAGATAACTATGACGTTAATAAATTTGTACATCTTTACAAAATCAAATTCAGGTGAGTAGAACTCCCTAAATTCATCATAGCGCAAACGGGTATCTTCTGAGTGTCATGGGATGAACGTGTGTTAGGAAATGGGGGTATGAAAATCTTAAATCAGTTACGTCATTATCTGTAAGCCACCATAGTGGTATTATTCTCCAGGATTGGGCTCGCCGTAGTGACTCATTTGCAAATTTAGTTGGAAAACCCTAGAAAATTGCTATTATTCCTCAAGGTTCGTTTAAGAGCGCTAGGAGACGACCCCAACCAAGTTCTTGAATGTTTATCAAATTTTAGTGCTAAAGAAAGATTTTTACTCCCTAATTCCATTTAGAGCTTTCATGTAGTAATATATATGACTTAATGTGATTGGCAATTCGATCATCATGTCATTCATTTAAATTTTGTTCATGTTTACATATTTTAGAGCCTTTGTACTTGGATGGTTGACTTTTGTTAAAATTGTAAAAAGAAAATCTCAAAATCAAATCATGAAGGCTTCATCATTACTTGAAGGTACAATTTAGGCTAGGGGCATGGTTTATTTTGGCCTCGAGACTTATTGTAAGAGTAGTCGTAAGGATTCCTATTTGGGTTGGTAGTGGACCTTTTTTTCAGCCCTTGTATCCTATTTATATTATTTATTTCTTTGCTACTTTAGTATGTCATGTTTACTTACTAGTGTTATGCTTTTCATACTACTTGGTGTTTATGCTTGTGCTATCTTTTGAGCTTAGTCGGTCATTTCCTGATGAGTATTCTTTTGGGTGCTTACTCTACACTTTTACCCTCTATGGAGTGTAGTTAAGTTATGACTGTTGATTTTGAGTAGTCTAGGGAATCTTGGGATGTCTAAGATAAGGGTGAGCTCCTGGCGTTTAGAAACTGATTTTCTTGTAACGACCCAAATCGTCATTGATTATGAGGGATAAAATGTGAGAAACATCTGGGACTGTGTCTTGCAGGGGCGGGCCAAATGTTGTTAGCGAGGCAGCACCAATGTGACGTAAGTTTGTGCCAGAGCGGGATAATGTAATTTATGTGAAATCCTATTTTCTCCATCGGTCTAAAATACTGAAATAAGTCATAAAAACCCTAGAAACTTGTGAAAAATTGCTCTTAGATTGGGAATGACATAGATTTCTAGCATTAGGATGATGATATCTTGCGTATTCATGGCCAAATTAATCATCAGAAAGCTCGGAATATACGGATCGAAGTCAATAACTCTGTGCAACTATTTGGGTCTCTTGTAGGATTGGTATTATGATTTTAGAAGTTCATACCTCTACTCAGTACGTATTATATGTGAATTAATAGTAGGATTTATGTGTAGGCCTTCGTGCACTGAATGATTGATGATTTAAAAGCTAGAATTAAGTCTAAAAAAAGTAGTGTTGAGGATTGTCGAATTATGGTTTGTTAAAGTACGTGATGAGGAACCCTTTTTAGGTAGTAGTTGTAATTCTATGATGTTACAACGTATTCTGGTTGTTGTCTTATAATGTTGCATTGATGATTCACACTTGTTGTAAATGAGATAGATGAATAATTATAAGCCATGAAATAGTTCATGATTGTATGATTATTGAGAATACACTTGTGCGTGTGATTGTGGTGTGTTGATTGATAAGATTGCGACGTTCCAACATAACAAACTTTGATTGGATTGCCAAGTTTTGGCATAAAAGATGGATCATATTCTCATATTTTTGCATAACTAACTAGGATTGGATTGCCATGTTTTGACATAGCTAACTAGGATCGTGTAGCCACATTCCGATATAACTACGAGATCGGGTACCACGATCTGGTTGACTAACAATTTAGATTTGCGTTCCATGAGAGGACCAACTACTTGACAGATTGTGATATTGAAGAATTTCTCTTCATGTTGATGTTATTGTATTTGTTCTAAATCTAAATGTTATGATATTGTTGTGTTGAATTATATAAGTTGCACTTAGTAGTTATATTTTGTGATTGTTTATGTTGGATTTTCCTTGTGATAGAGATGAAACCTAGGGTATAGGGGAAGGGCAAAGGGTTTAAGTGATGAGTAATGTATAACGATGGTTTACCATGTGTTTTATTTGCGAAAGGGAAGTAGAGGTAGCATATGTGATAAAATATGCTTAGGTATGTTTCACCTTGGGGATAGATATTAGACTTAATGTTTGGAAGTTTTTGTCGTGTACAATGTGATCATGATTTTGTAATGTGACAGGAAAGTAAGAGAGTGGCGCAACTTTTAGTTTAAGTTCTTGTTGGTCGATTTGGGGGTTTAATTAATGTGTTAGTATGTTTAAGATTTGATCTTGAATCTGGTATGTAAGTTGTTACGAAGGTGGTTAGAAATTAGAGTACTGGTGTCGATGGAAAGTATTCGCAGAAGGGCCAAAGAAGGTTTAATTCATTATGTTACTATTTTATATCTTATGTTAAGTGGTGGACGTCGTGTTAATCAATGATGCCTACCTATATGGTGGTTGTACTGATACTACTCTTACTATGTCTTTTCAAATTATTTGTGTGAAGGATTGGTGACGTTTCAGTAGGTGAAGACGAAAATATTTTCCAACAACTTCTATTCTTCCTTCCTCAAGGTGGGAGTTGTATCTTTTATTTATTTTATACAATTGTACTCTTAGTAGTTCTTGTACCTGTTTAGACTAGATCCATAAGAGTTGTTAAATTACCTTGCAAGTTTTAACGAAAAGTGTGTACGAAAAGGTTATTTATAAAAGTCATGTTTTTGGTAATTATCTATATTGTATTTAAATTTCCACATGCCTAACAATTAGAATATGTCTCCTACATAGGTGTTAAAGTGTTTGCCCGCACGGCCGGTGGGTTGGGTAATGACAAATTTGTATCAGATCCTAGGTTGTCTCTCTCCCCATACAAGAGAAAAATATGGACTAGACTTCTGTGGACTGGTGTGTTGACGTCCATATCTTATCTTCAAGAAGGTAATACGCATTCTAAGAAGTATTATCTCTCTTTCTCTCCTTTCGTGCGAATTGTCACTTGTGGTATGAATTATGTTCAATTGGTATCTCCTAAGTCCAATTGATATCTCAAGCAAAGTAAATTGGAAGTCATGTCACAACTGAAGGAACACAAGCAAGAAAAATTGGAACTTTGGAGGTTCTAATTGGTATTTGTCCCTAGGGGCGATGTAAATGGGTAGATGCTTAGTAATGGTCCTCTATGCAGTAGGGTTACTTATTAAAAACTTATGGATTGTCATTGAGTTGCTACTTGAATATGTGAGTGGGTGCTTCTTGTTTTCTTCAATTATATTGAATATGAGATTGTAATTGCTTGAATATGACGAGGTAAATTATGTGTACTAATAATTATGTGAATGTATCCGTGTATCCTGGTATGTGTAGGGATGTGGTGCGAAATTAATTAGAATGAATTCATTTGGGTATCAGAGGGATTGACAAGGGGTATACAGTGATTATCCTGGTTAAGAAGTATAAAAAAAATAAGGGCAAGGCTTGAACCTTTGGGAATTATTAGGATAGAGAAAAGGACCAGAAAATATTAACCTGGCATCTGTTTTCGTCTTAGCCGTTGGGGAGGGACTATTCCTGTTATAGCGAGGTTGCCAGAGCGGGATTTCCTCACACAAAGTTAGGCAGAACTTTAGCTTATTCCTTGGTTCTCCTAATCCACAAAGTCACACCTCAAATTGTAGTTGAACCCACTCCTGCCGGCCTATGATTTTTTATAAAATAGAAATAGTATTGTATAAAACCTTAAGATTAAATACAAGGTTGTATCAGAAAGCATTAACAAGCATCTCAGTGCTGCAAAAACTTAAGAGAGTCGAATGATAGAAGCAAATGTTTATAATTACAAGCCCAATAAGGACGAAACCCAACTCAAGAACCCTCTGTGTGGTGTCATTGTTTGACTCAAGGTCCTCTAGGGGATCACACCAACCCAGGACCTATTCATCATAGGGAACTCCACATATTCCTCTATCTTGACTGGGTGAATTTCCCTATCAGGAGCAGCACAATAAAATATGACCTTAATAGTCTTCCAGAGTCGGGTAATTAGAGTATCCCCTTGTTAAGGTCTTCCTCCTCTCCTAACAAAATCGGCGATGGAGCATCTCAATCTCTAGGGTAGTTTTGGTAGAAACTAGAGTGAAGTTAGCAAAGGAATTCCCCGTCCTGTTACGAACACCCTTTAGATCCTCGTCAACCCATGCACCTAAGAGTGGGTCCTCGTTGTCCGAATCAATGACCGTCTTAATGCTTCTAGCCCTGCCCATCCTCTTTCTTTTGCTCCTAGAAGTAGAGGCTTGTCTGACCAAAAGAGGATTAAAATGGGGAACCATAGGAAATACCTCATCCTCATCAAAAAGTGGAATTCCCTCCTATTTGCATAGCGTAGTACCGAGACCGGTAAGAGGAAATAATTCTTGTTACCCATAGACATCTTCCTCTCTTTAATGTATGCACCCCTTAATTTAACTAGATGCCCTGTATCGTGCACTTCCCTACCAAGGCCCGGGGAAAGGTCACGCCGGTGCAGTTGTCTAACAAGAGAATCCTCCTAGTAACCAAGTGTATCTACCTCTTAGCATCAGATGAAAAAGTAGTGCTAGTTATGACTTACATTGTAGCTTAGTAGACGTGGTCATGTTTAGCAGGTTCAATTAGTGTATCGCTTATACGACCTAGATCCATATCTCGGAACTTAGCCTTGAACTCGATATTTGAGACCTTGAGTAACTTTAGTACTTCTTTGACCTAAATGATATTCAAGGGAATATCAACTCCCTAGACATGGATGACAGGGTAAAAGTCATCCCAGCGGGTGGTAGGAAGGATGGCATAAAACTCCCTCACCTAGGTAGAGTGGGCATCCAAGGGAGCCTTGGTCAAGTAAGCCTAACACAAGTCCATGAGACGAGTATAGAAGCCATGATCCTTCTCCTCTAAGTTCAATAAGTGGAAGCCGCTCTCATAGCAAAATTAAATGTTCTGAAAGTAATGGAACATCTCTGGACTAGAGGCATAGGGAAATCGAACAAAGAATAAGTGTTTGTTGTTTTTGACCTACCATTTAGAGAGCTTGCAATAAGATGAAAATAAGTTAGAACGCGATAGGATAGTCGGTGTAAGGCTAATAATTAAGAAAAGAGAAATTTTGACATTAAGGTTAAGGTTACTGTCGGGCATCTCCCTCCATAATGTACATAATCCCACCCTGCCATGACTATGAAGGTTGCCATGGCAGTATGAAGGCTGGCAGAGACGAACACCACGAGAAATAATGGCGCCCTTTATCCCAAAACCTCCGTTTCAGACAAAACTTCAGTAGATCAGAGTATGGAAACTGCCTTAGTAGAACATAAATAAGTGATTATTTCGGCAAATAACTCCTAAATAGACCTATGGAGTTTCACACCAACAGACCCTTCAACTTTCCCTACCCCTTTTTACACCAATATATTCGTATTCTTATGAAATCCTTGCTTCCAAGTCATTGTAGAAATGTTGGGTACTTAAAGGAAGTGCTCATGCTACAGTTTTCAATCAAAATCGAAATCTAATTTAATTTTTCAAATAACTACCTAAAAACCAATTATATCTAATTAAAAAATAGCATGCAATCGTTATTAAGTAAGTAATGAAGTGAAAATCATAACGAATGTGAAATTACTTGATGTTTCGATGCTTAGGAATGAATGGTTGAGAGGAAATCAGGGGAGTTTTTGGGAGTTCAAGGGATTAATAGGGAAGTGTTTTCCATTTTCCCCCTTCTATGTTTCTGGATCTCCCACATCAGTGGGAGATCCTCGCCAAAAATCCCCGCATTTGCAGGAAGTATCACACCCTGGCGGGGCGGGCCAGGAAATGTAACTGTAATGCATTCGATTCGTCGGGTAGGTTTCATATATTCCTCTAGTCTATTGGTTATGGCATTCTTCTGTGTGAATTAAGTTGAAGATCGACATTCGTCATGATTTTGTAGTGGACCAATCTTCTAAGTTAGTGATAATCGAATTAAGGTTGTGATGTCCCATTCACTAGTCGTTTGGGTACCAAACGAGGGGTAAATTGATATGTATGCAATGACCCAAACTGTCTTTGATTAGGAAGAACAAAATTTAGGAAAAAATCAGGGCAATTTTCCCCTAGGGTAGTCTAGATGCAGCGAGGGTAACGACACCAGCGTGACATAAGATTGTGTCAAAATGGGATAGGCAAGACATAATGTAATTTACAAGAAATCCTATTTTCTACTTCTTTTTTAAATATCTAATTAAGTCGTAACACACCCTAGGTACCTAAATAAAACTGCTATAAGCTTAGAAAGGAAAGAGAATGAAATTTCTAGCATGTAGATGATGATATGTTGCAGATTCTTGGACAAAATCACTGTTACGAAACCCACATAAGCTAGGTTTTGTGAATTGAGAAGTTTAAATTGTGCTCATTGTGTAATACGTGGGAATTGATGGTACGATTTTTTCATAGACCTTCGTGCACCAAACGTTTTATGATTTAAACCATACAAACAAGCCTTGGACAATGAATTAGGGCTGGGTATGGTTAAATTAGGTTTTGTATGAGGTGCGTGATGATGAACCCTTTGTAGGTGATGGTTGTGATTCTATGTGGTCTCAGGTGTTCTTTTTTTTTTTGTCTTAGTATGTTGCATTGATTATTTACACTTTTTTGTAAATGATATATACGAATAATATATGCCATGAATCACTTCTTGATATTATTATTATTGAGGATATACTTATGCGCGTGATTGTAGTGTGTTGATGAATTAGATTTCCACGTTTTGACATAATTGACAAGGATCGGATTGTAACATTCCAGCATAAAAGATTGATTGGATTGCCATATCTGGCATAACTAGCTGTTATTAGATCGCCATATTTTGCATAACAATGGGATCGGGTACTATGTTATGGGTATGAGTGACGTCATCAAATACACAACTTCCAATGTAAGTGAAGACGATCGTACCGTAGTATTGTAACCTAACCAAGGGTTGGGGTCGTTTCCACGGGGAGTGGTTGTGAGAATTGATTGAAAAGTAAAAATAAGTTCTAACTACTCATAGTTAAAGACATTATTAAATAAAAACATATTATATCAAAGGGTGACATAAACGTCAATTATCGATGGGGTGTTTATCACCTGTAGTAAGTAATACAACAAGATTTACAGAGAGTTAGTTCTAAATAAAGGAAAGGGGTAATTCTTGGGATGTGATAGGAATACAAGATAAACGATATTATTGGGTACATGCTTTTGATAGAAAATTCATAGAATGATTCCTACTAGGCTAGACTTAAGGGGTATAAGCTTTCTCTTGAGTAACTTACCCTGTTTAAAATGGGTTCCTCTCGGAAACCCACTTTAAGTATCAAGAACAACCTCTTCCTAACACTCTCACTCTCTCGAGGTGAGTGTGTTGTGCGAGTCTAGGGTTAACTCTGTTGAGATGAACCTCGTGTCGCCCCTCCCACTATCACTCAATTTAGTATTTTAGTTTCTCGACCTCTCTCTCAAGCAAGACGGGAACAAATATATGAGATTATATTTGCAACTTTAACCTCATAGATTCATACACAACTACGAAGCGAGATCAAAATCAAACTAGGAATAAACTATCAACAAGCAATATTCATCAACTAACTTAACCCATATTCACAAAATCAAACCTCAATAATTAGAATTTTAGCTAGACATAAACAAGAGATAGAAATTTATACCACTAATGTGCTTGCATTAAAATGGGTATGAATATTTAAGTCTTGTTACAGGACAAAAATAAAGAATCCAAGAGACCCAACCCCATATCTTTGGAGATGAAACTCTTTTGGTCTTCAAGTTCTTCTCCAAAACCCCCCTCAAACTTAGACCTTAGAAACTAATAAAAATTAATACAACTCAAATTATTCTCGCTACTAAGATGACGCACTCAACAAGTATGTATAGTTTTAAAAGATTAGTGTTGTAGAGGATCACTCGAACAATTAGTTGATATCGCTAATCAAATCAATGATTCTCCCGTTGAAAACTACATCACCATATTGCATTTATTCCAAGCATCTTCACGTTTTGGATCACTGGATGATAATGTACTACTTCGCAGAACTTCTTGGCGATACAACGACTATTTCTTTTCACCAATGATTTGATCATTTTTTTAGTGCTCAACACACTAGAACAAAAGGTGATCTTTTGACCTATCAGTGATTTTTTCCAAATAGTGTCCATGCTTTTCCTCAAACACAAAATACCAGAAACTCAAGGTTATTCATCAGTAGTTTGGACAAAACAAACATTTAAGGACACTATTTCAATCAAACTATAACCCTAAATAAGTCCAATATGTGGACTCATCATTACACTAATATTTAAATTTTGGGTTCAATAAGAGGACCAATTACTTAACATGATTGTGATGTTAGAGAATTGTGAAAACATTGTTTCTCTCCATGTTGATGTTATTGTCTATGTTCTATATCTGCATGTAATGATTTAGTTATGTTGAATCAATCGTATATGTTTTACTTAGTGGTTATATGTTCTGACTTTTTATGTTGGATTGTTCTTGTGATTGATTAGAGTCATGGGGAATAGTGGAAGGGCAAAGGATTCAAGATACAAATAATGAATAGTGAGGGTAGTATTGTTTTGTATTTTTAAAAGGGAAGTAGATATAGCGTATGTGATGAAATATGCATAGGTGGGTTATACCATAGGGGAGGAGGTTGGGTTTGGTGGTAAGGAAGTTTGTCGTAGTTTACTATATTGCCATGATTGAGTAATGTGACAAGAAAGTAAGTGAGTGGTGCAACAGTTAGTTGGAGTGCTTGTGGGTGTACATGGGGGTTTCGTTAATGTGTTAGTATGTTTATGTTGTGATCAAGAATCAGGTGAGTAAGTTGTTGAGAAGGTGGCTAGATATTAGAGTACTGGTGTAGATGAGAGGTATTCAAAGAAGGGCGAAATGTGGAGAAGTAAGGTGCTTAATTGATGATCTTACTAGTTGGTTATGTTATGTTGTGGACGTCGAGTTTACCAATGATGCCTACCAGTACGGGTGATTGTACTGATACTACTCTTTCTATGATTTTTGGCATAGTCTTGATATAGGGTTGGTGACATTTCATTAGGTGAAGACGAACAAAGTTTCCAACAGTTTCTATTCTACCTTCTGCATGGTTGGAGTTGTGTCTTATATTTATCTTTTCCAGTTGTGCTTTTAATAGATCTTGTACCTATTTAGTCTATATCCATGTGAGTTGTTAAATTACTTACAAGTTTTAACTAAAAGTGTGTACAAAAAAATATTTATTAAAGTCATGTGTTTGGTAATTATCTTTATTTTCTTTAAATTTTCCGCATGTTTGACTGGGATATGAGGGTTCTCCTACTAAGGTGTTAGAGTGGGTGACCGCACGTTTGGTTAGTTGGGTCGTGACATAATATATCTTTTGGCTAGGCATGTCTTTATATTGTATATAGAGACGACCTCTACTTTTGTTGTAATTGTAAAAGCCTTGTACTCATATTTAAATTAGATGATCAACTACTAATTTATGTCGGGTCTTGGATGGTTTTGTTAATTACCTTTCCCTGCATTGTTCTATGTCCTTACTTCTTGTTGTCTTCTATTTGATAGTCTGTTGCTTATGGCTCCAGACTACGGGTTAAGATTACCTACTGGCCGGGTGTAATAGGTGCCATCATGACCTAAGAAATTGGCTCGTGACATCTATAATTCACGATTATTTTAGTTTCCTTATCTGCCTAATCGAAATTGGCTATTGCTTGTATTGGTGTATTTCGTGTTCATTGTGATAAACTGTTGTGAGTTAATTACTTCGTTTTGTTGCTCAGTCCCCATATTTATTGTTTCTTGTGTATATTCAAATAATTTTTATTTTCTATTCTTTACCCTATTTGTGCATGCATTCCACTTGACTCCCTATTTTTTTGGAATTTCGATGTTGGGTCGTGGACGCCCTAATTCTTCTGATTGAGTATGCATAGATGAACTTATATTTTGAAAAGGAAGATAATATGAAAGTATCTGAAAGTTAATATTGGGGGCGAAATGCCACGAAATATAAAGTTTCAAACTAAATGGAAAAGACCTAAAAATGTTGAGTCTTCAATCTGGGTTCTTCTAAACTTCTTTTCACCTTATTTCTTCATTTTCGACTGTATTTAATTATTCTAGTTGTATATTTTAGTTAGATTTATGTCTAATGCAATCTTATTTTACTAATGTATTCATTTGATTTGAATTCTATTAGTTGAACTTGTGAATCGTCTTGTAAAGTTGTCATATGTGGGTTGGAAAGTCTCTTTACTTTGTCAAATTATTTCACTTAGCAATTTTGAGTAATTATCAATTTTTGTTCATCACTTGTTCACTTGCATAAAAATGAACTCAAAGTTTCTTGAGATAATTGTCAGGTTTTTCTTATCCATGTTCTAAATAAATGTATTTTTAAAACACATCATGTTTTATTCAAACAAATGATTCGCCAGATAACCACATATATTTACCATACGTTTCAAGGGATAACGACTTGTTTCTATGGAAATATGAACCATGTACCTGTTCTTTTACCTTCAAAAAAATTCCTATTTTCTATTTTATTGAGATTAGCTGAAATGTTCTTGATATTCCATTATTATAAAGTAAGCATATTTAATCCTAATTCACTTAGATGTATAATTTTTTTTCATAAAACCAAATAAATGAGGGTAACTTTTTGACTTGGTGGACTCAAATCCCAATTACAACAAAAAAAATTCATTGGGTATACATTACAATTGGAGGTCCTAATTGGGGCATAGTACGGTCAGTTGGCTAGCAACAAAGACACTTTTAAAAGTACAAGTCTATTGTCGGACCAAAATTCCCCGATTAGTTCAAGGTTATTTTGGCCATTTTGCTATTTAATGACAATATTTTTAAGCATTCAACTTCCGTCAATTTTAAGGACCAAATATACATTATAGATTTATTAAAAGGTATACATGAATATTACAAGGATCAATATTGGGGACTATCCTAACAAAAAAATCTTATTTTTCTTTTATAAAACAACAAGGTCATTAAGGTTAATTTAAATTTCAAACAGGCTGCTAGGTATGAGTTTATTTTAGTTTTATTTTATTTTTAGTTTCAATCAGGTTGCTGTATTTCTTTTAGTCGTCAAAACTTGAATAAATCTGGCTAGGTGATAAGTGAATATGAGTTCATAGAAAGTGATATTTTTTGTTAAAAAAATAGAGAGGAGAAGAGGACTTTAGCTTATAATTAAAAATATTTGATTGAATATTTGGGTAGTTAATTTCATGATAGACAACTCAAATTTTTATTAGCTTAATGTATGACTCTTTTTTGTTATGTTTGAGTCTTTAAGCATCTATTCGTTGAATTATTTCAATTAATATAACGTGGAAACACAAATAGATAGTATTGTGATATATAATCTTTTACATACACTTAAACTAAAAGAAAGAACAGTTTTACTAACAATTAATTATTGTGGTGTAGTGGTATATTGTATCTCGAGTTCAAATCTATACATATGCATTCATCATATTTATAAAGTGTTTTTACTTCCACCATCAAACTTTACAAGGTGAATTCAGATTTAGTTGGAGCTTAAATCACCTTTGTCAAAAATTGGGGGAAAATATAAAAAATCAATTTTGAAAGGAGTGGAAAGTAACTAGTTGTCACAACCCGAATTCTGGAATCCGGATCGCAACCAGCGTCGTTGACCTTTCAGAGGTTGCAGACAAGCCTCATCTTGCATTCATCACATTCATATAGTTATTTTTAGCGGAAAATTTATAACTTTTAAACGTATGAAGTACACATAGACTTCATATAGTCATTTCATGAATTCAGCATATACTAAGCTCAATATAAATATAACAAACATCAATTATAAGAATCAATTTGAAATAGAATAAGAATATATCATAAATATGTTTGCCAAACACGGCCTTATTACAAAAGCTTCAAAATGAAAGTACGAAAGAAATGCTAGGGACAACATGCCACTATCTTTTTTTAAACTAAGGTTAGATTAAATCTGTTGCATCCTCTAAATCATGAGGACCTACCAAATTATTTGGAGAAACGATGAAGTCCAAACGTTGCAAGTGTCGTCAACCTGTCCTATGACCTTCACCTATAAAAATAGTAAATAGTAGGGGTTAGTACACAACTTGTACTAAGTATGGGTGTATGCACACATGCACATCAGACTATGCATGATCAAATAAAGCTCTTCCTAAAAACATGCTATTTCTGGAAAGCCTAGTCACTAGACTTTCCAAAATCGTTAGTTGTAAATTATTGTATGAAAATGATGTATTTTACTGCATTTAAAACACACAACTCATTTTCTATATGATTACAAGACATTAGTATCATCAACAAAATTTAAGAACAACTCGAGCGAAGATTTGAGATTTTTTATCCTCTTAGGCAAAGAGCTCCTCTTTGTACACTTAGATTAGTTTTAACTATTTTTCTTCTTCTTGTTATGTAGTTCAATAATTCTTTTGGTCCTGTGTTTTACTTACAAGTGCAATGATTCATTATAGTCCCATACCCACAATGAATCGATGTAAGTAATCCAAGGACTAAGGAATGGTTTCCCTACCTTATAGTGAGTCATTTTTTACACTATTTATTCATTACCTTTTATAAGCAAATCTCTATTGATCATTCCATTGTTTTCATTACATTCATGTTTTATATATTATACATTTCATATACACGGGACTTTGAAATCATTGATATAGCATAATACATCTCAAGTGAGGGCACAACATATAGGAGCTCAACCCGAGGGCCTTCTTTAGCAAACACAGAGTCTGCTTCATTCGTTTATTCCTACTTCACATTATTTATTTCATTCGTAGATAGGTGTAAACACCAGCTATACCTAGGATGAAGTTTAAGACTCTCATCGGGATCGTGAAGTGCAATGACCAAGAATGACCTAATGTCATTACTTGAATCTGATTTCACCTCCTGATTTTCTTGCACAAACAACTTTGGTTTTGTTAATTTTATTATCTTTCAAAATTTGAGGATGGCCTGATTTTTTCTTTGGGAACTTTAACCTTAACCGACATAGATCATGCTATTTGACCCGAATATGCTAGTGTATATAGGGAGGAAAACCCTTCTAGAACCCTATATTGCCAGTATAGGTTCAAAGATTAGAAGATATAAGGAGATCCATACCCAGCTTGCCGGACAGTCTCATCTCATGAGAGTTACGTGAACCTTCACCCTTCCCGAAAGAAGGCATCACCGTTCATAGCTAGCCTATCGGTGCTCAGTATAAAGTTATATTACATTCGACTCATACATCATGGAATCTAGCTTCTAGAATGAGGACATCATAGCTCATTAGGTGATTTCTCATCTCATTATTAATATTAAGTGTGCATTAACTTCAATACATTCTTTAGAGTGTTAATAGAGACTGGTCTCTTCATTAACTTTACACTCTGATAGGTGATTACATTTTGATAACATTTAATTAAGCTCATGTGAGATTGATATCATCTTTCACATTAGCCTCCTATCATGTTTTCACCAATTTCATTAGAATCATAGATTAACATAATTACTCCCCTTATTACGTGAATGTCCATTTTTTCTTTATCTTCTAGTGTTGACTTAACCATTGTGGAGTCTTGCTTCTAGATTGATATTTACTTACTCTTTTGTTGACTTGTAATCCTTACTTTACATTCTTGAAATGTGAAATGTCCTTACATAACATACTTACTTTACATTGATGAAATGTGAATTGTCCTTACATATCATTCTTACTTTACATTAATGAAATGTGAATTGTCCTTACATATCATCCTTACTTCATATTGATGAAATGTGAATTGTCCTAACATATCATCCTTAGGTGTTAATGTGACTAGTCTCATACATTCTAACACCTTCATTCGTGAGTATTCTTTTAACATAGTAGCTTAGGTGTAAGTAAGACTTGTCTTACTTCCTTTAAAACCTCATTCAGGGCACTTACTTAATTTATACCCCTTTTATTATGTTATAAATCACGTTACTTCTTTAGTTTAGTGTAGTAGATTCATTTCATCGTTTATGGACGATGAGCACTTCTTTCAATGAGTTACATATGTTCGTAGTTCATTCTTTTATAGCATGTTGGGAGTTTTCCCAATGGATGGCATGCCCTTGGTTATGGATTCATTGAATTAATTTAGAAGTGCTTATAGTATATTTAATACTCTTACTATACAATATTGGCATATGATTAGTATTGGCATAAACATTTGGGCATAGATTACATAATCATGTTTGCTGTCATAGGCCAATTTTACATTCTTTCATGCTTGGTTGGATATGTATATTGTTCATTAGCCAATCTTTTAACTATGTAACATAATATTATAGCCATTTGCATGCATCCTTTTTGGACAATGTATTGTTAGCCATTTTATTGGTATACGCTAAACAATTACTCAAATTATGATATCATATAGATCTTTTTAGCCAACCTTATAACATAACTTTAGGCATAACACTTTTAAACATCTTGAACAGCATAATACGATCATTAAACTAACACAACATCATCAACAAGTCACATTTATAGTAGGTATGCACAACAAATTATAATCATCTTCACACATAACAGTTTCGAACACATCTTAACATAGTATCATTCTCTTAATCAATCTTGGTTCATGACTTTAGGGTAATGTTTTAAGACAAATTGTACAAAATCATACTAATAAACGAAGTTCACACATTCCTGACGTCACAATAACAACAATGCAACATTGAGACAAACACATCAACGCTTACAACAATTATGGTGTAACTAACACATCGTGGATTCATGATTCCTATTTTAAGCACTTAACTTTATATAATCACAACTTCATAGTTTAATTGAAATTAATTTTTAAGAACATTACACATAAGATCAAATAGCACCACATACCAATAACATGATCTCTAACCTATTTAACATGGAATCGAAAAGGATATTAGGGACAAAGGAGTTCAACGAGAACATGGTATCAACCCTAGTTTTCAAGATCTTTGAATCATTACAAAGAAATTTATTTTGGAGAAATAAGTCCAGGATATACACAAATACCTTATTTATAACTTAATATATGAAATCCACGTTGAACGAAACCTTGAAATCGCCCACGTGGTTCACTCCTTTGACAACTTCTTCACATGTCTTGCACATGGGTTGGTTGCACTTATTTTTCTAACTATTATTCATGTATCATTTGGGAATGTTTAGTTATTGTCTCAAGGATCCTCACTATGTCCTTGGGAACTGTTTAATCCACATGATCATTTTTAATGATCATGTGCTATGGTACTAGGCTAGACACTTGGATGCCTTGTACTTTATGTGCTAATACTAGAAAATATATTCTTTTATGTAAGGGTCTTCATTGCAGGTACATGTCTTAAACAAGCTCATTAATGTTACAAAATTGGCTAACACCCTTTAAGCGAATATTTTCTAATATGCCCAATATTTTTATTATTTGGGTATTATTTAAAAATTGGCTAATACCCCTTTCAAAATTTTCTATACTATGCCCAATATTTCTCAATATTGGGCATTGGGATGCCTATATACCACCAATACGTATTGTTAAAGACCTATTGGACTTTTCACTAGTCATGTAATTTTCCTGAATGTTACACAAGTAATTTTTTGACAATTATATTAATATATATATATATATATATATATATATGTTTACTATTTGTTAACTATTGGTTAACATAAAAAAACATAATTTTAAATATAATAACTCGAAAATCACATCTGACTGAATATTCAACTTCAGATGTGTATGAGTGTTTTTACTTTATTTTGTTAGACTAATAGATAAAAAATATCCAGACACTATGCAACATACTAACAAAATAATTTTTTTGTTACATTAATTTTTGAACCAAACTCCAAAAGTATAATTTTTAGAAAAAAAGGTCCGACTAAAAATAGTTAAATAAAAGGGATATATACTTTTTGAAATACAACATTTGGATGGATGGTGGTGTGCCCCATTATTACATTATGTGATACATAATGAATATTGAATGATTAAACTACAAGAAAAGTAGACTATGAGGTAGATCTACTATAAAAAGATAGTAGAAAGAATGAAATAAGGTTGCTAAATTATAAGTAAAAACGAATAAGAAGAAATGTTAAATTATGATATGGTCATAGCAAATTGCTTATTGCATAAATTGAATTTATGTCGTTATCTAATGATTTATTGAATTTTTATACGCAAAAATTAAATTTAATTAACGTTAAAAATATATATGACATTGAAACTAATAATAAAACACATTATACAACAACAACAATCAAAATTAAATAAATACGTCAATTTTTTTTTGGTTTAATGTCTTAAAGTTACTACAAATTATATAATTCTATTTTTATTTTTTAACCCAAACTACATATATGGATCAAACTTATGTCGCCCAACTAATGACACGGCATTTCAAGAAAATTCTAGGCCAACATGATGAGGCCATGTTTTTAAATGTCATGGAAGCTATGGGTAAAAATAAAAACGAATCAAAAGCTGTAAAGTGTTCTAAAAGGCGTGTCTTGGCCAATCACAAGCAATTTTTATTTTCAATATATAGAGAGATACATGCATCAAATTAACATTGCCTCTACAAAAATAGAATGAAAAAACACATTGAAAACATTAAATATCTCTTCTTGTTAAGATTTAATAACATTTCACACAATAAATATTGTTAGTTTTTCAGAGTTCCAACTATATATGGTTCCTTTAATGAAAAATCTAAGGTGGAGATTGTAATGGGCCCAACAGGACGGGAATATCTATCCTTTCCATAGATCTATAAGCAGATTCATTTTCAATAAAGGTCCGTATATCGAGTCACAATATGTCATTTTGAAGAAAGAGAGTACTAAACCAGCAATCCCTTTATTTGTTACTATATATTAAGTACTTTTGTAAACTTTTATTTTGTCCCTATTCACAACTTCTATTGGAAAATTGTTGGCTATATTTATGGGAAGTTTAGATTTTCCCGTTCCTGTTGTTCCCATAACTATCACCACCTCTTTAAGGGCTTTCCACTCCAGAGCGTATTCGCATAATACACTGTCATGAGATCTTTCACTCCATAGTAAGACCCAATGTTGCTCAGACTCAGGTGCAGACATCCAATAAAAATGCAGATCTAGAGGTGAGATCCTCTATGATTAATATTTTAAAAACATTTTGTGATATAGATCCTTTTTTGGATAAGGATGAGGTAATTTGTCTAAAACTAATTCAAGTATCTACATAGAGTTATGAAAAAATATGATTTATTCTGCAAATCGATATTTACAATTTTGGGGAAAAGGACAATGTTCTGACAAAAAACCACTAAGGTTTAGTCTCAAAATTTTACTCTAGTGGTTCATTGGAGCCTTGCCAAAGCTCATCTTTTGATGGTGATGTAATCCTCTTGCTTGTTGCTTTGGAATAGGTAAATTCTTCCCCATGTTAGTTTTTCTGGTCTACTATGCTCATATATAGGTAATTTGCTTCACTGTAGATCAGATTTAGTCTTAATTACTCTCTTTAGAGATTTCATTAATGCTTAAGATTTTCTCTTTTTTGTGCATTTGTTTCGATCTTGTTCTTTTATCTTTTAATATGATGTAATCTATTGCTCTCGTTTGGTTTAGATTCTAGATGTTAGTATGTCTATTTTAATGACCATATAATCCTTTTCTTTGCTTATTTGATCTTTTTAATTTTTAGAGCTTTCATGTAGTGATATTTATGACTTCATGGGACTGAAAATTCGATCATCGGATAATTCGTTTGGATTTCATGCAAGTTTAACTAATTTGGAGCCTCTCTAGTTTGACGGTTGACTTCATTCAAAAGTTCAAAAAGACAGTCTCAAAATGCAATTATAACAGTTTCATCATCTCTTGAACGACCATTTTGAATAGGTGCATGGGTTGTTTAGGCCTCGAAACTTTTGGTGAGAATTTATGTCATTAGGTTTTTGATCTGGTGGGTTGTGACCCAAAATCTTACCCCTTGTTTTCTATTTCTTTTCCTGATCTTTTTTATTACTTGGTATTTATACTTTTCCTATCTTTTGAGCTCAGTCGCTCGTTTTCTGATGAGTACTCTTTTTGGTACTCATAGTACACTTCTAACCCCTTTAGATTGTAGTTAAGTTACCACCGTTCATTTTTAGTCTTGCGGAGAATCTTGGGATGGCAAAGATTAGGGTGAGCTCCTGCCGACTTTAGCTTCTCGTTTACATTTATTTTTGCTATGCTTAGTCTTTATATTGTATTTAGATAAAAGATGTACTTGTGTTGTCACTCCAAAAGCCTTATACTCATATTTAAGATAACATGATTCAGTACTAAATTATTTCGGGTCTTGGGATGGTTTTGTTAATTACCTTTCTCCTTGTTCTATGCTCTTACTTCTTGTTGTCTTTCACCTTTTTGTCCGTTTCTTATGGATCGGGACTACCAGTAAGGATTACCTACAACATGGGTGTAATAGGCGTCATCTTGGACTGAGAAATTGGATTATGACATCTATAATTCATGATTGTTTTAGTTTCCTTCTTTGCCTCATCTAAATTGGGGATTGTGACTTTAGGTTCTCGTTTACATTTGTTTTTGTGATGCTTAGTCTTTATATTGTATTTAGATAAAAGATGTACTTGTGTTGTCACTCTAAAAGCCTTATACTCATATTTAAGATAACATGATTCACTACTAAATTATTTCGGGTCTTGGGATGGTTTTGTTAATTACCTTTCTCCTTGTTCTATGCTCTTACTTCTTGTTGTGTTTCGCCTTGTTGTCCGTTGCTTATGGCTCGGGACTACCAGTAAGAATTACCTACAACATGGGTGTAATAGGCGTCATCTTGGACTGAGAAATTGGATTGTGACATCTATAATTCATGATTATTTTAGTTTCCTTCTTTGCCTCATCTAAATTGGTTATTGCATGTATTGATATATTTCTTGTCCAGTTAATTATGTTCAACTATTGTGAGTAAATTCCTTTGTTTTGTTGTTTAGTCCCCATAATCATAGTTTCTTGGGTATCTTTATGTAATTTTTATTTTTTAGAACTAACGGGCATTCTTTACCATATATGTGCATGATTTCATTCCACTTGACTCCCGATTATCCCTTGGCATTTTGGTGTTGGGACACATAGGCCCAAAACGTTCTGATTGAGTCTCCCTGTGTTGTCTTGAAGTTTGAAAAGGAACCTAATATGAAAGGATGAGAAAGCTTATATTATAAATGTAAGGCCAAGAAATTTAATGTGTCAAATTAAATGTGCAAAGACTTTTAAAAAATTGAGTCTCTAATTTGGGTTCTTCTTAACCCCTCTGCACCTTATTTCTTCATTTTTTATTGTAGTTAATTATTTTTTGTGTATATTTTAGTCATATTTATTTTTGTTGCAAGTTTAGTTTATAATTATATTTATTTCATGTGGATTCTATCAATTGAACATGAATGAATCCTCTCCTAAAGTTGTCATATGTGGTGTCAAAGTCTCTTTACTTTGTCAAATTATTTGATTATAAATTTTGAGTGATTACAAATTTTTGTTCATCACTTGTTCAATTTCTTTAAAAGTAACTCAAAATTTCTTGAAATAATTGACTCAATTTTTTCTTATCAGTTGTTTTAATTTTTTTGCAAAATCAAGTTTTAGTCAAACAAATGCTTCGCCGGATATCCGCATATTGTTAGCATACATTTAAAGGGCTAACAAGTTGTTTATATCGAAATAGGAACCATTCACTTGTTCTTTGGATTTCAAAAGAATTTTCTTTTTGATTTTTTTTCCAGATTAACTTAAATGTTCCTTGATTTCCTTTGTGATGCATTTAAGCATATTTAATCCTAATTTACTTAGATGAATAGTTTTTGTCCATAAAACCTAACAAATGAGGGTAAACTTTTTACAAGGTGGTGTCTAATGAAAAGGTTTTCATAGGGGATGCATGACACTTGGAGGTACTAATTCGGGTATAATTAGGTCGGTTTGGTACCAACAAAGGCTTTTTTATTCTATTTCAATAGTTCAAATGTATTCTTGGACCTGAAAACCCAAATTATTCAAGGTTCTATTTTTCCATTTTCTCTGTTTTATGATAATTTTGTTAAGCAGTCAACTTCTGTCAATTTTAAAGTCCAAATATACATTAGAGATTTATTAGAAATTATATGTGATAAACATCCTAACTCACTCACCAAAATTGTTATTTTTTCTTTTATAAAATAACATTGATGTTAGGGTGTAATTACCCTATGTTTTATACCCTTCTTTCGTATTTATATTTTTTCTTTCTTGTATACTTAAGTATCTCATTTTTAGTTACCTGTGTTATAATTTTCTTATTACTTGGTGTTTATGCTTTGTTATCTTTTACAGTTCAGTTGGGCATTTCCTGATGAGTACTCTTTTTGGTACTCGTACCACACTTCTACACCTTGTAGATTTCAGTTAAGTTATAACCCTTTATTTTGAGTCGTGCAAAAAAATAGGATGTTGAAGATTAAGGTGAGCTCTTGTCCTCTAGAGCTTCCGGTTTACATTTATTTTTTTTCTAGGCTTAGTATTTATATTTTATATAAAGAAAACATGTACTTGTATTGAAATTGTGAAAGCCTTATACTCATATTTAAGATTAGAAGATCAACAACTAAGTTATATGGGTCTTGGGATAGTTTTGTTAATTACATTTCTCTCTGTTGTTCTATGCTCGTACTTCTTGTTGTTGTCTTCGCTTGGTACTCTGTTGCTTATGGCTTTGGACTACGGGTTAGGATGACCTACAAGAAGAGTGTAGTAGGTTCCATCATGACCAGAGAAATTAGCTATTGGTTTTATTGATGTCTTTTCTGTCTAGTTCATTGTGTTCAACTGTTGTGAGTTAATTCATTTGCATCGTTGTTCAGTCCCCATATTCATTAGTTGCTTTTCTATATTCAAATAATTTTTATTTCCTATTCTTTACTATATTTGTGCATGAATTCCTTCCACTTGAATCCCTATTTTCCCCCGGCATTTCAATGTTGGGCAAAGGAGGCCCAAGTTCTTTTGATTGAGTCTGCCTCCCTCTGCTTGAAGTTTGAAAAGAAACCAAATATGAAAGTTTCAGAAAGCTAATATTGTGGGTGTATGTCCAAGAAATTTAATGCTTAAAATTAAATGGGTAAAGACGAAAAATTGAGTCCCCAATATGGGTACTTCTTAACTCGTCTTTCACCTTATTTCTTTATTTTCAACTACAGTTAATTATTTTCATTTTATATTTTAGTCAAATATATTTTTGTTGCAAGTTTAATTTACAATTATATTTATTTGATTTGAATTCTATTAGTTGAAATTGAATGAATCCTCGAGTAAAGTTGTCATATTTGGGTCTCGAAGTCTCTTTACATTATCATATTATTTAACGTATCCATTTTGCCTAATTATCAATTTTTGTTCATTATTTATTCAATTTCTTAAAATGAACTCAAATATTCTTGAAATAATTAATTCAAGTTTTTCTTATCATGTGTTTTATATAAAAATAAAATAACATCAATTTATATTCTACCAAATGATTCGCCGGGTGACCGCTTATTGTTAACATACATTTCAAGGGCTAACAACGTGTTAATATGGAAATAGAAACCACGCAACTGTTATTTGGACTTCAAAAACAATTCTATCTTAGATTAACTTGAATGCTGCTTGATTTTCTTTTGTTATATAGTTAAGCATATTGAATCCTCGTTTACATAGATGTATAGTTTTTGCTTATAAGACCAAATAAATGAGGGTAACCTACTGTCAATGTGAAGTCCAATCTCAATAATAATAAAAATATTTTCATGGGGGATACATGACACTTTGTGGTCCTAATCGGGGCTGAATTGGGTCAGTTTGCTAACAACAAAAGCATTTTTATCCTATTTTTAATAATTCAAGTGTATTGTTGGACCCCACCCCTTAATAGACCAAGGTTATATTTTTAGCCGTTTTGCTATTTTATTATAATTGCTAAGCACTCAAATTACATCAAATTTTAAGGACTAAATATACATTATAGATTTATTAAAAGTTATGTGTGAATATTACAAAGATCAAAATTGGATAACATCCGAACCAAAATGGTTATTTTTCCTTTTATGAAATAACATGGTTGTTTGGGTTAATATAAATTTCAAGTGGGCTGCAAGGTGGGAGTTTATCTTAGTTTTATTTTATTTTTAATTTCAATCAGTTCGCTACATTTCTTTTTAGTCATCGAAACATCAATAAATCTAGCTAGATAATAAGTGAAATATGGGTATATAAAAAGTGATATTTTTTGTTTATAAAATTGAGGGGAGAAGATGACTTTAACATATGATTTAAAATATTTGACCGAATATTTTGGTAACGAAGTTTAATTTCTAGATTGACAACTCAAGATTTTAATTTCTTAATGTATGACTCTTTCGTGTTATGTTTGAGGCTTTAAGTATCTACTTTTTTCTAGAGATTTGGATCGAAACTTGTTGAATGTCTTGAAATAATATAATTTTAAAAGACAAATAAATAGTAGTGTAATTTATTGTCTTTTACATACAATTCAATAAAAGAAAAATTAATTTTTATAATAAATAATTATTGTGGTTGAGTAGTAAATACTATTTCGATTTAAAATCTCTCTAGATATGAAGTAGCCATCTTTACAAAGTGCTTTGTACCCCAAATATCAAACTTTACAATGTGAATTTAGATTTAGTTGGAGCATAAATCACCTTTGTCGAAAATCGGTGGAAAACATAAACAAAAAAATCACTTTTAAAGGAGTGGAAAGGCACAAATAATTTCTTGGGCGATCATTTTAATATCTACATATTCATTTAAGCCTAAGTCACTTAACTATGTTTATGATAAAAATCATTTTGAATATAATAACACAAAAATCACATATGTCGAAAGATTAAACTCAAACGAGTATGAATTTTTTTAATTTATTTTCATGGACTAATAAATACAAAATATTCAAGACATTAGACAACAAATTAACAAAATAATTTTATTAGTACTATAATTTTTGAACCAAACCCCAAAAGTATGATATTTACAAAAAAAAGTTCAACTAAAAATAATTAAATAAGAGGGATATATTGTATTTTTTTTCGAATACAATATTTAGATGGATTGTAGTATTCCCCGTTATTTCATTATATGATGTTGAAAAAAATATTGAATAATTAAACTAGGAGAAAAGTAGACTTTGAGGTTTAGCTACAATAAAAAGAAAATACAAACTACAAAGTATAAAATAAGATTATTACATTATAAGTTAAGAGGAATAAAAAGAAATGTTAAGATGATGACAGCTCATACAAAACTTCTCATTACATACTGATTGAACTTGTGTCATTTTCTAACGATTAATTATATCGTTATATGAGACAATAAATTAATTAACGATCAAAATACACATGATATTTAAAGTAATAATACAATACATTATCGGACAACAACAATCCAAATTAAATAAATATGTCGATTTTTATTATTTATTTGGTCTAATGTATTAAGTTTATTAAAAATTATATAATTCCACTTTTATTATTTTAACCCAAAGAATATTTATGCCCCAAGCTTATGTCGCACAACTAATGACACTTTATTTAAGGAAAATTCAAGGCCAACAAGATGATGACATGTGTTAAACTATCGTGGCAACTATGAGTAAAAGTAACAATGAATCAAAAGTTGTCAAGTGTTCTAGAAGGCATTTCTTCTCCAATTACAATTATAATTTTTCCAATATATAGTGATATCCACGCATGAAAACAACAATGTATTTGCCAAAAAATTCCTTCTTGTTTACAGATTTAATGGGTCAAACGGAATTGAAAGATCTAGAATTTCCATAGATCTATTAGCCGATTTATTTTCAATAAAGGTCCTGATATCCTGTCAGGGTATGTCATTTTCAAGAAAAGGAGTACTCAACTCGCAATCTCCTTATTTTTTACTATATATCAAGAACATTTTGTAAACATTTATTTTTTCCCTATTTACAACTTATATTGGAAAATTTGTACCAAGATCTATGGGAAGTCTAGATTTTCCCATTCCTATTTCTCTCATAGCTATCACTGCCTCTTCAGGGGATTTCAAATATAGAGTGTATTCGCATAAGAGGGTGTCATGGGATCTTTCACTCCATATTAAAACCCAATGTTGCTCAGACTCGGGTATAAACATCCAATATACATGGAGATTAAGTGGTCATATCCTCTATAATATATTTGTCCTACACTTTTGGATATAGATCCTTACATGAATACGGGTGTGGTGATTCGGGTAAAACTAATTCAAGTATAAACAATATAAGTTACGAAAAATTATGAGATATTATGCAAATTGAAGTTGACCTTTTTGGGGAAGAGGACAATGTTCTCCCAGGAAAACCCCAAAGGCTTAGACTCGAATTTTACTCTTGTCATTCGTCGGAGCTTCGCTAGAGCTCGCCAGAGCTCCTCTTTTGATGGTGGTGAATTCCTCTTTCTCGTTGCTCTGGAAAAGGTAAACAATTTCCATCGTTTGTTTTTCTTGTCTACTTTGCTTGTAAATAGTTTATTTGCTTCGTTGTATATTAGATTTAGTCCTAATTACTTTCTATAGTGATTTCATTCTATCATTTACATTAGACACTAATTTATTATTTTTCTAATATGAGTCAATTATGTTTTTCTTCTTGGTATGAAGAATTCAATATGTCTTTATTCATTTGTAAGATTTCCTCTTTTTCTGCATTTGATTTAATCATATGTTAGTTCTTGTCTCTTTTAATATGATATAATCTTGCTATAGGTGGGTCTACATTCTAGATGATACTATGTCAATTTTAATAACCATATATGTCATTTTCATTGTTTTTCGATTTATTTATTATGTAGAGATTTCATGTAGTGATATTCATGGAACTTACAATTCGATCATCGGGTCATTCATTTTAATTTCATGCAAGTTTACGTATTTTGGGGACTTTGTACTTTTACACTTGACTTCAATTGAAAGTTCAGAAAGACAGTCTCAAAATACAATTATGACGATGTCATCATCTCTTAATGGGCCATTTTTGCGAAGGTGACAGTTTGATTAGGCCTCGGGACTTCTGGTGAGAGTTTAGGTCAATAGGCTTCCGATCTAGGTGCATTGGTGACCTAAAATTTACACCTCGTTTCCTATTTCTATTCTTTAATTCCTGGCTACATTAGTATCTCGTGTTTATTTACTTCTTCTATTCTTTTCTAATTACTTGGTGTTGACGATTTCACTATCTTTTAAGCTCAGTTAGACGTTTCCTATTGAGTATTCTTTTTTGTACCCATACTCTATTTCTACCCCATGCAGAAATCAGTAGTCATGCGGAGAATCGTGGGATATCGAAGATTAGGGTGAGCTCCTGAAGACAAGTTTACGTCTGTTTTGTCTAGGCTTAGTCTTTATATTATATTATGATATAAGTTGTTCTTGTGTTGTAATTGTGAAATCCTTGTTCTCATATGTCATATTAGATTATTAAGTACTAACAAATTTCGGGTCTTGGGTTGGTTTTCTTTAATTACCTTTTTCCTTGTTCTAAGCTCTTACTTCTTTGTAGTTTTCCTTTTCTTTGTAGTCCATTTCTTATTGCTCCGAACTACGGGTTAGAATTACCTACTTGTGGGGTGTAGTAGGTGGCATCATGACGTGAGAAATCGGATCGTCACATCTATAATTTGTGATTATTCTATTTTCATGTCTAGTTCATTGTGATCATCTTTTGTGAATTAATTTCACTGTTTGATTGATCAGTCCCCATATTAATGGTTTATTGTGTACTTTTGTATAATTTTTATTTCCTATCACTAATTACCATATTTGTGCATGAATTCATTCCACTTGACTCCCTAGTATCCCTTGGCATTTTTATGTTGGCCCACTAAGGCACATAATCTTCTAATTGAGTCTGCCTACCGTGGCTTGATATTTTAAAAGGAAGCTAATATGAAGTGTGAGAAAGCTAATATTATAGGGCTTAGGCCAAGAAATTGAAAGCGTCCAGTAAAATAGGCAATGACTCAAAAAAATTGAGTGTCCAATCCAGGTTCTTGTAAATCCCTATTCGCCTTATTTCTATATCTTTTTATTGTAATTAATTATTTTCATTGTATATTTTAGTTACATTTATTTTGGTTGCATGTTTAGTTTACAATTTTATTTATTTGATTAGAATTCTATTAGTGAACTTCAATGAATCCTCTACTTTGTCAAATTATTTGACTTATCAATTTTTTATATCACTTGTTCAATTTGTTAAAAATTAACTCAGAGTTTCTTGAAATAATTGATTCTAGTTTTTCTTATTACATGTTTTAAATAAAAATAAAAAAATCATGTTTTAGTCGAATAACTGCTTCGACGAATAACCACATATTGTTAGCATACATTTCTAGGGCTAACCACTTCTCTATATGGAAATAGGAATATGTATTTGTTCTTCAGACTTCAAAATATTTTTCTAGTTTTCATTTACTATACATTGAAGAAAATTTAATCCTAACTTACTTAGATATATAGTTTTTGTCCATAAAACCAAATAAATGAGGGCAAAATTTTGTTAAGATGGAGTCCAATCTCAATATAATAGAAAAGTTTTTATAGGGAATGCATGACACTTGGAGGTCCTAATTAGGGTACAATTGGGTCAGTTTGGTAACAACAAAGGCATTTTTATCCTATTTTAATAGTTCAAGTGTATTGTTGGTCCACAACACCCCAATAATTCAAGGTTCTTTTTTGCCATTTTTGCTATTTTATGATAATTTTTGTAAGCACTCAACTTCCATCACGAAATATACATTATAGAATTAAAAAAAACTTATATGTGAGTAAACATCCTAGCACCTCGACAAAAAATATTTTTTTTTATAAGATAGCGTTAATGTTAGGGTGTAATGACCTTTTCCCTTTGTCATTTAAAAGCCAATCTGGAAAATTTTTAGGCAGAAAATCTTTTTGGTAGTCAAGACTTGTAAGAAATTGAAGTTAGTTAGGTCAAGAGAAAATTGGTAGTAAATGAGAGATTTATTTATGGATTTTATTATGTGAGTAGATAGCTAAGACATAAATAAAATGTACGGCTTTACAAAATAAAATTCAGGTGAGTATAACTCCATAAATTCATCATAGCGCGAACAAGTATCTTCTGAGTGTCATGGGATGGAGGTATGTTGTTAAATGGGGGGCATAAAAATCTTAATTATTTATGTCGTTCTCTGTAAGCCACCATGGTGGGATTATTCCCTCTAGGGTTGAACTCACTCTAGAGACTCATTTGCAAATTTACTTAGAAAAACCTAGCAAAACGCCATTATTCTGCAAGCTTCATTTTAGAGTGCTAAGAGACGACCCAGGCGAGTTCTTGAATGTTTAACGAATTTTGTTGCTAAAGGAAGATTTTCACTCCCTAATTCCATTTACAACATTCATGTAGTAATATATATGACTTGATGTGATTGGCAATTCGATTATCAGGTCATTTATTTAGATTTTGTTCAAATTTACGTATTTTAGAGCCTTTTTACTTGGATGGTTGACTTTGGTAAATATTTTAGACAGAAAATCTCTAAATACAATCATGAAATGTTTATCATTTCTTGAAGGTCCAATTTATGCTAGGGGCATGGTTTGTTTGGGCCTCGGAACTTATTACAAGATTAGTCATAAGGTTTCGGATCTAGGTTGGTATTTGACCCTAATTTTTAGCCCTTGTTTTGTATTTCTATTATTTATATCTTGGCTACTTTAGTATCTCATGTTAAGTTACTTGTGTTATGCTTTTCTTACTACTTGGTGTTTATGCTTTTGCTATCTTTTGAGCTAAGTCGGTCATTTCTAGATGAGTATTCTTGTTGGTGCTTACGCTACACTTCTACCCTCTGTAGAGTGCAGCTATGTTATGGCCGTTGATTTTGAGTGGTCTAAGGAATTTTGGGATGTCAAAGATTAGGGTGAGATCCTAGCGTTTAGAAAATATTTTTCTTGTAACGACTCGAACCGTCGTTGATTATTAGGAATATATGTTGGAAACATCTAGGACGGTGTGCTGCAGGGGCGTACCAAATGTTGTTATAGAGGAGGCACCAATGCGACATCAGTTGGCGCCAGAGCGGAATAGACGAAACAAAATATAATTTATGTGAAATCCTATTTTCTCCACCTTTCTGAAATACAGAAATAGGTCATCAAAACCCTAGAAACTTATGAAAAATTGCTCTTAGCCTGGGAATGAAGGAGATTTCTAGTGTTAGGATGATGATATATTGCATCTTCTTGGCCAAGTTCATCATCAGAAATCTCGGAAAACAAGCATTGAAGGCAATAACTCTGTGCAACTACTTAGCGCCATGGTAGGATAGGTTTTATGAGTTGAGTAGTTTATATCTCTTCTCAGTACGTATTATATGTGAATCAATAGTAAGATTTATGTGTAGGCCTTCGTGCATCGAATGATTATGATTTAAACCCTAGAAAGAAGCCTTAAAAATAAATTAGGGTTGAGTATGGTCGAATTATGGTTTGTTGAAGTGCGTGACGAGGAACCCTTTGTAGGTGATAGTTGTGATTCTTTGATGTTGCAATGTATTCTGGTTGTTGTCTTATAATGTTGAATTGACAATTCATGCTTGTTTTAAATGACACAGATTATATATTCCATGAAATAGTTCATGATTGTATGGTTATTGAGAATATACTTGTGCGTGTGATTGTGGTGTGTTTATTGATCAGATTGCCACGTTTTGGCATAACAAACGTGGATCAGATTGCCACGTTTGACATAAAAAATAGATAACATTCCTGAATTTCGGCATAACTTACTAGGATTTGATTGCCAAATTTTTGCATAACTAACTAGGATCGTGTTACCACGTTCCGATATAACTATGGGATCGGGTACCACGTTTCGGTGTACTAAAAATTTGGGTTTGGGTTCCATGAGAGGACCAACTACTTGACATGATTCTCTTCATATTGATTTTATTGTATCTGTTCTAAATCATAATGTTATCATATTGTTGTTCTGAATCGTAAAAGTTGCACTTAGTGGTTATATTTTATGATTGCTTATGTTGGATTTTCCTTGAGATATAGCGGAAACCTAGGGTATACTGGAAGAGCAAAGGGTTCAAGTGATGGGTAATGAATAATTATGGTTTACCATGTGTTTTAATTGCGAAAGGGAAGTAGAGGTAGCATATGTGATGATATAGAGTTAGGTAGGCTTCACCTTGGGGATGGAGATTGGGCTTTATGTGTAAGATGTTTTCGTCGTGTACAATGTTACCATAATTGAGTAATGTGACAAAAAAGTAACAGAGTGGCGCAATGTTTAGTTGAAGTGCTTGTTAGTGGATTTGGGAGTTACGCTAATGTGATAGTATGCTTAGGATATGATCTTGAATCGGGTAAGTAAGTGGTTACGAAGGTGGTTAGAAATCAGAGTACTGGTGTAGATGTATGGTATTCGAAGAAGGGCCAAAGAAGGTTTAATTCATGATCAATTACTAGTTATATATTATGCTATGTTGTGGGCGTAAGGTTAATCGATGATTCCTACCAGTATGTGTTGTTGTACTGATTACTACTCTTGCTATGTCTTTAAACATTGTTTGTATGCAGGATTGGTGATGTTTCAGAAGGTGAAGGCGAAGAAATTTTCCAACAGCCTCTATTCATCCTTCCGCATAGTAGGAGTTGTGTCTTTTATTTATTTTGTACAATTGTACTGTAAGTACTTCTTGTACCTGCTTAGATGGTAATTAGAATATTTGGGCTATCCTATGTAGGTGTTAGAGTGGTTGCCCACACGACTGGTGGGTTGGGTCGTGACAAATTTGTATCAAAGCCCAGGTTGTCACTCTCCCAGTACAAGAGCAAAATATGGAGTAGAGTTTTGTGGATCGGTGTGTTGACGTCCATATCTAATTTTCAAGAAGGTAGTAAGCATTCTAAAAAGTTTTTCGGCTCCTTCTCTCCTTTCATGTGAATTGTCGCTTGTGGTATGAGTTGAGTCCAATTAGTATCTCCTAATTCCTATTGATATCTCAAGCAAAGTAAATTGAAAGTCCTGTCATAACTGAAGGAATACAAACAAGGAAAATTTGAACTTGGAAGGTTCCAATTGGTATTTGTCCCTAGGGGCGATGTAAATGGGTAGATGCTCAATAATGGTCCTCTATGCAGCGGGGTAACTTATAAAAAAACTTAGCGCTTGGCATTGAGTTGCCACTTGAATATGTGACTGTGTACTTCTTGCTTTCTGCAATTATTTTGAATATGATATTGTAATTGCTTGAATATGACGAGGTAAATTATGTGTACCAATAATTATGTGAATGTATGGGTGTATCCTAGGTATGTGTAGGGATAAGGCGCACAATTTATTAGAACGAATCCATTTGTGTATTCAGGGGATTTGTTGGGGGTAGACAATGATTATCATAGTATAAGAAGTATCCAAAAAATATAGGGTAAGGCTTGAAACATTGGGAATTATTAGGATAGAGAAAAGAACCCATAAATTATTAGTTTGGGTTCAGTTGCCTTTTGAGCCCCTAGGAAGGAATTATTCCTGCCTCAATGAGTTTCTCGGAGTGGGATTTCATCATCAAAGCGAGGCAGAACATCAGCATATCTCCCTTAGTTCTCCTTACCCACAATTTCACACCTCAACTTGTATCTGAGCCCACCCCTACCGACCTAAGATTGTCAAAAAATAGAAATAATATAGTATAAAAACTTAAGCTTAAACAAAAGGCTGCATCAAACAGCAAAACCAAGCATGTTGGTGCTACAAAAATTAAAGAGAGTCGAGTGATAGAAACAAATGTCTAGAACTACAAGCTCAAGAACGGCGAAAACCAACTCAAGACCCCTCTCTGGGTGGTTTCGATGTTTGAGTCAATGTCCTCTGAGGGATCACACCATCCCGACCCCTATTCATCACACGGAACTCTGCATAGTCCTCTGCCTCGACTGGGGAATTTCCCTATCAGGAGCAACACAAAAAATATGACCTTTATAGTCTTTTACACTCGGGCCATTAGACGATCCCTTGTTAAGGTCTTCCTCATCTCCTGACGCAATCAACGATGGAGCATCTCAACGTCTAGGGCAGTGTTGGGGAAACAAGAGTGAAGTTAGCAAAGGCATTTCCCATCCTTTTAAGGACAACCTCTAGATCCTCTTCAACCCATGCACCTGATAGTGGGTTCTCTTTGTCAGAATCAATGGCCACCTTAGTGCTGCTAGCCTTACCCATCCTCTTTCTCTTGATCCTAGAAGTAGATCCTTGTTTGACCAAAAGAGGATTAAAAGGGGGATCCATAGGAAATACCTCATCATCATTAAAGAGTGGCACTCTCACCTATTTGCACAACGTAGTACTGAGACTGGTAAGAGGAAATCCTTGTTGTTGCCCAGTAGTCATCTTCCACTCTCAAATGTTGCGCCTCTATATTTAACTAGATGCCCTATATAGTGCACTCCCCCATGAAGGCCCGGGGAAAGGTCCCTCTGGTGCGGTTGTCTGACAAGAAAATCGTCTTAGTAACAAAGTGTAGCCACCTCTTCGCATCCGGTGAAAAAAAAGTGAAAGTGATGCCCTATATTGTAGCCTAGTAGACGTGCTCACATTTAGCAGTTTCAATACGTGTATCCCTTAAACAACCAAAATCCATCTCTCGGAACATGGCCTTGAACTCCACATTTGAGACCTTGAGTACTTTAGTACTTCTTTTATAGAAATGACATTCAAGGGAATATCAAATCCCCAGAAACGTATGACAGGGTAAAATTTATCCCAGCGGCTGGTAGGAACGATGGCATAGAACTCCCTCACCCATGTAAAGCAGGCATCCGGGGGAGACTTGGTGAAGGAAGCTTAACACAATTCCATGAGACGTGTATAGATGCAAGGATCCTTCTCCTCAAATTTCAGTAAGTGGAAGCCCCTCTAATAGAAAAACAAGTGTTCTATAAGTCATGGAACCTCTCTCGACTAGAGCACTAGGAAGCTGAACAAAGGGTAAGTCTATGTCATTTTTACCTACCATTTAGAGAACTTGCAATAAGTTGAAAATAAGTTAGAAGGTGATATAATAGTTGATGTAAGGATAAAATTAACAAAACAGAAATTTTGATGTTAAGGTTAAGGCTGTCATGGCGTAACGAAGGTTGGCAGAGACTATCACCACGCGCGACAATGGCGCCCTTCATCCCAAAACCTCCGTTTTAGATAAAATTTTAGTAAATCAGAGTATTTAAATGTCCTAGTAGAACATAAATAATAAATTATTTCTCAAAATAACTTCTAAAAGAGATCTAAATTGGAGTTACACACAAAAAGACCCTTCAACTTTCCCTACCCATTTTTATACCAATATACTCGTATTCTTACGAAGTCCAAGACATTGTAGAAATTTTGGGTACGTAATGAAAGTGCTCATGCCACTTTTTTCAATCAATATTGCAATCTAAGTTATTTTTTTAAATAACTACCCTATCCGATTAAAGTTAGCATGCAATCATTTTCAAGTAATTAATGAAGTAAAAGCGTAAAGAATGTGAAATTACTTGACGTTTTGATGTTTGGAGATGAGTGATTGAGAGGAATTTGGGGGTGTTTTTGGGGTTTCAAGGGATTAATAGGGAAATGTTTACAGTTCTCCCTCTTTTCTGTTTCAAGATCTCCCACTTCACCGGAAGATCCTCGCCAAAGATCCCCGCCTCCACGAGATGTATCACATCCTGGCAGGCCAGGCTGTGTAACTATAATGCATTCAGTTCATCGGGTGGGGCTTCATATATTCATCTAGTCTATTGGGTATAACATTCTTTTGTGTGAATTAAGTGGAAGTCGACATTCGTCATGATTTCGTAGTGGACCAATCATCTAAGTTAGTGATAATAGAATTGGGGTTGTAATGTACCATGCACTAGTTGTTTGGGTACCGAACGAGGGGTATATTGATATCTATTGTAATGACCCAAAGTGTTATTGATTAGGAAGGAAGAAATTCATGAAAAATATAGCCATTTTCACACTAGAGTGGTCTAGATGACTCTAGGGCAACGACGCCCGCGTGACATAAATTGGTGACAATGTGGGATAGGCGATACCTTACATAATTTACGAAAAATCCTACTTTCAACATCTTTCTAATGTATCTAAATAAGTCGCAATACAACCTCGAAACATAAAAAAAAATAGTTCTAAACTTAGGAAGGAAGTAAAAGGAAATTTCTAGCATGAAGATGATAATATGTTGCAGATTCATTGCCAAAATCACTGTCACAAAACTCAAAAATAGGAATCGAAGTCACTAACTCCGTACAACTACTTTGCGCCCAGGTAAACTAGGTTTTATGAATTGATAAGTTTAAATTGTGCTTAATGCGCAATATTTGTGAATCGATGGTACAATTTTTGTAGGCTTTCGTGCACCAAATGTATTATGATTTAAACCATACAAAGAAGCCTTAGATGATGAATAAGGGTTGGGTATGGCTGAATAAGGTTTTGTATGAGGTGCGTGATGAGGAGCCCTTTGTAGGTGATGGTTGTGATTCTATTATGGTCTCATGTGTTCTTTTTGTTGTCTTAGTATGTTGCACTGATTATTTACACTTTTTGTAAATGATATATACGAATAATATATGCCTTGAATCATTTTGTCGATCTTATGATTATTAAGGATATACTTATGCGCGTGATTGTGGTGTGTTCATGAATTAGATTTTCACGTTTTGACATAATTGACTAGGATCGAATTGTAACACTCCAGCATAAAAGATTGATTGTATTGCCACATCTGCCATAACTAGCTGGTATTGGATCGCCACATTTTGCATAACTATGGGATCGGGTACCATGTTATGGTTATCGGTGACGTCATAAAAGACACAACTTCTAATATAAGTGAAGACGATCGTACCGTAGTATTGTAACCTAACCAAGGGTTGGGGTCCTTTCCACGGGGAGTGGTTGTGAGAATTGATAGAAAAGTGAAATGGAGATCTTACTACTCATAACTAAAAACATTATTAAATAAAAACATATTAAATCAAAGGGTGACACAAACGTCAATTATCGATAGGGTGTTTATCACTAGTAATAAGTAAAACAACATATTAACAAAGACTTCTAAATCAAGTATAGGGGGAATTCTCGGGATGTGATAGGAATACAGGATAAACTATATTATTGGGTACATGGTTTTGATATAAAATTCATAGAGTAATTCTGACTAGGCTAAACTTAAGGGGGATAAGCTTTCTCTTGAGCAACTTACCCTGTTTCAAATGGATTCCTCTTGGAAACCTACTTTTAGTATGAAACACAACCTATTCCTTTACTCTCTCACTCTCTTGAGGTGAGTGTGTGGTGTGAGACTAGGGTTAAGTCTGTCGAGCTGAACCTCATGTTGACCTACTCCCACTGCCAATCAATTTAGTAGTCTTAATTTCTCGACGTCTCTCTCATGCAAGCCGAAAAAACATGCATGAGATTATGTTTGAAACTACAAACTCATTATATTCATACACAACTACTAAGCGAGATCAAAATCAAACTACGAATAAAATATCAACAAGCAATATCCATCGACTAACTTAACCCATATTTACAAAATCAAACCCCAATAATTAGAGTTTTAGCTAGATATGAACAAGACATAGAAATTTATACCAAAAATGTTCATGCATTAAAATGGGTATGAATATTTAAGTCGTTTTACATGCCAAGAATGAAGAATCCAAGAGACCCAACTCCATATCTTTGGAGATGAAACTCTTTTCTTCTTCAAGTTTTTCTCCAAAACCCCCCTCAAACTTAGAGCTTAAAACTGATAAAAATTAATATAAGTCTAGTTATTCTCGATACTAAGTTGAAGCACTCAACAAGTATGTATAGTTTTTATCACGCCCCGAGCTACCCTTGAGACGCGGACACAGAACTAAGAACCACTAGTGATCCCAAGCTAACCCTCCTTGCATGATCATTAGCATAATAAAGATAATAAAATGATGTAGAAGATAAATCATAATTAAATCTTAAAAGATGGGGAATACCCGTATTCTATAACTGAGATATTTGAAAACAGTGAGTTTCAAACAAAGGAAATATTAAATCAATACTAAGCTGAATCTAACTATGTATGAATTGGACTGCTATACTGAGTTACAAAAGAAAAAGTCATGCTTGTTGTCTTTCCACTGAGTGAACCATATGTTAGTCACATCATTGAGTTTGTAGGATGCCAATATCACCTATAAATACAGTTACTGACATCAAAACAAATATTTTCTTGACCTCATCAATGAACTTGTGTGGGTCCTTAATAACTTGCAACCCTAGAAACTTAGGCGGATTCATCCTAACAAAATCACAAACATTGGCTGCCATTAATCAGTCATTTCAATTAGTAGGAACTAAAACCTGCTGATTGTTTTGGTTGGACATACTTTGAGACAAAAGATGAATTGGCATTCAGAAACTCTGCATTTGAACTTCCTTATCTAGCACTAGAGGAACTGCGTTAGCATTGCGTGCATTAGCATTCCATGCCTAAGTTATACAAGAAGGCACGATCTTAAACGCACAACGTCAAGTTAGAATAGAATTTTATCATACCTTACGCACGATAAGAGTTACAAGGAATTGAAGTTTTTCCTAAAACACTTCATAGCCTTCCTCTCATTAGATGTGGTGAACTTCAAACTTATGAAAAGTAATCTAGTTACTGCACCTTTTTCGGACATCCTAGGACTGTTGAACATAGTGCTCTAATACCAAGTTTTGTCATGCCCCGAGCTACCCCCGAGACGCGGATACGAAACTTAGAACCAACAGTGATCCCAAGATAACCCTGTTGGCATGATCATGAGCTAACTAAAGATAATAAATTGATGTAGAAGCTAAATAATAATTAAATTTGAAAAGATTGGGAATACCCATATTCTATAACTGAGATATTTGAAAACAATGAGTTTAATACAAAGGAAATATTAACTCAATACTAAGCTGAATCTAACTATACCTAAAATAAGCTTCTAAACTGTATTTGAAATACAGGGACAAGCCCCATCTAAATTTTAGCAATAACTGAAACTAAATCACTAAAGATTGAAATGATAGTCATGACTGTTGTCCTCGAAAAATGAGGACTCACCACTTAATCTGCTAAAATGAAGATCGATAATTGATCTATGCGTGATCTGGATGCTGAGAACCTAAACCTACATCACGAGAAAATGTAGCACTTGTATGTGCCAGTATTTGAAAGGTACTGAGCATGTAAGATAGAGTAAAACTGAAATAAAATATAACTGAACAAGAACAACAACAAGTATAATAATCTGACATGATAAACTGAATTCTGAGCTAACTGGATGCAATGACCAATTTATAACATCCTGAAACTGAATACTGAATATACTTATGAATGGTCAACGCAGAGAGTCTGAATGAACTGTGGGAACTACTAATTGTTAGGACTGAAAATAAGCAGGTGTAAACGCGGAAGCTAGCAAAGCAAACCTCAAAAGACCACGAGTAAAAAGACAATGAGAGTCCACAAAGGAGATGCACAATTCACTATAAATATGAGAGTACAAAATACAGAGAGAAACAACCTCAACCAATTCACTCAAAATACATGGGAGGTTCACACAAGTGATAACGTATCAAACTTCTGACCCATAAATTCTCCACCTAATCAAAACACTCAAAGCCCTTAGCACTACATTGTGAATGTTGATTAAGTTAGAAGGAACATGCCTCTATTTATAGAGTCCTAAACCTTTTCCTACCAGAAAAAGGATTAGTCAATCCAAAACCTTTTCCTAAAGAGAAACCTATTTATGGTAAGAAATCAAGGCAAATAAAACCCAACACTAATAACGGATAATAAAACCACATGAGCTAAATATGGAGTCTAATGTATACGCCCCATCGAGAGGACCCAATTTACCCTGCCAAAGGTATAAAGACATGTTGGCATGATCACTAAACTGATTGCCCATAGAGGGGACTTATAACCTACTTTGCTAGTAGTTCTGGGAGTATTTGGGTAGGCTGAAGCCTAGTCCAACTCGGTATTATGATATATCTAATGAATTCAGTAAAAATACTTATCATGTCTGAGTTTCTCTAAATAGTGAATAGCTCGAAACTGAACATGCAAACTAAAAATGCAATAATTAATCTGGTAATTATGCATTTATAACTGAGGCATATATATTTGGACTGTCGTAAATATCTTACCTAGCATGTGTAATTCAAGAACTAAAGAAATTCAAAGCTAGGGTTTTGAAATGCATGCAATAAACTGAATAATAACACGATAATAGGATTTGGAACATAAAACTAATACCTTCATGAAGTTATATTGAACTTCTAGAAACCCTAGTCTAATCATGATATAGAAATAAAGAATCTGACTGAAAACTAGGGACCCAATGGGTGAAAGGAATCCACTAGTGAAATCTCACATACCTTGTGATGAAATCCTTTAAAAAATACTTATGTTTTGGGGCTGAAACTTTTGGATCTTGTTGCGTTCTTGAGTTTCTTTTCCTCTCTTGCTTTTAATTTTCTAAGTTTTGATTTAATGATTTGAGTTAGATATGTTTTAGTTTCCTTTCTAGGCTTAAACTGACTAAAGTCTGATAATTGATGGTCAAAATGAAGTAACTTAAGGTTTAAGCAAAGTGGAAAAAGACCAAAAGACCCCTGAGTAAGTTGTTGTCAGACCAAATGATGATTTGGACAGACGGTCCGTCGTTCAATTGACAGTCCATCGTTTGGTCCTTAGGTTGGGTCTGTTCGATAGGCCTTTACTAAAATGGGCATACGTTTTTACTCGGATGGCTGAGTTTAGCAAGGTTGGTGAATATGAAACGCTAATTCAATTATCTATCTGTGGGTAGGTAAAAGAAAACACCTAATTCATTTAGTGCTAAGAGTTATGACCATTTAAAGTTTACCCAACTACATTTCCCCCTAGACTGTCTGCTAATTCCCACATACGGTCAAACCTACGGACCGTGCTGGTCATCCATGGATCTTGTGAGAGAGTGGGTGAAGGGGGTCTAGATCGATGGTCATGCACTACGGACTGTAGTCTAACCTATAGACCGTAAATCCGTCCGTCGACCTACACTTAACCAATTTTCCTAGGCTATGATTTTTGAGAGTTTCTGATCTCATTGAGGGTTGTACATGACGGACCGTGGGTCAGGCTACGGTCCGTCAATAGTCACGTCAATTGCACCTACATTTTTTTCTGGAAAACTTATTATTGGTCTGTTTTGGCAATGGGGTGTAACAATTTTAAAAGATTAGTGTTGTAGCGGATCACTCGACACAATTAGTCGATATTGCAGTTCAAATCAGTGATTCACCCTTTGAAAATTTCATCACTGTCTTGCGCTTAGTACAAGCATATTCGCATTTTTGGTCACTTGATGATAATGTACTACTTCGTAAAACTTCTTGGCGATACAACGTCTGCTTCTTTTCACCAACGATTTCTTTGTTATCTTTAGGGCAGAGCTTACTAGAACAAAATCTAATCGTTAGACTTATCAGTGATTCTCCAAGTGGACACACGATCCTTAGGCCTTCATTTCTTCGTTCTTTTGCTCCTTTTTTCTACGTAGTGTCCATGCTTTACCTGAAACACATAATACCAGAAACTCAAGGTTTTTCATCAAAAGTTGGGACAAAGTAAGCATTTAAAGACACTATTTCAATCAAAGTATAACTCTAATTGAGTCCAATATGTGTACTCATCATTACACTAATATTTTAGGCTTGGGTTCCATTAGAGGACCAAGTACTTGACATGATTGTGATGTTGGAGAATTGTGAAAACATTTTTTCTCTTGATGTCGATGTTATTCTAGATGTTCTATATCTGCATGTAATAATATGGTTGTGTTGAGTCAATCGTATATGTTCTACTTAGTGGTTATATATTGTCTCTTTTTATGTTGCATTGTTGTTGTGATTGATTGGAGTTATGGGGGATAGCGGAAAGGCAAAGGATTCAACGGACGATTCATGAATAGCGAGGGTAGTCCGTGTGTTGTAATTGCAAAAGGGAAGTAGATGTAGCATATGTGATGAAATATGCATAGGTGGATTTCACCATAGGGGAGGAGATTGGGTTTGGTGTTAAGGAAGTTTTTTGTAGTGTATTATATGACCATGATTGAGTAAAGTTACAGGAAAGTAAGTGAGTGGTGCAGCGGTTAGTTGGAGTGCTCGTGGGTGGAATTCGGGGTTTCGCTAATGTGTTAGTATATTTATTTTGTGATCAAGAATCAGGTGAGTAAGTTTTTGATAAGGTGGTTAGATATCATAGTAGTGGTGTAGATGTGAGGTATTCAAAGAAGGGCCAAATGAGGAGAAGCAAGGTCTTTAATTGATGATCTTACTAGTTGATTTCTTATGGTATGTTGTGGACATCTAGTTAACCAATGATGCCTACCAGTACATGTGGTTGTACTCATACTACTCTTGCTATGTCTTTTGACATAGTCTGGATGCAGGGTTGGTGACATTTCATTAGTTTAAGACGAATAACTTTTCCAACAGCTTCTATTCTACCTTAATCATGGTTGTATTTGTGTCTTATATTTATCTTGTTCAGTTGTTCTCTTGATAGCTCTTGTACCTATTTAGACTATATCCATGTGAGTTGTGAAATTACTTACAAGTTTTAACTAAAAGACTGTACAAAAAAATACTTATAAAAGTAATGTGTTTGGTAATTATCTCTATCTTCTTTAAATTTTCCGCATGTTTAACTATTGGGATATGAAGGTTCTCCTACTTAGGTGTTAGAGTGGGTGCCGACACGGCTGGTAACTTGGATCGTAACATTACATATGTTTTTGCTAGGCATAGTCTTTATATTATATATAGAGAATACATTTACATTTATTGTAATTGTGAAAGCCTTTTACTCATATTTCAAATTAGATGATCAACTACAATTTTATATTGGGTCTTGTATGGTTCTGTACATTACCTTTCCCTTCGTTGTTTTATGTTCTTTCTTCTTGTTGTCTTCCATTTGGTAGTCTGTTCCTTATGTCTCCACACTACGGGTTAACATTACCTACTGTCCGAGTATAGCAGGTGCCATCCTGACCTGAGAAATTGACTCGTGACATCTATAATTCATGATTATTTTATTTTCCTTCTCCGCCTCATCGAAATTGGCTATTGCTTGTATTCGTGTCATTCATGTCTAGTTCATGGTGATCAATTGTTCTGAGTTAATTCCTTTGTTTCGTTGTTTAGTCCTCATATTCATTGTTGCTTGTGTATCTTCAAATAATTTTTATTTCATATTCTTTACCCTATTTGTGCATGAATTCCTTCTTACTTGACTCCCTATTTTCCCTTGGAATTTCGATATTGGGTAATGGAGGCCCTAATTCTTCTTATTGAGTATGCCTACATCGACTTATATTTTTAAAAGGAAGATAATATTAAAGTATCAAAAAGATAATATTGTGGGCGAAATGCCACGAAATTTAAAGATTCAAATTAAATGGGAAAAGATCTAAAAAAGTTGAGACTTCAATCCGGGTTCTTCTAAAATTCATTTCACCTTATTTCTTCATTTTCGACTGTATTTAATTATTTCCATTGTATATTTTAGTTAGATTTATTTCTAATGCAAGCTTAGTTTACTTTTATATTTATTTGATTTGATTTCTGTTAATTGAACTTCAGAATCCTTTTGTAAAGTTGTCATATGTGGGTTTGAAAGTGTCTTTACTTTTTTAAATTATTTCACTTAGAAATTTTGAGTAATTATCAAAAAAATTTCAACATTTGTTCAATTGCTTAAAATTGAACTCAAAGTTTCTTAAGATTATTGATTCAAGTTTTTCTTACTACACGTTTTAAATAAATGTTTTTAAAAAACATCACGTTTTATTCAAACAAATAATTCTCCAGAGAACCGCACATTGTTACCATACATTTCAAGGGCTAACAACTTGTATACATGGAAATAGGAACCATGTACCTGTTTTTTTGACTCAAAAAATTTCCCATTTTATATTTTATTGAGATTAACTAAAATGTTTGTTGATATTCCATTGCTATGTAGTAGGTATATTCAATCCTAATTTACATAGATGTATAATTTTTTTTCTTCATAAAACCAAATAAATGTGGGTAACCTTTTGACTAGGTGGAGTCCAATGTCAATAATAATAAAAAAGCTTTCATAGGGGATAGATTACACTTGGAGGTCCTAATTGGGGTATACTACGGTCAATTGGATAACTACAAAGACAATTTTAAGTTCAAGTGTATTGTTGGACAAAAATTCCACGAATAGTTCAAGGTTCTTTTTGGCCATTTTGCTATTTTTTTACAATATTTTTAAGCACTCAACTTCCGTCAATTGTAAGGACCAAATATATATTATAGATTTATTAAAAGTTGTACATGAATAATACAAGGATCAAAATTGGGTACCATCCTAACAAAAATTCTTATATTTCTTTTATAAAACAACAAGGTTATTAGGGTTAATTTAATTTTCAAACGGGCTGCTAGGTGGGAGTTTATTTTAGTTTTATTTTATTTTTAGTTTCAATTAGGTTGCTGCATTTCTTTTAAGACGTCGAAACTTGAATAAATCTGGCTAGGTGATAAGTGAAATATGAGTTCATAGAATAGTGATATTTTTAGTTTTTTTAAAAAAAAGAGAGAGGAGAGGAGGACTTTAGCATATAATTAAAAACATTTGACATAATATTTGGGTTGTTTAATTTTTTTCGTAGACAACTCAAGTTTTTATTTGGTTAATGTCTCTTTTTTGTTAAGTTTGAGGTTTTAAGAATCTACTTGTTGAATGTTTTGAAATAATATAACTTGGAAATACAAATAGATAGTATTATAATTTATAATCTTTTACATACACTTCAATAAAAGATAAAACAAATTTACTAACAATTATTATTGTGGTGTAGTGGTAAATTATATTTCGAGCTCAAGTCTTAACATATGCATTCATCATATATATAAAGTTTTCTTACCGCCACTATCAATGTTTACAAGGTGAATTCAGATTTAGTTGGAGCTTAAATCACCTTTGTCAAAAATTGGTGGAAAACATAAAAAAAAAAAATCAATTTTGAAAGGAGTGGAAGACACAAATAATTTATTTGGCCTTCATTTTAATATCTATATATTCTCGTACGCCAAATTAGTTAACTAACTTTTAACATAAAGAAACATAATTTTAAACATAATAACTCAAAAATCACATCTTATGGAAGATTCAACTTCAAATGTGGATGAGAATTTTTACTTCATTTTGTTGGACTAATAGATAAAAATTATTCCAGACACTATGCAACATATTAACAAATAATTTTTTTGTTACTTTAATTTTTGAACAAAACTCCAAAAGTATAATCTTTAGAAGGGAAAAAAGGTAAAAAATTGTTAAATAAGAGGGATATATACTTCGTTAAATATAACATTTGGATAGACTGTGGTGTGCCTCATTATTACATTATGTGACACATAAAAAATATTGAATGATTAAACTACAAGAAAAGTAGACTATGAAGTAGAGCTACTATAAGAAGATACTACAAAGAATAAAATAAGACTACTAAATTATAAGTAAGAACGAATAAGAAGAAATGTTAAAATTATGATATGGTCATACCAAATTGCTCATTACATAAAATTGAATTTATGTCGTTATCTAACGATTAATTGAATCCCTATATGCGACAATTAAATTTAATTAACGATCAAAATATATATGATATTGAAACTAATAATACAATACATTATATGACTACAACAATCAAAATTAGATAAATACGTCGATTTTTTTTGGGATAAATATCATAAATTTATTACAAATTATATAATTCTATTTTTATTTTTTAATTCCAAAGTACATATGTGGCCAAAACATATTTCGCCCAACTAATGACATGACATTTCAAGCAAATTCAAGACCAACAAGATGATGCCATGTATTTAAATGTCGTTGCAACTATGAGTAAAAATAAAATTGAATCAAAAGCTGCCAAGTGTTCTAAAAGGCGTGTCTTGGGCAATTATAAGCAATTTATTTTAAACATATAGAGAGATACGTGAATCAAATTAACATTGCCTCTACAAAAAAAAATAATGAAATAACACATTGAAAATTTTAAGTATCTCTTCTTGTTTACAGATTTAATAATATTTTACACAATGAATATTGTTAGTTTTTCGAGATCCAACAATATATGGTTCCTTTCATAAAAAATCTAAGGTGGATATTGTAATAGGTCCAATAGGACGCGAAGATCTAGCCTTTCCATAGATCTCTTAGCAGATTCAGTTTCAATAAAGGTACTCATATCGTGTCACAATATGTCATTTTCAAGAAAAAGAGCACTAAACCAGCAATCCCCTTATTTATTACTATATATCAAGTAATTTTGTTCACTTTTATTTTGTCCTTTTCGCAACTTCTATTGGAAAATGGTTGGCTAGATCTATGGGAATTTTAGATTTTCCCGTTCATGTTGCTTCCATAACTATTACAACCTCTTTAGGGGCTTTCCACTATAGAGCATATTCGCATAAGATACTGTCATGGGATCCTTCACTCCATAGTAAGACCCAATGTTGCTCAGACTCGGGTGCAGACGTTCAATAAAAATGTAGATCTAGAGGTGAGATCTTCTATGGTTAATATTTTTTCAACCTTTTTTGATACAGATCCTTGTTTGGATAAGCATGAGGTAATTTGGCTAAACTAATTAAAGTATCTACAATAGAATTATGAAAAATTTATGATTTATTATGAAAATTGATGTTTACAATTGTGGGGAAAAGGACAGTGTTCTCATAAAAAACCACAAAGGTTTAGACTAGAAATTTTACTATAGTTGTTCATTGGAGCGTCACTAGAGCTTATCTTTTGATGGTGGTAAATTCCTCTTGCTTGTATCTTTGGAAAAGGTAAACTCTTCCCCTTGTTGGTTTTTCGTGTCTACTATGCTTGAAAATGGGTTATTTGCTTCATTGTAGATTGAATTTAGTCGTAATTACTTTCCTTAGTGATTTCATTCAGGTTTAAGATTTTCTATTTTTTGTGCATTTGTTTCTATCTTGTTCTTGTGTCTTTTAATATGATGTAATCTTTTTCTCTCGTTGGGTTTAGATTCCAGATGTTAGTATGTCTATTTTAATGACCCTATAGGCCTTTTTTTGTTTATTCATTCTTTTTAAATTTTAGAGCTTTCATGTAGTGATATTTATGCCCTCATGGACTGATAATTAAATCATCGAGTCATCCGTTTGGATTTTGTGCAAGTTTACGTATTTTGGAGCCATTTTTGCTGGGGGCATGGGTTGTTTACGCCTCAGAACTTCTGGTAAGAATTTGTGTCATTAGGTTTTCGATCTAGGTGTGTTGTTGACCCAAAAGTTTACCCCTTGTTTTCTATTTCTTGTCATATTTTTTTCTTTTTACTTTGTTTTTATGATTTTGCTATCTTTTGAGCTCAGTCAGTCATTTCCAAATGTGTAATCTTATTGGTACTCATACTACACTTCTAACCCCTGAAGATTGTAGTTAAGTTATCACCGTACATTTTTAGTCGTGCGGAGAATCTTTGGATGGCAAAGATTAGGGCGAGCTCCTGCCGACTGTAGCTACCGGTTTACGTTTATTTTTGCTAGGCTTAGTCTTTTAATTGTATTCAGATAAAACATGTACTTGTGTTGTCAATGTAAAAGCCTTATACTCATATTTATGATAAGATGATTAACTACTAACTTATTTCGGGTATTGTAATTGTTTTGTTAATGTAATGACCCGTCAGACAATTTTAGTATTAAGACTATTTAGATCATTCTTGTAAATCTTTATAGAAAATTTTAACTATTTGATAACTATGATTATTAAGTTAACAACTATTTTTTTAAGTGATAAGTGTAATTGAATATTAATTGGTGAGGCCCATAATTTATAAGTTAATTCCTTTACCATTTGGGCCAGATTATTAAATAAAGTTAATGAAATTTACTACAAGTATACCTAATTATTTTATATTTAGAAAAGAGAGAAGCACATACATATACCTGGGGAAACGAACGGAAGACGGAGACTTCGAATTCATAGGTCGGGTAATGAATAATTAATCTTGATTCTCCTTAAATTATATTATATGTAATTAGGCATATTAAATTGATTGGAAAAGGATTGAAAATTTAGTGGTATGTTGCTAACGTTTAATAGTTTTGGGAGGGGGACAAAGCCTGCTTGCAATCATTGGCTAATCATTGCCAAATGATTGAAGTAATTGGCTTACCAAAAAATTTAATTGTGGGGATCAAATTATATAGGAATTGGTATATAGAGTTAAGTTCTGTAATTTTTTTGTTCATCCTTGAAATAATACGCTATCGGTCAAGTATATTATTTTATTTTATTATTAAAAAAAAAATGTCTTTAAATATTGAGGGTAATATAAGATATATTGTATTACGTGAATATTGTTAACATTTTGTTATTTGAGAATTTAAGATTTAACTCTAGACTTGAGATTTAGCAAAGATGAATCTTGACATATAAATTGTATGAAGATTAGGAGCTTCATTTGAGATGTGAAAATGTTTTTGGGTCTATGATAAACATAATATAGTATGAGTATCTACGAACTTGTGTGCTTACAAATATTGCAAAATTGGTAGATTGGAAATGTTTTAAAGCTTTGCGAAAAGGGAAGGAAAAGTCTTGAGGATTTCGTGGCACATGTCCGGCGTTCGAGGTATGTTAAGACTTTTAGACTTGTTGAAGGACGTTTTCCTAATTAAAGATTAAAAAATGAAAATAGACAATGGAGTGAAGGGAAAAGATGGTGGTCTCGTATCAATGATGTGACAGGCATTGGTACGAGTACCGGTGTTATAAAAAGGAAAAGTACTATTATAGAATGTGGACTGAAATTTGAGAATGCCAAAGCATATGGGCATTAGCTGATATTTTATTGACTTGAATTCCTTGTGTGATTGTGTTTTATTTATTTCACCCGTATAGTTGAGATAATTGAGGTGGTTATGTATTATATTCATATTGATTGATTGAGATGCATCATCATTCCCTCTATTGAAACAATATTGTGCACATGCATAGAAATGAGACTGAGTATAAGTTGGGCACGTGGAGATCGTCCGTGCTGGGGATGGTGAGATGTTAAGATTGTAATTTGGGCACGTGGAGACCGTCGGTGCGAAAATTGTTTGATATTATGATAATGCGTTGAGATCGTCCGCACAGACACGTGGAGATCGTCCGTGTCGGTATATGGACCTAGCGAGTCCCCTATGGGTCATGAACTCTCGATGTATTTCCGAGGAGTATCATGTATATACGGTTGAGTAAGTACTGGGTATTCTGAGACATATCATTACATGGCATCATATTGCGTTGCATTTCATCCCATCATTCATTCTTGATGACTATATGTTTCGTTTGGTGTTTGGAAAATATTAAATGTTGATTTCCTTTATTGATGAAACTTAAATAGTAAGTGTAATAATTATATATACTTGTACAATCTAAGAATTTATTTTCTTATATAACTCCCGTCACTACTTCTTCATTGTCGGTCAATGAGACATACTGGGTACACGTGGTTTCGTACTCATACTACACTTGCTGCACTTTTTGTGGTGCAGATTGAGTGATTGACTTTCAATTTGGGAACGTTCTTCGAGATTGGATATGAGTTTGAATTATCATGGAGTTGTGGTGTGCTGTTTGGGATATTCTGCGGCCCACACCTTCAGTCTACCTCTATTTATTAGGTTATTTTGTTATGCTGATAGGATAATTCTTAAGATTAGATTTTTATATTAGTTTGGAATTGTATCATATTGTAGAAGCTCTTGTACTTATGACACTCAATCTTGGGGTAGTTTTATTTATATTCCGCATTTATTTGAATACTTAGTATGTTAGATATTAGTTTGATACTTATCTTTCTCACGTTTAAGTTTAATTGGTGATACTTGTTGGGTTAGCTTACCTATCGGTTGGGCACATAGGTGCCATCACGACTCGTGATTTTTGGGTCGTGACAAATTGGTATCAGAGCCCTAGGTTCATCGGTCTCACGAGTACAAGAGCTGAGTCTAGTAGAGTCTTGCAGATCGGTGCGGAGACGTCCGCTACTTATCTTCGAGAGGCTACTGGGCTTTAGGAAAGTTTATTCATTCATTCTTTATCGTGCGTGTGTGGTTTGGTTTCAGATCAAAATTTCTTGGTTCATTCTCTCATCAATGGTGAGGAGACATTTTTTTCAAATTTGACCCTTGTGAAAGGGCATGACATTGTTTGGTTGAGAATATATGTCACATGGTTAGAAAAATATCTTGATAATGATTTCATTTCAAAAGAAGGAAATTGACGAGGTTTGAAATAGTACGAACAACTTTTTCAAGGTGTGATTTAGACAAGGATACTTGAACTTCATTTGAATTTACTAGGGACAATTTTATAACATGTGTTTATGATATGTGAATAATTTAGTAATGAAATAGTATATGTTGATGCCTTGAAGATAATGATAAGTTTAGGAACATTCAATTGATCAAATAAGAGTTTAGCCATTATGGTAAGGCTATGGGAAAAATTTAAGTAGAGATATAAAATGTGATCACTTATCATGATGTTGAGAGACTAAGATTTGTTATAAGATTTGTATGACATATTTCCCTTTTTATCCTTTAGAGTGGAGGTATATTGAAGATAAATTTAATAGTTCAAGTTGAATGGCACGATGACCATATTGATATTTCATTTGATAGAATCAACAAGGTGAGTTAAGTTAAATACATTAAGAGATTATAAAAGGCTATACTAATATCGACTAGCAAGAATATTTTAATGAATAATTAATGATAAATAGTGATAAATTCATATTGCGGGGAGCTTTTTGTATATTGAATTAAGGATAAGTAATATTGTTGAAATTGAGAGGGGAGAAAAAAAAAATTCTTTTGTCAAAGGATGTTGGAAAGGATACTTGTATGAAGCTATATGAGAACACTTGTAGAGATGGGTACAAAATAGTTATGAATCAATACACAGATCATAGAACAATACAGTGATGATTGGTTATATTACCTCCGCAAATAAATAACTGTATTTGAGTAACCTGGGTTGTCCAAAGTATAGTTCGATATGCTCTCGGTTGACTATAATTTTATTTCGAAAGTGGATCTACTTTATTTTACGTAAGTATGTACCTTATTTTGAATCTGGATATGCTTTGTGACCATTTCTCTTATGCCTATACATATTCCCACACCTGTAGATGGTTCTTAGTGGTAGATCGATTACATCGATCTTATATTGACTTAATAGTATATGACACGTGGAAAATCATAGTTATTTTATATGAGGAAGATTTAAACATCATTTGGTTATGGATTGTATTTCTCATTGTCATGAAATTTATGACTATAAGTGTAAGACACTAACTTCAAATATTTCTAATATTTAAAAAATTTAAGTGGCAGGATAGTATCATCACCCATTTAAGAAAGGCATCATTGTCTCTAAAGTTTCAATGTGAGGAACAAGGGTTGCTTCACCTATTCGTCTTAAGTTGTGATACTAGTGATGATATCTCTTTTAGAGCTCATTCAAATGGTGCAAGAGTTTTTTTTAAGGGCATTCCATGTGGTTTGATATAAAATTAGTATTGACTTATAGTTAAACACTTGGCCTATTTCTATTATTTTTATTGGAATACTTTGATAAATTTGAAAGAACGATAACAAGACTTGTTGAGTAAGAAATTTTGTTGGATCAAGTACATTTTTATTGGGTGTTTCTATCATATTGAGATTCCTTTGTTATTATTTTCATCTAGGATATATTGGTATACTCCCATAGTAGGAAGGATCACGAGCATTATTTGAGGATGGTTCTCTAGACTCTGAAGAAAAATTAAGCTTTGTTCATGTTTTTTTAAGTGTGGGTTTCGATTAGTTTGGTGGCATGGTTGAAACGTGTAGTGACCAAGAAATGTATTAAGACAAGAGAATTGAGGCAGTTTGAAAATGGGACTGGCCTATTTTGGCTATGATATTTGGATTTCTTAGGCCTAGTTGGTTAGTATCGATGGTGCTCGCATTCATTACACATGCATTAACTAGATTAACCTAGAAATAATCGGCTTTTTAATGGTTTGATGTGTGTGAGGTGAGTTTTCTAAAGCTCAATGTTGGGCTATTGCCCATGTTTCAACCAAGGGGCTCATGGTCTAATCCTACTTGAAAATGAATTGGATTTATTCTCTTTATTTTGTTTCCAATTCTATTAGGAAAAGGATTGGAATTGTAATCCTATTTCCAGTTGGTTTTGACTTGTAAGAAAAAAAAACAACTCTATAAATAGAGGATGGTCTTGAGGGAATAACTCAATTACTCAGTAGTATTTCTTTTGAAAGACTTTAGGACGTAATAGAGTTTTTTTTTAGAGAGCTTTTAACAAGAGAAGAGAGAAGAGAGAAGAAAAAAGTTTGTTTTGCTGCATTTTTTTTCTTCGACCAGCAAACTTCAGATTGTACTTTCTGATTAACTAACCGTTGGATCGAGCTGAAATTTGGATTGAGTTTTCTTGACATGTTGGTGGTTGATTTGAACGGTGGAGATCGAATTCAGAGGTTTGTAAGATACTGTTTTAGGCCCGAACAATAGCTGTGTTTGGATGGTCTTTCTTTATAATTATCTTTTGGTTGGGTATTAATGTAGAAAGGTAAGTAATAGCTTATGCTTCGAGATAGTTGAAAGTTCATTCAAGAACTGTCTTAGTTATATCTTAAACTTGGTGGTGGTGGTGCTTGCATTAAAATTGTACAGGCATTATATTTATTGTGTGTATTTGTGAGGTGTTTTACTATAAAAATTCCTGAGAGGAATTTAAGTTTAATACAATGGATACGGAAGTTTCTCAAGGACTATGGAATTATTAATGTTTATCGTTTGGACAACGCAAATGTTCTAGTAGATTACTTAGGGTGAAATACAGTGAGTATGGATAGTCTACCTTGTTTACATGAGGTGAGATAGTGCTCATTGGAGAAGATTCGTGTTCGATAGTTTGTTGATGGAAGTTTGTGTACGACTTACGATAAGGTGTTACAAAGAAATTCAAGGAAGAAATTCTTGGTGATGAGTGAGTTTTAAGGATAAAGAAATTTATTTATGTTCTTCCAATATGTTAGCTGACTAGATTAATAATGAAATAGGTCGATAGTTTAGATTTTTATTCATCCAAAGGCGAGGCAATTGGGGTATATTTTAACTTGTATCAATATAATTGATAGTATCGTATGAAGGGATTGGATTTGTATCTCGTGTTTGAATTGTTATAAAGTAAATTCTGAGCACCAAAAACATGAAAGTATGAATTAAATGCTACTTATACTAGTGTTGGAGTGAAAGCATATTGCTATGAATTTTATGGTAAGGTTGCCACATATCTTGTGCAAGTTTGATGTTATATACATTATAATGGATCGATTTACCAAGTGTACCTATTTTATATTAATTTAAATTACTTTTAGTTTGGATAAGTTAGCCTAGATCTACGTTCGGGAGATAGTTCACTTGTATGAGATGACATTTCTTTTATTATTTCTTTAAGGTACATAATTGACATGTCATGTCTGGAGGTCTATATAGAAGGAGTTGGATACTCAAGTTGATCTTAGTACAGTTTCCCACCTTTAGATTGACGGTGTATTTTAATGGACTATCCAGGTTCTTAGGACACGTGTGATCAATTTTAATAGTCATTGGGATAATTTTTTTATTTTTAGTGGAGTTAATTTACCACGATAGTTATCATTTGAGCATCAAGATGATATCCTTTGAGGCTTTGTATAAAAGGTGATTCGATTTCCAATCGTTTGGGTTGGTCTATATTATGTTAGTTGTGGGGTAAGAATCTGTCGAGGGAGTCCTTGGACAAGGTCACATTGATTTAGGATAGGCTTCTCATGGCTTAGAATATGAAAAATGGGTTATGCAGATTGAAATATCTGCGATTTAGAGTTCATAATTGGAGAACATTTTTTTAAGATTTTACTCCTGAAGTGTGTGAAGAGAATCGAAAGAAAGGAAAAGTTGAACTCAAGATATATTAGTCTTTTCGAGGTTGTTCAATGTGTTGACTTGTTGACTTATGAGTTGGATTTTCCACTTTTAGCATTCACCCTATATTCACTAATTGATGTTAAAGAAGTATCATTAAGATAAAATTTGTGTGATTCAATGAGATTCATGTTACGTAATAATAATAATTTGGCTTTTGAGGAGCGGATAACCCTCTTGGAAGAGGCAAGTTTGAAAGTTGAGGTCGAAAGAAGTTATTTTAGTAAAGGTTCAAAGGAGGGGTTGAAAATGCTACTTGGGGGAGAGAGATGGACATGTAGATCAAATATCCAAATTAGTTTTGAGCGCACAGTTACTTGATTTCTTTTTACCGTTCGAGGACGAACGTTTATTTTAGTGGTAGATGATGTAATGACCTGTCAGACAATTTTAGTATTAAGACTATTTAGACCATTCTTGTAAATCTTTATAGAAAATTTTAACTATTTGATAACTATGATTATTAAGTTAACAACTATTTTTTTTAAGTGATAAGTGTAATTGAATATTAATTGGTGAGGCCCATAATTTATAAGTTAATTCCTTTACCATTTGGGCCAGATTATTAAATAAAGTTAATGAAATTTACTACAAGTATACCTAATTATTTAATATTTAGAAAAGAGAGAAGCACATACATATACCTGGGCAAACGAACGGAAGACGGAGACTTCGAATTCATAGATCGTGTAATGAATAATTAATCTTGATTCTCCTTAAATTATATTATATGTAATTAGGCATATTAAATTGATTGGAAAAGGATTGAAAATTTAGTGGTATGTTGCAAACGTTTAATAGTTTTGGGAGGGGGACAAAGCCTGCTTGCAATCATTGGCTAATCATTGCCAAATGATTGAAGTAATTGGCTTACCAAAAAATTTCATTGTGGGGATCAAATTATATAGGAATTGGTATATGGAGTTATGATCTGTAATTTTTTTGTTCATCCTTGAAATTATACGCTATCGGTCAAGTATATTATTTTATTTTATTATTTAAAAATAATGTCTTTAAATATTGAGGGTAATATTAGATATATTGTATTATGTGAATATTGTTAAAAATTTTTTCTTTGAGAATTTAAGATTTAACTCTAGACTTGAGATTTAGCAAAGATGAATCTTGACATATAAATTGTATGAAGATTAGGAGCTTCATTTGAGATGTGAATAAGTTTTTGGGTCTATGATAAACATAATATAGTATGAGTATCTACGAACTTTTGTGCTTACAAATATTGCAAAATTTGTAGATTGGAAACGTTTTAAAGCTTTGCGAAAAGGGAAGGAAAAGTCTTGAGGATTTCGTGGCACATGTCCGGCGTTCGAGGTATGTTAAGACTTTTAGACTTGTTGAAGGACGTTTTCCTAATTAAATATTAAAAAATGAAAATAGACAATGGAGTGAAGGGAAAAGATGGTGGTCTCGTATCAATGATGTGACGGGCATTGGTACGAGTACCGGTGTTATAAAAAGGAAAAGTACTATTATAGAATGTGGAATGAAATTTGAGAATGCCAAAGCATATGGGCATTAGCTGATATTTTATTGACTTGAATTCCTTGTGTGATTGTGTTTTATTTATTTCACCCGTATAGTTGAGATAATTGAGGTGGTTATGTATTATATTCATATTGATTGATTGAGATGCATCATCATTCCCTCTATTGAAACAATATTGTGCACATGCATAGAGATGAGACTGAGTATAAGTTGGGCACGTGGAGATCATCCGTGCTGGGATGGTGAGATGTTAAGATTGTAATTTGGGCACGTGGAGACCGTCCGTGTGAAAATTGTTTGATATTATGATAGTGCGTTGAGATCGTCCGCACAGACACGTGGAGATCGTCCGTGTCGGTATATGGACCTCGCGAGTCCCCCATGGGTCATGAACTCTCGATGTATTTCCGAGGAGTATCATGTATATACGGTTGAGTGAGTACTGGGTATTCTGAGACATATCATTACATGGCATCATATTGCATTGCATTTCATCCCATCATTCATTCTTGATGACTATATGTTTCGTTTGGTGTTTGGAAAATATTAAATGTTGATTTCCTTTATTGATGAAACTTAAATAGTAAGTGTAATAATTATATATACTTGTACAATCGAAGAATTTATTTTCTTATATAACTCCCGTCACTACTTCTTCGTTGTCGGTCAATGAGACATACTGGGTACACGTGGTTTCGTACTCATACTACACTTGCTGCACTTTTTGTGGTGCAGATTGAGTGATTGACTTTCAATTTGGGAACGTTCTTCGAGATTGGATATGAGTTTGAATTATCATGGAGTTGTGGTGTGCTGTTTGGGATATTCTGCGGCCCACACCTTCAGTCTACCTCTATTTATTAGGTTATTTTGTTATGCTGATAGGATAATTCTTAAGTTTAGATTTTTATATTAGTTTGGAATTGTATCATATTGTAGAAGCTCTTGTACTTATGACACTCAATCTTGGGATAGTTTTATTTATATTCCGCATTTATTTGAATACTTAGTATGTTAGATATTAGTTTGATACTTATCTTTCTCACGTTTAAGTTTAATTGGTGATACTTGTTGGGTTGGCTTACCTATCGGTTGGGAACATAGGTGCCATCACGACTCGTGATTTTTGGGTCGTGACAGTTAATTATTTTTCTGTTTGTTCTATGCTCTTACTTCTTATTGTTGTCTTTCGCCTTGTGGTCCGTTGCTTATGGCTCGGACAGGTTAGGATTACCTACAAACAGGGTGTAATAGGGGTCATCATGGCCTGAGATATTGGGTTGTATGACATCTATAATTCATGATTATTTTAGTTTCCTTCTTTGCCTCCTCTAAATTGGCTATTGCCTGTATTGGTATATTTCTTGTCCAGTTCATTGTGTTCAACTGTTGTGAGTTAATTTCTTTGTTTTGTTATTCAGTCCCCATAATCAAAGTTGCTTTGGTATCTTTAAATAATTTTTATTTCGTAGAACTAACGGGCATTCTTTACAATATTTGTCATGAATTCATTCCACTTGACTCCCTATTATCCCTTGGCATTTTGGTGTTGGACCACAGAGGCCCAAAACGTTAAGATTGAGTCTCCCTGCATTGTCTTGAAGTTTGAAAAGGAACCTAATATGAAAGGATGAGAAAGCTTATATTGTAGGTGTAAGCCCAAGAAATCTGAAGTGTCAAATTAAATGTGCAAAGTCTAAAAAAAATAATAATTGCAAGTTTAGTTTACAATTGAAACCCACATAGGACAACTTTACTAGAGGATTCATTCAAGTTAAAATTAATAGAATCCACATCAAATAAATATAATTGTAAACTAAACTTACAATAATATTTATTTGATGTGGATTCTATTAATTGAACTTGTGAATCCTCTAGTAAAGTTGTCCTATGTGGGTTTCAATGTCTCTTTACTTTGTAAAATTTTTTGACTTATCAATTTTGAGTGATTATCAATTTTTGTTCATCACTTGTTCAATTTCTTAAAAAACAACTAAAAAATTCTTGAAATAATTGGTTGAAATTTGTCATATCAGTTGTTTTAAATTTTTTAATAGATCAAGTTTTAGTTAAACAAATGCTTAGCTTGATATCCGTATATTGTGAGCATACATTTCTAGGGCTAACAAGTTGTTTATATCGAAATAGGAAACATGTACTTCTTCTTTGAACTTCAAAAGAATTTTCTATTTTTAAAATTTTTTTTTTTTGCAGATTAATTGTAATGTTCCTTGATTTCCTTTGTTATACATTTAAGCATATATAATCCTAATTTACTTAGATGTGTAGTTTTTGTCCATAAATCCTAACAAATGAGGGTAAACTTTTTTCAAGGTGGAGTCTAATCTCAAAATAATAAAATGGTTTTCATAGGGGATGCATGACACTTGGAGTTACTAATTCGGGTATAATTAGGTCGATTTGGTAACAATAAAGGCATTTTTATCCTATTTCAATAGTTCAAGTATATTTTTGACCTAAAAAACCAAATTATTCAATTTTCTTTTATTCCATTTTCTCGACTCTATGATAATTTGTTAAGCACTCAACTACTGTCAATCTTAAGGACAAAATATACATTATAGATTTATTAGAAGTTATAAGTGAATAAACATCCAAACTTACCGACCAAAATTGTTATTATTCCATTTATAAAATAACGTTGATGTTAGGGTGTAATTACCCTATGTTTTATACCCTTATTTGCTATTTATATTTTTTATTTCTTGGGTACTTTAGTATCTTATTTTTAATTACCTGAGTTATGGTGTTTATCGTCACTATCTTTTTAATTCAGTTGGGCATATCCCGATGAGTACTCTTTTTTGTACTCAAGCCGCACTTCTACACCTTGAAGGTATCATTTAGGCTATAACCCTTTATTTTGAGTCGTTCGCAAAAAATTGGATGTTGAAGATTTCGGTGAGCTCCTGGCTTCTAGAGCTTCCTGTTTACATTTGTTTTGGCTAGGCTTAGTCTTTATATTTTTTAGAGAGAAAAAATGTACTAGTATTGAAAATGTGAAATACTTGTACTCATATTTTGGGTTAGATGATCAACTAAGTTATATCGGGTCTTGGAATGTGTTTGTTAATTACATTTCTCAGTGTTGTACTATGCACTTACTTGTTGTATGTTGTCTTTGCTTGGTACTCCGTTGTTTATGGCTTTGGACTACGGGTTAGGATGACCTACAAGCAGGCTGTAGTATGTGCAATCATGACCAGAGAAATTGGGAAGTGGCATCAATAATTCATGACTATTTTAGTTTCCTTCTTTTTCTCTTCTTAATTGCCTATATCTTCTATTGATGTCTTTCCTGTCTAATTCATTGTGTTCAACTTTTCTGAGTTAATTCCTATGCTTTGTTGTTCAGTCCCCATATTCATCATTGCTTGTCTATCTTGAAATAATTTTTATTTCCTATTCTTTACCATATATGTGCATGAATGCCTTCCACTTGACTCCTTATTTTCCCTTGGAATTTCAATGTTGGGCAAAGGAGGCCCAAGTTCTTCTGATTGAGTCTGGTTGCCTCATCTTGATGTATGAAAAGAAAGCTAATATGAATGTTTCAGAAAGCTAATATTGTGGGTGTAAGGCCAAGAAATTTAAAGCTTCAAATTAAATAGGTAAAGACACAAAAAGTGAGTCTCTAATATGGGTTCTTCTTAACTCGTCTTTCACCTTATTTCTTCATTTTCGACTGTAGTTAGTTATTTTCATTATATATTTTAGTCAAATGTATTTTTGTTGCAAGTTTAGTATAGAATTATATTTAATTGATTTGTACTCTATTAGTTGAACTTGAATGAACCCTCTAGTGAAGTTGTCATATGTTGGTCTCAAAGTCTCTTTACTTTGTCATATTATTTCACTTATCAATTTTGTGTAATTATCAATTTTTGTGTAATTATCAATTTGTGTCCATCATTTGTTCAATTTCTCAAAAATGAACTCAAAGATTCTTGAAATAATTAGTTCAAGTTTTTCAAATGACGAGTTTTAAATAAAAATAAAAAAACATCAACTTATACTTTAACAAATGATTCACCGGGTAACCGCATATTGTTAACATACATTTCAAGGGCTAACTACATGTTTATATGGAAATAGGAACCACGCAACTGTTATTTGGACTTTAAAAAAATTCTTTTTTAGATTTTAGTGAGATTAACTTAAATGCTTCTTGATTTTCTTTTGTTATATAGTTAAGCATATTTAATCCTAGTTTACTTAGATGCATAGTTTTTACTTAAAAAAGAAATAAATGTGGGAAACCTTTTATCAAGGTAGAGTCCAATCCAATAATAATAGAAATATTTTCATGGGGATACATGACACTTGGTTATCGGAATCGGGGCATAATTGTGTCTGTTTGCTAGCAACAATGGCAGTTTTATCCTATTTTTAATAATTCAAGTGTATTGTTGTAACCCCCAAATAGATCAAGATTGTTTTTTTAGTCATTTTGCTATTTTATGATAATTTCTAAGCACTCAAATTTCATCAATTTTAAGGAATAAATATACATTATAGATTATTAAAAGTTATATGTGAATATTACAAGGATCAAAATTGGATAACATCCTAATAGAAATTGTTATTTCTCATTTTATGCATTAACATGGTTGTTTGGGTTAATACAAATTTCAAGCGGCCTTCAGGTAGGATTTTTTTTTTTGTTTCAATCAAGTTGCTACATTTCTTTTTAGTCGTCGATACTTCAACAAATCTAGCTAGGTTATAAGTGAAATATGGGTATATAAAAAAGTGATATTTTTTGTTAATAAAATTGAGATGAGAAGATTACTTTAGATATGATTTAAAATATTGGACAAATTATTTTGGTAACAAACTTTAATTTCTAGATAGACAACTCAAGATTTTATTTTCGTAATGTATGAATCTTTTATGTTATGTTTGAGGCTTTAAGCATCTACTTTTTCTAGAGATTTGGACCGGAATTTGTTGAATGTCTTGAAATAATATTATTTAACAAGATAAATATATAGTATTGTAATTCATTGCCTTTTACATACACTTCAATAAAATAAAAATTAATTTTACTAATAATTAATTATTTTGGTTGAGTGGTAAATACTATCTCGAGTTGAAATATCTCTAGATATGAAGTTGCCTTGTTTATAAAGTTTTTGTACCCCCAATATCAAACTTTACAACGTGAATTCATATTTAGTTGGAGCATAAATCACCTTTGTCAAAAATTGGTAAAAAAAACATAAATAAAAGATCATTTTTGAAGGGAGTGGAAAGGCACAAATAATTTCTTGGGCGATCATTTTAATTTCTATATATTCATTTAAGCCTAAGTCACTTAATTATGCTTTATTATTAGAAAAATCATTTTCAATATAATAACAGAAAAATCACATATGTCAGAAGATTAAACTCAAATGAGTACGATTTTTTTTACTTTATTTTCTTGGACTAATAGATACAAAATATTCCGGATATTAGACAACATATTAACGAAATTATTTTTTGAGTACTATAATTTTTGAACCAAACTCCAAAAGTGTGATATTTACAAAAAATAAAAAGTCCGACTAAAAATAATTAAATAAGAGGGATATATTGTATTGTATTTTTTCGAATACAACATTTAGGTGGATTGAAATATTCCCCGTTATTTAATTATGTGATGCATAGAAAATATTAATGATTAAACTACGAGAAAAAGAGACTACGAGGCAGAGCTACTACCAAAAGATACTACAAACTACAAAGTATAAAATAAGATTATGAAATTATAAGTAAAGAGGATTAAGAAGAAATGTTAATATGATGACACGCTCATACAAAAGTTCTCATTACATACAAATTGAACTTGGGTCGTTTTCTAACGATTAATTGAATTTTATATGATACAATATAATTAATTAATGATAAAAATACACATGATATTCAAACTAATCGTAAAATACATTATACGACAACAACAATCCAAATTAAATAAATACATCATTTTTTATTTATAAATTTGGTCTAATGTCTTAAATTTTTTAAAAATTATATAATTCCATTTTTATTATTTTAACACAAAATATATTTATGTCCCATGCTTATCTCGCCCAACTAATGACACGTCATTTCAAGAAAATTCAAGGCCAACAAGATGATGCCAAGTGTTAAATTGTTGTGGCAACTATGAGTAAAAGTAACAACGAATCAAAAGTTGTCAAGTGTTCTAAAAGGCGTGACTTCTACAAGTACAATTAAATTTTTTCCAATATATAGTAATATACATGCATGAAAACAACAATGTTTTTACCAAAAAAAAAAGAATAAAATAACACATTGAGAACTTGAAGTGTTCCTTCTTGTTTACAGATTTAATAACATTTTACACAATAAATATTGTTAGTCTTTTAGAAATCCAACTATATATGGTTCCTTTCATAAATAAACTAAGGTGGCGATTGTAATGGGTCCAACGGGATGGGAAGATCTAGCATTTCCGTAGATCTATTTGCCGATTCATTTCCAATAGAGGTCCTGACATCGTGTAACAATATGTCATTTTCAAGAAATAGATTACTCAACCCGCAGTCTCCTTATTTGTTACTATACATCAAGAACATTTTGTAAAATTTTGTTTTGTTCCTATTTACAATTTATATTGGAAACTTATTTCCAAGATCTATGGGAAGTTTAGAATCTCCCGCTCCTGTTGCTCCCGTAGCTATCACCACCTCTTTAGGTGATTTCCAGTCCAGAGTGTATTCACATAAGAGTTTGTCATGGGATCTTTCACTCCGTCGTAAGACCCAATGTTGCTCTGACTTGGGTATAAACGTCCAATAAATATGGAGATTTATTGGTCAGATTCTCTGTGATAAATTTTTTCTACATTTTCGGATATAGATCCTTCTATGGATAAGGGTGCGGTCATTCAGCTAAAACTAATTCAAGAATCTGCAATAGAGTTACGAAAAAATTATGAGATATTATGCAAATTGAATTTCATTGTTTTGGGGAAGAGGACAATGTGCTCACAAGAAAACCACAAAGGCTTAGACTCGAAATTTTACTCTTGTCATTCATCGGAGCTTCGCTAGAGCTCACCAGAGCTAATCTTTTGATGGTGGTGAATTCCTCTTTCTCGTCGGTCCGGAAAAGATAAGCAATTTCCGTCATTTTTTCTTATCTACTATGCTTGTAAATAGTTTATTTGATTTGTTGTATATTAGATTTAGTCCTAATTACTTTCTTTAGTGATTTTATTCTATCATTTAGCTTAGAAAGTAATTTATTCTAGTATGAGTTAATTATGTTTATCTTATTGTTACGAAGAATTCAACGTCTTGATTCACGTGAAAGATATCCTCTTTTCCTATAGTTGTTTTGATCATAGCTTACTTCTTTTCTTTTAATATGACATTATCTTGTTCTAGGTGGTTCAAGATTCTAGATGATACTATGTCAATTATAATGACCATGTATGTCATTTTATTTGTTTTTCGATATTTTTACTATTTAGAGCTTTCATGTAGTAACATTTATTACCTCATTGGACTCACAATTCAATCATGGGGTTTGATTTCATGAAAGTTTACGTATTTGGAAGCCTTTGTACTTTGATAGTTGACTTCAGTTGAATGTTCAGAAAGACAGTCTCAAAATGCAATTATGACGATTTCATCATCTCTTAAAGGGCTATTTTGGCTAAGGTGCTTGTTTGTCTAGGCGTCGGGACTTCTGGTGAGAGTTTGTGTCAATAGGCTTCCGATCCAGGTGTGTTGTTGACCCAAAATTTACCCCTTGTTTCCTATTTCTTTTATTTATTTCCTCGCTTCTTAAGTATCTCGTGTTTATTTACTTTTGCTATTCTTTTCTAGTTACTTGGTGTTTATGTTTTCGCTATCTTGTTAGCTCAATCGGTCATTTCAGGATGAGTATTCTTTTTGGTAGTCATACTCTACTTCTACCCCTTGCAGATTGCAGTTATGTTATAACCGTTGATTTTTGGTCGTGTAGAGAATATTGACATGTCGAAGATTAGTGTGAGCTCCTTCCGTCTGTAGCAACAAGTTTACGTCTGTTTTGTCAAGGCTTAGCCTTCATATTATATTGACATACAACCTGTTCTTGCGTTGTAATTGTGAAAGCCTTGCACTCATATTTCATATGAGATGATTAAGTACTAACTAGTTTTGGGTCTTGGGATTGTTTTGTTTAGTTACCTTTGTCCTTGTTCCATCCTCTTACTTCTTGTAGTTGTCCTTCTCTTGGTAGTCCATTGCTTATGCTCCGGACTAAGGGTTAGAATTACCTATTGGCGGCGTGTTGTAGGTGCCATCATGACCTTAAAAATTGGGTCGTGACAACTTTAATTTGTGATTATTTTATTTTCATGTCTAGTTCATTGTGATCATCTTCTGTGAGTTAGTTCCATTTTTTGATTGATCAGTCCCCATATTAATGGTTGATTGTGTACCTTTATATAATTTTTATTTCCTATCAATAACGGTTGCTAATCTTTACCATATTTGTGCATGAATTTATACAACTTGACTCCTAGTACCCCTTGGCATTTTTATGTTGGCCCACTAAGGCCCAAAATCTTCTGATTGAGTCTGCCTACATTGGCTTGATGTTTTAAAAGCAAGCTAATATGAAAGTTTTAGAAAATTAATATTGTAGGGGTAAGGCCAACAAATTGAAAGCGTCAAATAAAATGGGCAAAGACTCAAAAAAATTGAGTGTCCAATCCGGGTTCTTGTAAACCCCTTTTCACCTTATTTCTATATTATATATTGTAGTTAATTATTTCCACTGTATATTTTAGTTAGATTTATTTTAGTTGCATGTTTAGTTTACAATTTTATTTATTTGATTAGAATTCTATTAGTGAACTTCAATGAATCCTCTTCTTTGTCAAATTATTTGACTTATCAATTTTTTATCACTTGTTCAATTTCTTAAAAATTAACTCAAAGTTTGTTGAAATGATTAATTCTAGCTTTTCTTTTCACATGTTTTAAATAAAAATAAAAAAAAATCATGTTTTAGTCAAATAATTGCTTCCCCAGATAACCACATATCATGACTAGCAATTCTTTGTACGTGATAGTTGTGATTCTATGATGTTGCAATGTATTCTGGTTGTTTTCTTATGATGTTGCATTGATGATTCACACTTGTTTTAAATGACATAGATGAATAAATATATTCCATAAAATAGTTCATGAATGTATGATTATTGAGAATATACTTGTTCGTGTGATTGTGGTGCTTTTATTGATTAGATTGCCACGTTCTGGCATAATAAACTTGTATTGGATTGCCACATTTTGACATATAAAATGGATTACATTCCCGTATTTTGGCATAACTAACTAGGATAGGATTGCCACATTTTGGCATAACTAACTAGGATCATGTTATCACTTTTTGATATAACTATGAGATCGGGTACCACGTTCCGATAGACTGACAATATGGGTTTGGATTACATGAGGGGACCAACTACTTTACATGATTATGATATTGGAGAATTTCTCTTCATATTGATGTTATTGTATCTGTTCTAAATTTTAATGTTATGATATTGTTGTGTTGAATCGTATAATTTGCACTTAGTGGTTATATTTTGTTATTGTTTATGTTGGATTTTCCTTGTGATAGAGCGGAAACCTAGGATATAGTGGAAGGGCAAAGGGTTGAAGTGATGAGTAAAGGATAACGATGGTTTACCATGTGTTTTAATTGCGAAAGGAAAGTAGAAGTCGCATATGTGATCACATATGCTTATGTAGGTTTCACCTTGGGGATGGAGATTGGGCTTAATGTTTAAGAAGTTTTCATACTGTACATAGTGACCATGATTGAGTAATGTGACAGGAAAGTAAGAGACTGGCGCAACATTTAGTTGAAGAGCTTGTTAGTGGATTTGGGGGTTACGTTAATGTGTTGGTATGTTTAGGATATGATCTTTAATCGGGTAAGTAAGTTGTTGTGAAGGTGGTTAGAAATTAGAGTATTGTTGTAGATGGATGGTATTAGAAGAATGTCCAAATAAGGTTTAATTCATGACCTTACTAGTTTATATCTTATGTCATGTGGTGGGCGTAAGGTTAATCGATGATGCCTACCAGTACGTATGGTTGTGCTGATACTAGTCTTACTATGTTTTTTCACATTGTTTGTATGCAAGTTTTTTGACGTGTCAGTAGTTGAAGACAAAGAAATTTTCGAACAACTTCTATTCTTCCTTCCGCATGGTGGGAGTTGTATCTTTTATAAATGATTTACAATTGTACTTTTAGTAGTTCTTATACCTTTTTGTACTAGATCCAAGGGAGTTGCTAAGTTACTTTATAAGTTTTAACTAAAAGTGTAACACCTCGTAGCAAAAAAAGACCAAAAATTAATTTTCCAGAAAAATCTGCAGGTGCTACCAACGGTGGCGTCGACGGACCGTAGCCTGAACCATGGTCCGTCCTGCACTACCGTCGATGGGATCAGAAACTCCCAAAAATTTCAGCCTAGAAAAATTGGTTAAGTCTTGGACGACAGACACACTTACGGTCCGTATGTCAAACGAAGGTCTGTAGTCCATGACAGTCAATAAAAACTCCCTTCAACCACTCTCTAACAAGAGATATGGATGACCAAAATGGTTCATAGGTGGACCTACGGTCTGTAGGTCTGACTGTAGGTGGAAAATTTGCAACCAATTAAGGAGAAATGAAGTTGGGTCAATTTAAAATGATCATAACTCTTAGAACAAAATGAAATAGGTCTTTCATTACCTACCCAAAGATAGATAATTGAATTATCTTTCCATAGCCACCGACCTTGCTAAAATCTGACCTCCAAGCAAAATTTTATGCCCATTTTAGTAAAGGTTTGTCAAATAGGCCCTCACGACGGACCCAACGACGGGGTGTCGGGCACACGACGGATCGTCAGTCCTGGCCGTCGTGAGGCCCGACAGCAACCTTCCTAGAAGTCTTTTTGACCTTTCCCACGCTGTTTAAACCCTAAGTTACGTCTTTTTGACCCTAAATCATCAGATTTTAGTCAGTTTAAGCCTAGAAATAATAATTAAAACATATCCAAGCCATATTATTAATTCAAAACTTAGAAAATTAGAAGCAAGAGAGGAGAAAAAAACACAAGAACCCTATTTCAAGAATGCAACAAGGTCGAGCAGTTCCAGCCCCAAAACATAACTATTTTCTTGTGGATTTCATCACCAGGTAAGTGAGATTTCACTAGTGGGTTCCTTTAACCTACTAGGTCCTTATTTTCAGTCAGTTCTTGATTCTCTTATCATGATTAAACCTAGGGTTTCTAGAACATTGATATAACTTCATGAATTTACTAAATATATGTTCAAACTAAAATTATCATTTTATTACTCAGATTATCGCATGAATTTAAGAGCCCTAGCTTTGTATTTCTTTAGTTCTTGAATTATACATGCTAGGTCATATATTTCAGAAACTTCAGCTATACATGCCTCAGTTGTAAATGCATAATTACCAGATTAATTGTTGCATTCTCAGTTTGCATGTTCAGTTTCGAGCTATCTAGTATTTACAGAAATTCAGATATAATCAGTTAATTTACAAAATTCATTGGTAGTAGCATAATACAGAGTTGGACTACGGTTTATCATACCCAATAGCCCAAAACTAATAGCCTAGTAGGTTGTAAGTCCTTTCTGTGGGTAATTAGTTAAGTAATCACGCCAGCATGCCTTTGTACCTTTGGAAGGGTATATTGGGTCCTCTCGATGGGGCGTATACATGTGACTCCACATTTAGCTCAAATGGTTTTATTATCAGTTATTAGTAGCTCCCACGGTTCAGTCAGACTCTCTGCATTGAGCATTTATCAGTATATTCAATATTCAGTTTCAGCATGTTATAAATTGATCATTGCAACCACTTAGCTCAGAAATCAGCACATCACGTTCAGATTATTATACTTGTTTTCGTGCTTGTTCAATTATGTTTTATTTCAGCTTTACTCTATCATACATGCTCACTACCTTTCAAGTACCGACGCATATGTGCGCTACATCTTCTCGTGATGTAGTTTAAGGTTCTCAGCATCCAGATCACGCATAGAGTGATTTTTCGATCTCCACTTCAACAGATTCAGTGTTGAGTCCTCATCTTTCGAGGACAACTGTCATGAGTTTCATTTCGGTCCTCAGTCATTTAGTTTTAGTTTTTGCTAGATTTAGTTGGATATTTTCCAAGTAATTCTAGTCTAGTTTAGAGGCTATTTTACGATATAGTTAGATTCAGCTTAGTATTTAGTTAATATTTCTTTTGTATTAAACTAATTGTTTTCAAATATCTCAGTTATAGAATATGGTTATTCCCCATCTTTTCAATTTAAGTATGATTTAGCTTCCGCAACAGTTTATTATCTTTAGTATGTTCATGATCATGCGAGCAGGGTTAGCTTTGGTTTACTTGTGGTCCTAGGTTCCGTGTACGCGTCTCGGGGGTAGCTCGGGGCATGACAAAACATAGTATTAGAGCACTAGGTTTAAGAGTCCTCAGATGTCTGAAAAAGCCGCACTAAGTAGAGTCCTTTTCATGGGTGTGAAGTGCACCACATCTAATGTTAGAGAGGCTATAAACTGTGTTAGGAAAAACTTCACTTTCTTGTTACTTTTATCGTGCGTAAGGCATGATCTTATTCCATTCTAACTTGACGTTCTACGTTTCAGATCATGCCTCCTTGTAGAGACAACTCTAGGAATGCGAATGCCAAGAATGCGAACACAGCTCCTCCAATCCCAGATCAAGAAGTCTCCAATGCTGAGTTAAGGAATGCCATACATATGTTGGCTCAGAGTATGACCCACCAGAACAATCGGGTTCATGATCCTATTAATGAAAATAGTGGATCAACAGCAGCAAGGGTCTGTGACTTTGTTAGGATGAATCCGCCTGAGTTCTGAGGATCGCAGACTAATGAAGATCCTCATAATTTCTTGGACGAAATCAAAAAGATCTTTGAGTTGATGAAGGTTACTTGGGGTTATTGGGTTAAGTTGGCATCATACTAGATGAAAGACGTGGCTCATATCTAGTACACTCAGTAGAAGGAGAATTGGGGTGAGAATGCAACTCCTATTACTTGGGAGTGCTTCAGTGAGACTTTTCTCGATAGGTCGAGAGAAGCAAAGGCCCAAGAATTCATGAACTTGAGGCAGGGAAACATGACTGTCCAAGAGTTTGAGCTGAAGTTTAACCAACTCTCCAGGTATGCTCCTCACATGGTTGCTGACTCCATGGCTCAAATCAATAAGTTCTTGTATGGAGTATCAGATTTGGTGAAGATAGAGTGCAGAATTGCTATGTTTCTTGGAGATATGAACATCTCTAGGCTTATGACTCATGCTCACAAGGTTGAGGGTGATAATCTTAGGGAACAAGCTAATTAAATGAGAAGGATAGGACTAGGAACTATGACTATTCTCAGCAGAAATCGGGTGGTGGAAATCGCTCGGAGGGTCCACAGATGTTTTCAACTCCATCCCCTTCATCAGCTAGTGTTCCATCCTCCAAGAAGAGGTATGACAAGAAGGGCAGAACACCAGGCACTAAGTCTCAGGGAAGTGTTTCAGTCACCACCACTTACCCCACTTGCCCTAAGTGTTGTAAGAACCATATTGGCGTGTATCTAACAGGAAAAGAAGGATGTTTTGGATGTGGTCAGTCTGCTCACAGGTTGAGGGACTGTTCTTCTAGATAGGGTCATGGAGGTGCTAATGGTAGAGCTCAGTCTACAAATTCAGCAGCACCAACAAGTCTCCCAACTCAGCAGGGTAACTCATCTGGTAAAGGTGGCGGTCAGCGCCAGAACAGACTTTATGCTCTTCAAGTTCTCCAGGATAAGGAAGGTTCTCCTGATGTAGTCACTCGTACGTGTTGAGTCTTTGACCTTGGTGTTTATGCATCGTTATATCCAGGGGCTACTCTTTCTTTTGTAACTCCTTATATAACAACCCAATTCAGTGTCTGTCCAAAAACTGTCTCAAAAACCTTCTGAGTTTCTACTCCAGTCGGTGACCCAGTTATAGCTAGACCGGTATATAGAAATTGCCCTACCATAGTATCTCATAAAGTCACCTCAGCAGATCTAGTAGAGTTAGAAATGGTAGACTTCGATGTCATTCTAGGCATGGATTTGTTACAATCATGTTATGACTCAGTCGATTGTATAACTAGGTTTGTTCATTTTCAATTTCTAGACAAACCAATCTTAGAATTGAAGGGTAGTAGCGTAGCGCCTATGGGTCGAATCATTTCTTACCTTAAGGCCAGAAAGATGATATCTATGGGTTATATCTATCATCTAGTTCGGGTTAATGATTTTAGCCTTGAAGCCCCATCTCTTGAGTCAATTCCAGTATTTTGTGAATTTCCAAATGTATTTCCAAAAGATCTTCCCGGGGTTCCTCCCAAAACGAAAATTGACTTTGGAATTGATATCCTTTAAGATACCCAACCTATTTCTATTCCTCCTTACAAAATGTCTCCAAAAAAGCTTAAGGAATTGAAAGTGCATTAAAATACCTTCTAGATAAGGGTTTCATCAGACCTAGTATTTCACCATGGGGTGCACTAGTATTGTTCGTAAAGAAGAAAGATGGTTCTCTTAGAATGTGCATTGACTATAGAGTTGAAAAAGGTCACAATCAAGAATAAGTATCCCATCCCCAAGAATGATGATTTGTTTGACCAACTTTAGGTTGCTAGTATCTTGCATATAAATTGATAAGTTATGTATCTCTAAATCATTGGTCTGGTATCTAGAAAATTTCACTTCTCACCTTGGATCGGCTACATGTGTTGTTATACCAACCCTTACCTTTACCTCATATTAAGCATTGTATTTGATGTTTGACCAAGTTATTACCACGTACCAATCGACACTCCCTACTAGATTGTATACACTAAATCTATGTTGATAACTCATTTCCTAATATCTACCTCCTTAGTCCAGCAAGTAGCATTAAGGCGAAATCTGACGTTGGCCATCCGTTAAAAAGAAATTATCAATACATGCAAGACACTATTCTAAATTTGCTATTTTAGTTATATTTTACCTCGTTATTCACCCATGGTTCCCACAACCCTAGTTATGGAGTTTAGTTACCCCTCATCATAATCACACTATTGATATATTTAATATAAGAATTCTTGTACTTACTTTGATGAGAAAGAATAAATCCACAAAATACTTGATTAATCAACAAAAGCACCAACAATCAATTCCACAAAAAGTGTAACAATTGCTGAAATTAATCCTTTAGTACTTGAAACAAGAGAACTAAAGATTATCCAAAAGTCTAACTATCAAAAAGTCTACTATCAAAGAGTCTATTATCAAAGAGTCTAACCCCAAAAATAAGGTTTTTCAAACTATTTATAGTAAAAACAAAAACCTAATAAAAGAAGGATTCGAATTACTGAAAATATGTCAAAATGTGTCCGAGTCGACGTACATTGTGACGGACCGTCGTAATCACGATGGGCCGTCATGGCCTCCGTCATCCCATACTTCACAAATTCTTTTGTTGCTTTCTTCATTACCCTTAACGGCAGGTATGACGGACCATTCCAAGAACGACGGTCTTTCGAGGGTCTCCGTTCCGTAATACTTAAACTTCTTTGAATTTGGGTACTGGACTACTCTCTGATCATTGTGACGAACCAGCAGGACGGACTGTCGTGGCAATGACGGTCTTTCATGGACTTCCGTAATCCCACACTAAGTCAGACTTCCCATCTTCCTTTAGTAGCTTCACTATGATGCCACCTACGGACTGTCATAGGCTCGACAGACCGTCATAAGCTCCGTAGGTGGTCTCTTCTGCATTTCTTCGCTCAAAAACATTCGTGTTCATCTTTGGACAAATTTTCTGCAAATAAGGAGAAACTTACATAAAAATCAAAACAAAAAAGGCTTTTGGGAACACACTAAACATAACTAAAAAAGCATTAAAAATACTATGAAACCACGGTATATCTACACCCTCAACTTAAATTCGTTGTTTTTCCTCAAGCGACGCACTATGAGTCACTACAAAAATTTTGTACAATAGTATCCATATTGTAGCTTTCGCAATCATTTGGCTATCAATTTCAATCAGTCTCATCATGTTTATGCATGTTATAACTATTAGGCTTGAGTTATGTGGAATTTACTATGACACAGACTCACCACGCACTGACAGTTATCCTCTTCAATTTCTCACCTAGCATATTTACGTTATTGCAACTAGTGTCCTCACTTCAAAACAACATTCTCATTTTTCACACAATGATTTTAGTTATAAGGATTACTTTTAACACTCACTCTTAGAAAAAAATCACAAATCATTCATACGTATTGCCATAAGCTTGCCCTTATTTTCACAGTTTTAAGTTCGCCCTACAACTCTTAGGAACACGATAGGACTTTCTTAGCTTATAATACAGGCTCAGGGTAAGGTAGGGTATATTTAGGTATACTTTAGTGACTTTTTGCCCTCCTTGACATATCGTCTAAGCGTACCACTTTTTATGGTTTTGTATCGCCCAATTTCTCATATTCTTTCACCTTGCTATTTTCCCTTCTTTCTTCATTCGTGTAAGTGATTATTTTATTTTCTTGCTTGTATTTATTATTATTATTATTGTTATTATTTTTTAATTCACTTTTCTTTCAACTGGTTCTTGAGTAACTTTACTTTTGTTCTTTCTCTCACTTTGTTCTTTCAATCTCACTTTCCAGAGCATTCCTCATAATAGTCACCCTCAACTCATGGTTTGTCATGAGTCAAAGTACACAATACCCATAGTTGAGTCAGGGCCACGAAAAGGTTGTTTACTGCATTAGCCACCCTCAACTTATGCTTTTGGCATAAGCTAAGGTGCAAATGTCCAAGGAGGTACCAAGGCCAACACATTATTCCCAGAAAAGATCAGTCGGGGTGAAAAAGAAATGTCTATTTTAGGCTCAAATAATTTGGATCAAAGAGGGATTAATTTCATTCGTTTCTGTAAATTTTATTTAGGCTAAAAATTGGCTATATTGAGCAAGGGCCTATGATCCTTTCCTAATTTTCTATTACAACTTACTTTTAGCAAGACTAACCAGGCAAGTTCTAGCTCAATACAAATAGTGGACTACTCAAATTTTCCTCACACTCACTTAACATCTCATTACTCTACTAAATTATCAGACACCTATTTTGAGTCTTAGACTTAGAGTCATGCAGTGGTGTATCTCTATGTCATGCTTAGAGCCACACATTTATCAATTACTGTTCCTAGCCATGCATCATTTTCATTACATCAAGATATCATTTTTGTTTTAGCCATCATGTTTCAGAGTTATACTACGTACACAAGATATTGACATGACGGTTCAACAAAATAGGATCTCCAATTGGCCTACTCAGACTTAACCCCAAAAGAGGATCTTGAATTGGTCTACTCAGACTTAACCCTAGCACTCACTTTCTATTTAACTCACCCCCAACAAAAAGATATGCAATTTTCTCCAATGCATAAAAACTTATATACGAGAGTGGCAGGTGAAGCAAACCTGAGGCGCAAAGCGCCAGCGATCAGCAAGCTAGATGGTCCGGTTCCTCAGAACCCACTATCTATGTAGTCTCAACAACCTCAGTAGTGTCCACATCAGCAACATCAATATCAGTAGTGCCTCATGCTGTCTCCACATCTCTGGAGCTAGATGCCCCTGCAGCTGACTCTACAGCCCTGATCTGACGCGGCTCCCAATCAGCAATCAAGGCTCTCCTTGCAGCCTCCATCTCACGACCCTCCTTTTTCTATGCTCTAAGATCATCTTCCTCTCGACCCCTACGCCTCTTGGCATTCTCTCGAGGGGGAGGTGGTGGAATCTCAAAATTGGCCGATAAAGCTGCCAACACTATGTCCTCAACAGGATCTGCAGACAAGGCCTCAAACTCAGTTACCCTAGCCTCTAGGATAATATCATTATCTTCTCGCAGAGTCTCAACCGGAGCCTGAAGGGTTGACACGTCCACTTGAGGGCATGACCGGGATACCACCCACAACTCAAAGGTGTCTAAGCGCTGATGAACCTCAGCGATCTTCCACTCTTTAAGCTGGGCAATCTTACGCTCAAATCCCTACTCCGCCTCAGCAATAGACCTCTGCATCCAAGGATGGATGTGATGAAAAAGTGTGGCCATTTGAGCCTCTAGTTTTTGGACCCTAGAAAGAGCGACATGAGCAGGGAAAGGGGCTGAGAGAGAGGACGTAGGGGCAGTTCTACTACCTAGGATAGACTCGACCGGTGTAGTGTCAGTGGTTTCGGAAGCAGCCTACGTAGCCGTTCGACCATGTTCTACTATATCAGCCAGATTTTCACCAAGTGGAGGCTACTCTGGACTGGGCCCTCTGCATGGAGCAAATTCATTTGACTCATCCCTTAAGAGGCCGATATCAAAAATGCCCAGCGGAGTCCTGAGCTGATCAATGTGCCAGATGGTCACACCTACGGACCTGCATATGGAAAATATCATGTACGAAAAATGGTAAGTAGTGGTGACCTTGAAAGTCCTCTCGTGCATGACAACCTGTAGAAGCCAAGCGAAGTCCACCTCAAACCCGGCTATCATCTCCGCCATCATAACTGCGCAATCCCATGTAACTATATTATCAGCAGCCATGCAGGTAAGGAAGTGGCAGACAATCAACAATAAAAACTTAGCCGTGAAGGTCAAGTTAGCCTTCCTGATTGCTCTTTTTGGCTCAGTTACCCAGTCGGCACCCTCTCCATCAATAGACAAGTGCAGGTCCATCCACCTGTTGGTGGTCTATCTCAGCGATGGCTCACGCAAGAACTGGCCATCGTTTATAATTTGCCACCGATACTCGAACTTGGCGGTGAAAGGGGTCCTTTTAGCATCAACATCCTTGCCGTACAGATACCGACAGATGGCTGGCAGGGAGATGTCAACCTATATGCCGCGTACTCTGATGTTCTTTAGTGGGGCCTGTTTTGCTGGGGCAGCCCGCCTATCTATCTGTGATCGAAGACTAGGCATAAGAGGCGTAAAACTCTCGGACCAACTCCTCACTGTAGCGTCCTAAAGATCGACTTGTCCACTCTAGAAGGTTTCTAGTAAAGAGATTATGGATATCTTGCATGGTGGGGATACTTACCGTAAGGACCTGTCTCTCCAGTGTAAGGGTCTATGTCATTACACCTTAATCATTTAGAAACCTGGCATCTGAATACACTTGGTATTGCCCGTCGACACACCACCGGTTGGGTTGGTCAAGAACCGGAGTGAGAGCACCAGTCTGTGAGCCTGGAGTAGAATCAGGACTGTCAGTCTCATTAGATAAGGCAGACTGTGCAGCTGTGGCGGGTGTAGGGACTTCTGCGGACCTGGAGGCTTCCTCCAACCACAAAACTCCTAAGGAACCATACACTCCTTCTTTATGTGTAGCTTACCCAAAAGGTGTGTCGGTCAATGTCCGTTACTCATCAGGCTGGGAGGTAGTGACTACGCCAGACGCCACGTTTTTAGGCGTAGCTCTGGTTACACGTGCAGCTCGTGCTGGAGTGGCAGTGTCTGGGGTCACGTATTCATGATCATGCTCATCATCAGAGCCTATAACAAGTCGAGCAGATGGGGTGACAGACTTTTAACGCCCACATGCGTAAACTCGATCTTGTTTCGGTGCCATTAGAGATAGTACCTGTAAAGAATCATTATTAGTACTAGAAGGAGCAAATAAGACAAGCAAAAACGACACAAAATAAACATAAGTGCCAAGCTTTAATGACAGCTATTTAGAAACAGTGAAACATGAAAGACCAGGTGAAGGTCGTGAGTATGACGGACCGTCATGGGGTCCATCATGTCTTACTTCAACTATGTTTATGTGGAGGCCCCTGAAGAAAAGTATATGAAATTTATGACGTATAAGCAGTACGGACAACCGTGATAATGATGGTCCGTCATTGATTTCTGTCGTGGGGCAATTTGAAAATTTTTGGAGACCCTTATGAGAGGGGTCTCAGACCGTCAGGATGATTGTTCAGAATAGACCGTCGAGGGTGTGACGGTCCATCGTAGATGTGAGTCAGAGGAAACTTTGAAAACAATGAAAACCCTTAGGACAAGGGTCTCTGACAACCATAACAGAGGTGCAGGACGGACCGTCGTGGGAACGATGGTCCGTCGTAGATGTCCATCAGAGGACAATTGAAAAAAATGGAGACCCTTAGGAATAGGGTCTCTAACAACTAGAACGGTTGTGCAGGACGGACCGTTGAGGGTATGACGGTCCGTCGCTGATATCTGTTAGAAGAAACATGAAAAAAAATAAATACCCTTAGGAATAGGGTCTCTGACAACCGGAACGGTTGTGCAGGACATGCCATCGAGGGTATGACGGTCCGACGTAGATGTCCATCAGAAGACACTTAGAATAATTTGGATACTCTTAGGACAAGGGTCTTTGACAACCAAGGCAGTTGTGCAGGACGGACCATCGTGGGAACGATGGTCCATGACATGTGTCCATTGGTGGACACTTAGAGAAAACGAATAGTGGGGTATTGGAATAGACCCTATGACGATCCGTCGTGGATACGACGGTCCATCATCGGGATCTCGTTCCGTCATTCACTGATAGAACTGAGGTTGCCATAATAATCCACTTATGACTTAAATGATATACTTAGTGTTAACCCACATGTTTCTAACCCAAATACCTAGCAAACTAGCAATGCTAAAACACCAATTTCTCAAGTTTTAAAAAGGAAATTCGAGGATTCTGAACCTAGCTCAGACAAATTTGGATCAAAGAATTAATATTTATTAAAAATAAATAGGCTAATAGTAGTTGAAAAACTAAAATGCAATGTAAATGGGTAGAGATCAGATACACATAGCTGAGAAAAGGAGAAAAACAAGAAAATGAGGCACTTGGTTATCAAGAGCAAAACCACAGCAGCAGACTCCAACCAGTAGAAAAGAGATTTCCAGAATTAGGGATTTGGGAAAGTGATCAGTTGATAGAGAAGAGAGGTAGGAAGTTTGAAGTTTGAAAGGGAGGGAATAGGAGAAAGAGGGCAGGAAATGGTTGAAATGAAGGGGTGGGGTTTTTTTAAACGGTGACAATATTTAAAATTCCCCAGTCGGGTTGGGTCGGGTATGCGGATTAATGACGCAACGAGTCCCCAACAACGGTCTGTCGCAGATGCGACGGTACGTGATGGGTTCCGTCGCGTGTGCCCTAATTTTTTAAATAAATGAAAGACGTACATGGCACGACGGATTCATGCGACGGTCCGCCTCATGCGTGATGGTCTGTCGATGTATCTGTCAGTGACTGTTGCAGAGTGATTTTATGCATAATTTCCTAGTGATGTGCTACCTGCAAATTTAAAACCCATTAGTAGAAAATGCTACCATTACTAGAAAGAAAAGTATTAGTATTGGGTTGCCTTCCAACCAGCGCCTGATTTAACGTCGAAGACACTTGATTACTCTGATTTCATCATGCTGGTATGCCTCAATCACTTCATTTGCCAATTCAGCATGCCCGAAATAGATTTTTATTCGTTGTCAATTCACCTTAAACCGCACACCCTCCTTGGTTTCTAACTCAACTACTCCATGAGGGAATAGTTGGGTAACCAAGTAAGGGCTAGTCCATTTGGACTTGAGCTTTCCCGGAAACAAGCGTAACCTAAAATTTAATAAAAGTACCAAATTCCTAACCATAAACTCTGCTTTTTCAAATTTTAGGTCATGGTAATTCTATCTCTTTTCTCTATAGAGAGGTGAGATTTCATAAACTTTCAGGAGAAATTCACCTAGTTCATTCAACCCAGTTAACCGTTGTTCTGCAGCTTCGTTCCAATACATTTTCAACTTCTTCATAGCCCACATGACTATATGCTCTAATTCAACCAGAAGATGACAAACTTTACCATATAAAAGTTCGTATGGGGATATACCTATGGGAGTCTTATATTCTGTCCGGTAGGCTTAAAGAGCATGATCAATCCTCCTTGACCAATCCGTTCTATTAGCGTTCACTATTTTTGACAATATCTGTTTAATCTCCCTATTTAACACTTAAACTTGCCCACTAGTTTGAGGATGGTAAGGAGTGGCCACATTATGGAGAACCCCATATTTCTCCAGTAATCCCTTGAACAATTTGTTGCAATAGTGGGATCCCCCATCACTAGTGATTGCCCTTGGGGTACCCAATCGAGACAATTTATTCTTTTTCAAGAACACAGTGACTGTCTTTCCTTCATTGTTTGCGAGGGCAATAGATTCAACCCATTTTTTTATATAATAAACCGCTACTAAAATATATTTCATTCCATGAGAACTCACAAAAGGACCCATAAAGTCAAAACCCCAAACATCAAATAACTCAATCACAAGAATGTTGTTTAGAGGGAGCTCTTTCTTTCTTGAAATGCCGCCATATATTTGGCATCTATCACATGCTTTAGCAAACTCATGAGCTTTTTGATGAAGAGTTGGCCAATAGTAACCACATTGTAATATCTTATGAGCGGTTTGGATACCACTATGATGTCCACCAAAGGGTAAGGAACGACATGTCTCTAAAACACTCAACATCTCACATTCTTGCACAAAACGCCGAATAAAACCGTCGGCACAAATCCTATAAAAGTATGGTTCATCCCAAAAGATCTTCACATCGTACATGAATATTTTTCTTTGATGAAAGGACAAGTCCGATGGAATAATATCACTAGCCAGATAGTTCACGAAATCTGTGAACCATGGAATTAAGTCTTCTAAGGCAGCCAATACATGCTCATCGGGGAATGTATCATCAATATCAATATTATCTCCTAACTCTCTCATAGCTTCATTTTCTAGACGATACAAATGATCGACAACTTGATTTTCGGTCCCTTTTCTATCCCTCACTTCAAAGTAAAATTCTTGTAACAATAATACCCAACGAATCAACCTCGGTTTCGCATCCTTTTTTGCCATAAAATATCTCAATGTTGAATGGTCAGTATGCACTATAACTCTAGTACCTAGCAAATCGGAGCAAAATTTTTCAAAACCAAAGACTACTGCAAGGAGTTCTTTCTAAGTCATTGTGTAGTTCTTTTGGGAGTCATTTAGGACTTTACTATCATAGTAAATGGGGTGAAGGATTTTGTTTCTTGTTTGTCGCAATACAACATCAAGAGCAACTCCACTAGCATCGCACATCACCTCAAATGGAAAGTTCCAATCCGGAGAAATAATGATAGGTGCAGACACCAAATTTTCTTTTAGCTCACCGAATGCTTTAAGATAGATCCATCAAAATAAAATTTACAATCTTTCTCTAGTAGTTTGCACAACAGATGTGCAATTTTTGAAAAATCTTTGATGAATCTCCGGTAAAAACCTGCATGCCCAAGAAAGCTTCTTAAACTTTTTACAGAGATAGGTGGGGAAAGTCTCTCTATTACCTCGACTTTAGCTCGACCAACCTCTATGCCCTTTTTTGAAATGCGATGACCAAAAACAATACCTTCTTTCACCATGAAGTGGTATTTTTCCCAATTTAGTACTAAATTACTGTCCTCAAATCTCTTATGGACATCAAATAAATGGTTTAAACACCGCTCAAATGATTTATCAAACACAGAAAAATCATCCATAAAAACATCAGTAATATCTTCCACCATGTCGGAGAATATCAACATCATACATTTCTGAAAAGTGGCGGGTGCATTGCACAACCCAAATGACATTATCTTGAACGCAAAGGTCCCATATGGACAATTAAAGGAGGTGTTCTCTTGATCATCTGGTGCAATTGAAATCTGATTATACCCCGAATATCCTTCAAGAAAATAGTACCACCCTTTTCCGGCAAGTGTATCCAACATCTGATCCATGAAGGGCATATGAATATGGTCTTTTTAGGTCCATACATTTAATTTACGGTAATCCATACACACCTTCCATCAAGTAACATGTCTCATTGGAAAAAGGTCATCTTTCTCATTGGGGACCACAATCATTCCCCCTTCCTTAGGTACACACTTAACAGGGCGTACACAACAACTATCGACGATCGGATAGATTACTCCGGCATCTAACCATTTAATGATTTCCTTCTTCACGAACTTTTGCATAGGAGCATTTAACCGTCTCCGGTGCTCAAAACTTGGCCTATGATCTGACATGAGTTAGATTTTATGAGAACAAATACCAGGAGGAATCGCAATAATGTCTACAATAGTCCACCCAATATCTCTTTCAAACCTTTTTATCATTTTCACCAAACTATCAACTTGTTGTTCATTCAGATCTGATGCAATGATTACTTGCAAAGTGTCACCATTTCCTAAGAATTCATACCTGAGATGAGGTTGGAGAGCTTTTAGTTCTAACTTTAAAGTCTCCTCTATAGATGGTTTCGTGGGTGGAGACTAGCGATTCTTTATGTCTAACTCATATTTCTTTGGTTTAAACCGAACATCACCTCGATAAAGAATTGCGACTAATGACCCATACTCTTCAATGCAATCGTTATCAAAATTCATTATCACTGCTAATAATGCTTCTACACATAGAAGTTCTTCTATTTGTGTCTAAGATGACTCACCAACTTTGTAGGATATAGTAGATACCGATTGGAGCTCACCACTCTGCCTAATGGACCTACAAATGTTTAAGGTCACTTATTCATTGTTCAACTGAAATTTCATCTGCCCTTTTTCCATATCAACTAAGGCTCTACCCGTAGCAAGGAATGGACTCCCAAGAAGAATAGGAACTTCAAAATCGACTTCACAGTGGGCTTTGGATCACCCAAATCCAACTTTGTGTAAATCAAGAGGGGCATAAGATTTATGCTTGCCCCCAGATCACATAATACTTTCGCAAAATGTGATAACCTGATTGTACAAGGAATAGTGAACACACCCAGATCTTCTTTCTTTTATACCAGAGATCTTGTAGCAGTAGCACTATAATGCTGCATTCTATCATCATCCTCAAAAGCGACCGATCTTTTCTTTTAACTAAATCTTTCATAAATTTGGCATAACCGAGCATTTGTTCTAATGCTTCTACCAAAGAGACATTGATAGAAAGTTGCTTCAACATTGTTATAAAACTCTAATATTTACCATCTTCGATTCTTTTCACAAATCTTTGAGTTGATGGGAGGGGGTGTCTAGGCATGAGAGTTACCTTTTTAGGCACTTCAACATATTTTTGAGTGTTATCTTCTACTTCACCACTAACCTCTACCACATTATCATTATCTTTTATCACCTTTTCCTCATTAGACAGCATAGGTGGATCAATTGTTTGCTTACCACCACAAGTAGGGATTGCCATACAGTGTCCATTATTTTTTGGATTTTGGACAGTGTTGCTAGGAAGAGTGTCCGGTTGCCGTGTGTTCATACTCGCAGATAATTAAGCCATTTTTAACTCAAGATGCTTAATCGATATTAAATGTGTATTGACTTTGTGTGCAATACTCGCTAAATCACTCCTCAATTCTTTAGTGCGCTAATTACTAACATTGAACCTCCTCATTATTTTGTGCAACATATCCTCAGCTCGCGCCATACTACCTCCACTTTTTGTAGGAGTAACTTTACGATTTTGAGGAGGAAAATAGGGCCCATTCCTATCTCTGTTGCCATAGTTACCCTGTTGAAGTTGTTGTCGCGGATGTAATTTTTATCTCAGAAATAATGACCTTCTCGGTTATAGTTACCATAAATCCGACCTTGGTTTCCTTGACCTTGGCGCCAATTCTTCTGATCTGAGCCTTGGGTACTCGGTCGAAAACCCCTCGTCTGCTCATTTACCTCATAGAAATACTCCTCATAATAACAGTCATCATTTGATGGTGGTGGTTTAGACAAGTAGTTAACTACATTTATCTTTTCTGCACCCTACTGACATGTTTTAATACCAACCGAAGCACAGTTCTCATCTAAGCCATCTCTTCACGAATCTCATTTGTGGCTAGGTTGTGTGTGGATTACACTGCGAAGGTATTTCTTCCAGTATATAACTTCCTAGTACTCCAAGCTTTATTATTCTGAGCGATTTTCTCTAAATTTTTGGCAATCATTGCATAAGGACACTCCCCATAAGAACCACCCGCTATTGTATCCAATACCGCTTTATTATTATCATCCTGTTCGTGATATAAGTATTCCTTTAGTGACTCATCATCTATGCTGTGATTGGGGAAACTTTTAAAAAATGAAGTGAATCTATCCCTAGAACTGCTAACTGACTCTCCTCGTAGTGCCACAAAGTTGTTCACTTTGTCTTTTTGATTTTGTTTCTTGGAGACCAGGTAGTAAAATGCTAAGAAAACGTCCCTTAGGTTGTTCCAAGTGAAAATTGACTTATATAGGAGCTCAGTAATCCAAATAGTAGCCTCTCCCGTAAGTGAGAGACGAAATACTCTTAGCCCTATTACATCCAAATCAAAATCAGGCCTCCCTACACAACTTTTACTCACTGACCTTACCTTAGCTATATGGGCATGTGGGTCCTCAGAAGGTACCCCTGAAAACAAATCTCTAGCAGTGAGCATTTGCATCAGACTACTAGTTACCAGAAAGGTGTGGCCTTGTGGTAGAGGGGGAAAGACAAGTGGCCCATCAGAATCTGCAATATTTTCATAGACTCTATAGTTTTCTTGAGGACGTGGAGCGAGATTTTGTCCGCTTTGTTGATTTTCACCAGGATCATCGGGTATTAACTGATAATGAACATCAACAGGACTTGGGATGTTCTTTTTTGGATCATCATCGTTAATACCCAAGTTTTGATTCATATTGCGTAGTGTACGCTCTAATATGTGGTCGTAGGAAAACAAGGGTTCTCTTCCTCTCTGTGTATTTGGCATACAAGGAAGATAGTTCTGCAAGAATAAAAAACAATAGAAAAGTAAAATTAACAAAATATTGATTAAACTCTAGTAATAATTTTAAATTAATCTAAAAGCTACTTTCCCCAGCAGCGGTGCAAAAATTTGATATGCTCAAACTTACTTCTCAAATAAGAACTAAACCGGTCGTATCAAGTAAAAAACCAACTAATGAGTTCAGATCGTTCCCACGAGGAAAATAGTTGTTCTATTATTACTATTATTTAATCAATTAATTTCCTAGAAAACAAAAGAATGTAAAGGGGGGGGGGGGGTTATTTCTAAATTAATGAAAGTAATTAACTAGATTAAAGTAAAAAACTAACAAATTCGAATCTTAGAGATTAATCAATTAATAAAAGTAAATAGGGCTTAAGTGTTCCCCAAAGGTTCCGAACATGATAATTCTAACTATAACAATTCTTTCCTAGTATCTTGCTAGTAAAGTGATAAGTTTTGTATTATACTTGGTCAGGCATCTAGAAAATTTCACTCCTCACCTTAGTCCGGCTACGTGTGTTGCTATACTAACCCTTACCTTTACCTCATATTAAGCAATGTATTCGATATTTGACTAAGTTAAGTCATATTAATCTATGTTGATAATTTTTTTCCTATTATCTACCTCCTTGGTCCGGCAAGTAACATTAATGCGAGTTCTAAGGTTGGCCATCCATTAAAAAGACTTCAAATGAAAGAATTATTAATAGATGCAAGACACTATTCTAGAATTGCTATTTTAGTTAGTTTTTACCTCATTATTCAACCATCATTTCCACAATCCTAGTTATGGAGTTTAGCCCCTCGTCATAATCACACTATTCATATATTTAATATAAGAATTCATGAACTTACTTTGATGAGAAAGAGTAAAATCCAGAAATTTGTTTGATTAATCAATGAAAGCACCAACAATCAATTTAAAAAAAAGTGTAGTAATTGCTGAAATTAATCCTTCAATACTTGAACAAGAGAACTAAAGATTATCCAAAAGTCTTCTATCAAATAGTCTATTATCAAAGAGTCTAACCCCAAAAATGAGGTTTTTGGAAGTTAATATAATAAAAACAAAAACCTAATAAATAAGGATTCAAATTACTGAAAATCTGTCAAAACGCATCCGAGTCGACGGACCTCGTGACGGACGGTCGTAGTCACGACAGGCCATCATGGCCTCTGGCGTCCCAGACTTCACAAATTCTTTTGCTTCTTTCTTCATTACACTCAACGGCAGGTATGACGGACCGTTCCAAGCAGGACGGTCCATCGAGGGTCTCCGTTCCATAATACTTAAACTTCTTGGAATTTGGGTACAGGGACTACTCTCAGATCATTGTGACGAACCAGCAAGACAGACAGTCATGGCTGTGACGGTTCGTCGTGTATTTCCGTAATCCCACACTAAGTCCGACTTGCTCATCTTCCTTCAACAGCTTCACTATGATGCCACCTACGTATCGTCACAGGCTCGACGGATCGTCATAAGCTCCGTAGGTGGTCTCTTCTGTATTTCTTCTCTCAAAAACTTTTCTGTTCATCTTTTGACAGATTTCCTTCAAACAAAAAGAAACTTACATAAAAATCAATACAAAAAGGTTTTTGACACACACTAAGCTTAAGGAAAAAGCATTAAAAATATCGTGAAACCGTGGTATATAAATTATATATGGGTAGTGTAGCCCATGTTGAGGAATACAGAAAGGAGCTGGTGAAGGATGTTAACAAGTTTCATTGCAAAGGGAGTCTGCCTTTTGAGCATATCACACAGCGGTGTAATAGTTAAAAATGGGGAAGAAGCGTCTTTGGTAGTGGAGGTTAAGTAAAAGCAACAGAGTGATCCGATCTTCCTTGAACTAAAGGGTGCAGTCAACAATCAAAGAGTGGAGGTTTTCTCCCAAGGGGGAGATGGTGTACGTCGCTACAAAGGTAGATTGTGTGTTCCTGATATGGGAGAGTTGATGCAGCATATTCTTGGAGAAGCTCATAACTCCAGGTATTCTATTCATCCAGGTGAAACTAAGATGTACCGTGATCTGTGGGAAGTATATTAGTGGAATGGGATGAAGAGGGATATAGCATAATTTGTGAGTAAGTGCCCCGATTGCCAGCAAGTCAACGTACAACATCACAAACAAGGAGTATGACTAAAGAGATCGATATTACTACTTGGAAGTGGGATGTTATCAATATGGATTTCATCACAAGGTTACCTCGTACTCGCAGACTGCATGACGCAATTTGGGTTATAGTTGATAGGATGACTAAGTCTTCTCGCTTATTGGCAGTCAAGACTACATATTCTGCAGAGGACTATGCCAAGCTTTAACCTACTGAAATTGTGAGGTTACATGGGGTTCCTTTGTCTATCATCTCACATGGAGGTCCTCAATTTACCTCTCATTTCTGAAAGTCATTTAAAAAAGGTATTGGTACTCAAGTTAACCTTAGTACAACAGTTCATCCACAGACGGATGGGCAATAAGAGCGTAATATTCAGACTTTAGAGGATATGTTGAGATCTTGTGTAATTAATTTAAAAGGTAGTTGGGATGATCACCTTCCTCTTATTGTGTTTTCCTACAATAATAGCTACCATTCCAGCATTCAGATGGCCCTTTATGAGGCTTTATATGGGTGTAGATGTAGATTTCATGTTGGTTGGTTTGAAGTAGGTGAAACAACTTTGATAGGGCCAGATTCAGTCCTTTATGTTATAGAGAAAGTGCAACTCATTAGAGATAGACTTAAGACAACCCAAAGTCGTCACAAATCTTATGCAGATGTAAGGAGAAAAGAATTAGAGTTCTAAGTTGATGATTGATTTTTTTTCTGAAAGTCTCACCAATGAAAGGGGTGATGAGATTTGGAATGAAAGGGAAGATCAATCCTAGATATCTAGTCCCTTACAAGATATTGAAAAGGATTGTCAAGGTGGCATATGAGTAAGAGTTGCAAGCAAAATTAGTAGCAGTGCATTTGGTATTCCACATCTCACTCTTGAAGAAGTGCGTGGGTGACCCTGCCTCTATAATGCCATTAGAGATTATGGCGGTGAAAGATAGTCTTTCTTATGAGAATGTACCAGTTGAGATTATTGACGGTCAGGTTAGAAGGTTAAGAAACAAAGAAGTCGCTTCTGTCAAGGTTTTGTGGAGGAGTCAGTTCGTAGAGGGAGATACTTGGGAAGCAAAAGAAGTCATGATAGCCAAGTATCCTTACCTTTTTCCTTCCGATTCCACTCCAGTGTGAGGTAATAGTTCCTCTTCAGTTTTACAGTCATTCAAGCGTAAATTCAGTTTTAGAATCATGTTCCCTCAGTTTGTACTTTAATTTTTAGCGTAATTGCATGTACTCAGAACTGAATTCAGTCAAAACTCAGCCCTCAGTATTTAGTAGTGGGTTTTTCATCTCTCTCCCTCTATTTCAGCTAGTTTAGTCTTCATTTGAGGACGAATGTTCCCAAAGGGGAGATAATGTAACACCTCATAGAAAAAACAGACCAAAAATTAGTTTTACAGAAAAATCAAGAGGTGCTACAAACGGTGGTATCGAAGGACCGTAGCTTGAACCATGGTCCGTTCTGCACAAACGTCGATGGGATCAGAAACTCCCAAAAGTTTCAGCCTAGAAAATTTTTTTAAGTCTTGGACGACGGACGACCTTACGGTCCGTAGGTCAAACGACGGTCCGCAGTCCATGACCGACGATCAAGACTCCGTTCAACCACTCTCTGACAAGAGCTTTGGATGACCAGTTAGGTTGACCTACAGTTCGTAGGTGGAAAATTTGCAGCCAGTTAAGGGGAAATGTTGTTCAGTCAACTTAAAATGATAATAAATCTTAGCACAAAATGAATTATGTCTCCCATGACCTACTCACAGATAGATAATTGAATTTTATTTCCATAGCCACCAACCATGCTAAAATCAGACCTCCGAGTAAAAAGGTAGGCACATTTTAGTAAAGCCCTGTCGAATAGGCGCTCACGACAGACCTAACGACGAGGCATCGGCGCACGACAGACCGTCAGTCGTGGCCGTTGCAAGGCCCGACAACAACCATCACAGGGGTCTTTTTGACCGTTCCCACTCCGTTAAAACCCTAAGTTACGTCATTTTGACCCAAAATCTTTAGATTTTAGTCAGTTTAAGTCTACAAACATAATTAAAACATATCCAAGTCAAATTATTAAATCAATACATAGAATAATAAAAGCAAGAGAGGTGAAAAAAAAAAAAAACCTAGTTCAAGAACGCCACAAGCTCCAGCAGTTCCACCCCCGAAACATAAGTATTTTTCCGCGGATTTCATCACCAGGTATGTGGTATTTCACTAGTGGGTTCCTTTGACCCATTGAGTCCTTAGTTTCAGTCAGTTCTTGATTCTATTTATCATGATTAAACATAGGGTTTCTAGAACTTTGATATAAATTTATGAATTTATTAAATATATGTTCCAAATCAAATTATCATGTTATTACTTAGATTATCGCATGAATTTTAGAACCCTAGCTTTGTATTTCTTTAGTGCTTGAATTACACATGGTAGGTCATATATTTTAGACACTTCAGATATACATGCCTCAAGTATAAATGCATGATTACCAGATTAATTGTTGCATTCTAAGTTTGCATGTTCAGTTTTGAGCTATCCAGTATTTACACAAAATCAGGTATAATCACTTAATTTACAGAATTCATTGGGAGTAGCATAATACCGAGTTGGACTAGGGCTTAGCGTACCCAATAGTCCCAGAACTACTAGCCAAGTAGGTTGTAAGTCCCCTCTGTGAGCAATCAGTTTGGTGATCATGCCATCACACCTTTATACCTATGGCAGGGTATATTAGGTCCTCTCAATGCGGCGTATACATCGGACTCCACATTTAGCTCATGTTGTTTTATTATCATTTATTAGAAGCTCCCATAGTTCAGTCAGACTCTCCTCATTGACCATTTATCAGTATATTCAGTATTCAGTTTCATCATTTTATAAATTGGTCATTGAATCCAGTTAGCTCTGAAATCAGCACATCACGTTCGTATTATTATACCTATTTTTGTGCTTGTTTAATTATATTTTATTTGAGCTTTACTCTATCCTATATGCTCAGTACCTTTCAAGTGCTGAAGCATACGTGCGCTACATCTTCTCGTGATGTAGGTTCAGGTTCTCAGCATCCAGATCACGCATAGATCAATTTTCTGATCTCTACTTCAGTAGATTCAGTGGTGGATCAACATTCTGCGAGGACAACAGTCATGTGTTTCTTTTAAGTCTTTAGTCATCTAGTTTCAGTTTTTGCAAGATTTATCTGGGGCTTGTCCCACTATATCTAGTATAGCTTAGAGGCTATTTTCTGACATAGTTTGATTCATCTTAGTATTGAGTTTATATTTCTTTTGTATTAAACTCATCGTTTTCAAATATCTCAGTTATAGAATATGGGTGTTCCCCATCTTTTCATTTTAAGTATGATTAGCTTCCGCTACAGTTTATTATCTTTAGTATGCTCATGATCATGCCAACAGGGTTAGCTTGGGATCACTTGTGGTCTTAGGTGTCGTGTCCGCCTCACGGGGGTACCTCGGGGCGTGACAAAAAGTGTATATGAAAAGGTTATTTATTAAAGTAATGTTTTTTGTAATTATCTTTGTTTTCTTTAAATTTCCACATGCCTAACTATTAGAATTTGAGGGCTCTCCTACATAGGTGTTATATTGTTTGCACGCACGGCCGGTGGATTAGGTCGTCAGAAATTTGTATCAAAGCCAAGGTTGTCTCTCTCCCCCTACATGAGAAAAATATGGAGTATACTTCTGTGGATTGGTGTGTTGACGACCATATGTAATATTCAAGAAGGTAGTAAGAATTCTAAGAAGTTTTACCGCTCCTCTCCTTTCGTGCAAAATATCGCTTGTGGTATGAGTTGAGTCCAATTGGTATCGCCTAATTTCAATTGAATCTGAAGCAAAGTGAATTGGAAGTTGTGTCACAATCGAAGGAACAGAAGTAATAAAAAATTGGAATTTAGAAGGTTCCAGTTGGTATTTGGACCTAAGGGCGATGTAAATGGGTAGATGCTTAGTTATGATCCTCTATGTAGCGGGGTAACTTATTAAAAACATAGGGCTTGTCATTGAGTTTCTACTTGAATATGTAAGTGGGTAATTCTTAATTTCTGCAATTATTTTGAAGATGAGATTGTAAGTGCTTGAATATGATAAGGTATCGGGGGAATGTATGGGTGTATCCTGGGTATGTGTAGGGATGATGTGCGAAATTCATTTGAACGAATCTATTTGTGTATCGGGGGATTGGCTAGGGGTAGACAATGATTATCCTAGTATAAGAAGTATCCAAAAAATAAAAAGTAAGTCTTGAACCTTTTTTGGAATTATTAGTATAGAGAAAAGGAAAAAAAATTATTATCCTAGAAACTATTTGTGCATGAGCCCTTGGGGAAGGATTATTCCCGCAACAACGAGATTACCAAAGTAGGATTTCCTCACCAAAGCGAGGAAGAACTATAGCCTATGTCCCTTGGTTCTCCTAACCCACAATTTCACACCTCAAATTGTATTTGAACCTACCCCTATAGGCCTAAGACTATCCAAAAATAGAAATAATATAGTATAAAACCTCAAGATTAAATAAAAGGCTACATCAGACAACAAAAGCTAAAATCTAGGTGCTAGACAAACTAAGAAGGTTGAAAATCAACTCAAGAACCCTCTAGGTGATGTCGATGTTTGAGTCAAGTCCTTTGGGGAATCACACCAACCTAGGCCCTATTCATCATAGGGACCTCCACATAATCCTCTGTCTCGACTGGCGAAACTTCAATATTAGGAGCAATAAAGGAAAATACGACCTTTATAGTCTTCCATATTCGGGTTATTAGATGATCCCTTGTTAAGGTCTTCCTCCTCTCATAATGCAATCGGCGATAAAGCATCACATCCTCTAGGTAAGTGTTTGGGGAAACCAGAGTGAAGTTAGAAAAGGCATTTCCCATCCTCTTTTGGACAACCTCTTAATCCTCTTCAACCCCTGCACCTAAGAGTGGTCCTCGTTGTCCAAATCAATAATTGGCTTACTGCTGCTGGCCCTGCCCGTCCTCTTTCTCTTGATCCTAGAAGTAGATCCTTATCTGACTAAAAGAGGCTTAAAAGGGAAATATATATGATATACCTTATCATCATCAAAGAGTGTCTATCCCGCCTATTTTCACAACGTAGTAATGAGACAGGTAAGAGGAAATCCTTCTTGTTACCCGGTATACATGTTCTACCCTCAAATTTCTACGCCCCTATATTTAAATAGATGTCCTGTATAGTGCACTCTCCCACCAAGGGCCGAGGAAAGGTCATGCCCAGTGCCGTTCTATGACAAGACAATCCTCCTATTAAATAAGTGTAGCCACCTCTTCGCATCTCGTTACAAATTAGTGCTAGTGATGCTCTATATTATTTCCTAGTAAACCTGGTCACATTTACAGGTTTAATCAGTGTATTCCTTAATCAACGTAGATCCAACTCTTGCAACTTGGCCTCGAACTCCACATTTGAACCTTGAGTAACATTAGTCCTTCTTTTATTTAAATGGCATTCAAGGGAACATCAACTCCCCATACACGGATGATAGGGAAAAAGTTATCTCAGCGGGTGGAAGGGAGGATGGCATAAAACTACCTCACCCAAGTAGAGTGGGCATACGGGGAAGCCCTGGTCAAGGAATCCTAAAACAAGTCCATGAGAGGAGCATAGAAGCCAGGATCGTTCTCCTCTAAGTTCAGTAAGTGGAAGCCCCTCTTATAGCAAAACTATGTGTTCCGAAAGTCATTAAACCTCTCTTGACTAGAGGCATAGGGTAACTGGACAAAGAATAGTTGTTCTTCATTTTGACCTTCCATTAAGATATTTTGCAATAAGTTGAAAATAATGTAGAACGCGATAGGATAATCGGTGTAAGGCTAAAAATTAAGAAAAGAGAAATTTTTATGTTAAGGATAAGGCCACTGTCTGGCATATCCCACCATTATGTTTATAATCCCACCCATCAAGGACTATGAAAGCTTCCATGGTGGTATGGACGCTAGGAGAGACGACACCAGGCGCCACAATGGCGCCCTTCGTCCCAAAACCCCCATTTTAGACAAAATTGAAGTAGATAAGAGTATGTAGATTGTCCTAGTTATAAATAAATAATAAATTCTTTCGGCAAAATAACATATAAAAGAGACCTAAATTGGAGTTTCACAACAAAAGACCCTTCAACATTCCGTACAGATTTTATAGCAATATACTCGCATTCTTACGAAATCCTTTCGTCCAAGTCATCGTGGAAATGTTAGGTACGTAATGGAAGTTATCATGGTACATTTTTCTATCAATATAGAAATTTAAGTTATTTATCAAATAACTACCAAAAGACCAATTCTAGTAGATTGAAAGTCGGCATGCAATCGTTGTTAAGTAAGTAATGAAGTGAAAAACGTAAGGAAAGTGAAATTACTAGAAGTTTTGATGTTTGGATCTCAGTGATTGAGAGGAAATTGGAGGAGTTTTTGGGATTTCAAGGGATTAATAGGGAAATAGTTTCCCTTCTCCCCCTTTTCTGTTTCTCGATCTTTCACTTAAGCGGGAGATCCTCGCCAAAGAGCCCCGCCTCTATCGGAAGCATCACAACCTGGCGGGCCAGGCTGTGTAACTATAATGCATTTGGTTCGTCAAGTGGGGTTTTATATATTCCTTTAGTTTATCTGGTATAACATTATTTTTTGTTAATTAAGTAGAAGGTTGACATTCGTCATGATTTCGTGGTGGAAAATTCCTCTAAGTTAGTGATAATCGAATTGGGGTTGGATGTCCCATGCACTAGTTTTTTGGGTACCAAACGAGGGGTAAATTGATATGCATTGTAATGACCCAACGTGTTGTTGATTAGGAAGAACAAAATTCAAGAAAAATCTGGGCCTTTTTTCCGCTAGGGTGGTATAGATGCCGCAAGGGAAATGGCGCCTGCGTGACATAAGTTTGTTCCAAAGTGGGATAGGTGAGACACAACGTAATTTACCTAAATTCCTATTTTCAAAATATCTCTTAAATATGTAAATAAGTATAATACACCCTCGAAACCTAAGAAAAACTATTCTAAGCTTAGGAAGGAAGGATAAGGAAATTTCTAGCATGAGGATGATGATATGTTGTGGATTCTTATCCAAAATCACTGTCACGAAATGCAAAAATAAAAATCAAAGTCAATAACACCGTGAACCTACTTGGCGACCAAGTAAGCTAGGTTTTTTAATTGAGATGTTTAAATTATGGTCACTTCATAATATGTGTGAATTGATGGTACGTTTTTCGTAGGCCTTCATGCAAATTTTTATTTTATGATTTAAACCATACAAAGAAGCCTTATACGATGAATTAGCGTTGGGTATGGTTGAATTCAGTTTTGTATGAGGTGCGTGATGAAGAACCCTGTGTAGGTGACTGTTATGATTCTATGAAGGTCTGATATGTTATTTTTGTTGTCTTATTATGTTGCATTTATTATTTACACTTTTTGTAAATGAGATATAAAAATACTACATTCCATGAGTCACTTCTTGATCTTATGATTATTAAGGATATATTTATGCACGTGATTGTGGTGTATTTATGAATTAGATTTCCATGTTTTGGCATAACTAATAGGATCCAATTGTCTCACATTCCAGCATAAAAGTTTGATTTGATTACCAATTTCTGGCATAACTAGCTGGTATTGGATTGACACATTTTGCAAAACAATTGGATCGGGTACCATATTATGGGGCATGATCGATGATGTCATCAAACACTAAACTTCCAATGCATGTATAGATAATATTTCCGTAGTATTGTAAACCAACCAAGGGTTGGGGTCTTTACCACTTGGAGTGGTTGTGAGAATTGCTAGAAAAGTAAATTGACTTCTAAATACTCATAGCTATAGACGTTATCAAATAAAAACATATTAAATCAAAGGGTGACACAAACATCAATTATCGATGGGGTGTTTATCACAAGTTGTATGTAAAACAACAAGATTAACAAAGAGTTCTAAACAAACGAGATGGGGAATTCTCGGGATGTGATAGGAATACAAGATAAATGATATTATTGGGTACATGCTTTTGATAGAAAATTCATAGAGTAATTCCACCTAGGATAGACTTAAGGGGGATAAGATATCTCTTGAGAAACTTACCCCATTTCAAATGGGTTCCTCTCGAAAACCCACTTTCCATATGAAACACAACCTCTTCCTTAACACTCTCAGTCTCTCGAGGTGAGTATGTGGTGTGAAACTAGGTTTAACACTCTCGAGCTGAATCTCATGTAGACCCAGTCCCACCGTCAATCAATTTAGTAGTCTTAGTTTCTCGACCTCTCTCTCAAGCAAGATGGAAGCACATATAGGAGATTATATTTGCAACTATAAACTCATTAGATTCATACACAACTACTAAGAGAGATCAAAATCAAACTACGAATAAATTATCAACAAGAAAGATCCATCAACTAACTTAACCAATATTCACAAAATCAAACCCCAATAATTAGAATTTTAGCTAGACATGAAAAAAAGATAGAAATTTATACCAAAAATATTCTTGCATTCAAATGGGTATGAATATTTAAGTTTTGTTTCATGACAAGATAGAAGAATCAAGAGATCCAAGTCCATATCTTTGGATATGAAACTCTTTTGGTCTTCAAGTTCTTCTCTTAAATCCCTCTCAAACTTAGAGCTTAAAATCTGACAAAATTAATACAAGTCTAATTATTCTCGATACTAAGCTGAAGCACTCAACAAGATGTAGAGTTTTAAAAGATTAGTGTTGTAGCAGATTACTCGACGAAGTTAGTTGATATGGCTGATCAAATCAGTGATTCACCCTTTGAAAACTTCATCACCGTCTTGCGCTTACTCCAAGCATCTTCGTGTTTTGGATCAATTAATGGTAATCTACTACTTCGCAGAACTTCTTGGAAATACAACGACTACTTCTTTTCACCAACAATTTGACATTTTCTTCATGGCTCAACACACTAGAACAAAATGTGATCTTTAGACCTATCGATGATTTTTTCAAGTCTACTCGCGATCCTCAGGCCTTCATTTCTTTGTTATTTAGCTCCTTTTACTCCAAATAGTGTCCATGCTTTGCCTCAAACACAAAATACCTGAAACTCAAGGTTATTCATCCGTACTTCGGAAAAAAAATATCTAAGGAAACTATTTCAATCAAAATATAACTCTAAATGAGTCCAATATTTGTACTCATTATTAAACTAATATTTTAGGTTTGGGTTCCATAAGTGGACCAATTACTTGACATGATTGTGATGTTGGAGAATTGCGAAAACATTGTTTCTCTTAATGTCGATGTTACTATATATATTCTATATCTGCTTGTAATAATATTGTTGTGTTAATTCAATCGTATATTTTGTACTTAGTTGTTATATGTTGTAACTTTTTATGTTGGATTGTTCTTGTGATTGATTTGTGTCATGGGGGATAGTGGAAGGGAAAAGGATTCAAGTAATGAGTAATGAATAGCGAGGATAGTCCGTGTGTTGTAATTGCAAAAGAGAAGTAGATGTAGCATATGTGATGAAATATGCATAGGTGGTTTCACCTTAGAGGAGGAGATTGGGTTTGGTAGTAAGGATGTTTGTCGTAGTGTACTAAATGATCATGATTCATTAATGTTACAGGAAAGTAAGTGAGTGGTGCAGCAGTTAGTTTTGAATGCTTGTAGGTGAAATGGGGGTTTCGTGAATGTGTTAGTATGTTTATGTTGTGATCAAAAATCAGGTGAGTAAGTTTTATAGAAGGTGGATAGATATCAGAGTACTGGTGTAGATGCGAGGTAATAAAAGAAGGGCCAAATGTGGAGAAGCAAGGTGTTAAATTGATGATCTTACTAGTTGATTTTTTCTATTATGTTGTGGGCGCCGACTTTACCAATGCTGCCTACAGTACAGGTGGTTGTACTCATACTACTCTTGCTATGTCTTTTGACATAGTCTGGATGTAGGGTTTGTGACATTTAATTATGTGAAGATGAACAAATTTTCCAGCAGCTTCTATTCTACCTTCAGCATGGTTGGAGTTGTGACATATATTTATCTTGGCCAGTTGTACTCTTAATAACTCTTGTACCTATTTAGACTATTTCCATGTAAGTTTTGGAATTTCTTACAAGTTTTAACTAAAAGTGTGTACAAAATAATATTTATAAAAGTCATGTCTTTTGTAATTATGTCTATTTTCTTTAAATTTTCTGCATATTTGACTATTGGGATATGAGGATTCTCCTAATTAGGTGTTAGAGTGGGTGTCCGAAGGTATGGTACGTTGGGTTGTGACATTACATATGTTTTGGCTAGGCATAGTCTTTATATTGTATATGGAGACGACCTCTACTTTTGTTTTAATTGTGAAAGACTTGTACTAATATTTAAAATAACATTGTCAACTACTAATTTATGTTGGGTCCTGGATAGTTTTTTTAATTACCTTTCCCTACGTTGTTCTATGTCCTTACTTCTTGTTGTCTTCCATTTGGTACTGTGTTGCTTATGGATCCAATCTACGGGTTAAGATTACTACTGGCCGGATGTAGTAGGTGTCCTCATTACTTGAGAAATTGGCTCGTGATATCTATAATTCATGATTATTTTCGTTTCCTTCTCTGCCTCATCGAAATTTGTTATTGCTTGTATTGGTGTCTTTCATTCCTAGTTCAATGTGATCACTGTTGTGTGTTAATTCCTTTGTGTCGTTGTTCCGTCCCCATATTCATTGTTTCTTGTGTATATTCAAATAATTTTTATTTCCTATTCTTTACCCTATTTGTTCATGAATTCCTTCCACATGATTTCCTTTTTTCCGTTGAGATTTCGATGTTGGGTCATGGCGGCCCTAATTCTTCTTATTGAGTATACCTACATCGACTTATATTTTTAAAAGGAAGATAATATGAATGTATCAGAAAGCTAATATTGTGGGTGAAATGCCACGAAATTTAATGTTACAAATTTAATGGGAAAAGGCATAAAAGAGTTGAGTCTTCAATCCGGGTTCTTTTAAACTTCTTTTCACCTTATTTCTTCATTTTCTATTGTATTTAATAATTTCCATTGTATATTTTAGTTTGATTTAATTCTAATGCAAGCTTAGTTTACTTTTGTATTTATTTGATTTGAGTTCTATTAGTTGAACATGTGAATGTTCTTGTAAAGTTGTCATACGTGGGTTTCAAAGTCTCTTTACTTTGTCAAATCAATTCACTTAGCAATTTTGAGTAATTATCAAGTTTTGTTCATCACTTGTTCAATTACTTAAAAACAAACTCAAAGTTTCTTGAAATAATTGATTCAAGTTTTTTTTATCACATGTTTTAAATAAATTAGTTTTAAAAACGTCATGTTTTATTCAAACAAATGATTCGCCAGATAACCACATGTTGTTACCATACATTTAAAGGGCAAACAAATTGTTTATATGGAAATAGGAACCATGTACCTTTTCTTTGGACTTTAAAAAAATTTCTAGTTTATATTTTATTGAGATTAACTGAAATGTTTCTTGATATTCCATTGTTATAGGCATATTTAATCATAATTTACTTAGATGTATAGTTTTTTTCCCATAAAACCAAATAAATGAGGATAACCATTTGACTATGTGGAGTCCAATCTCAATAATGATAAAAAAGTTTTCGTAAGGGATAGTTTACACTAGCAGGTTCTAACTGGGGCATAGTACGGTCAATTGGATAACAACAGACACTTTTAATAGTTCGAGTGTATTGTTGGACAAAAATTCCCCGAATAGTTCAAGGTTCTTTTTGGTCATTTTGCTATTTTATGACAATATTTTTAAGCACTCAAATTCCGTCAATTTTAAGGACCAAACAAATATTATTGATTTTTTAAAAGTTGTACATGAATATTACATGGATCATAATTGGGTAACATCCTAAAAAAATTCTTATTTTTCTTTATATTTATAAAGTGTTTTGCCGCCACTATCAAACTTTACAAGGTGAATTTAGATTTAGTTGGAGTTTAAATCACCTTTGTCAAAAATTGGTGAAACACATAAAAAATATCAGTTTGAAAGGAATGGAAAGGCACAAGTAATTTGTTGGGCGATCATTTTAATATCTATATATTCTTTTACGCAAAATCACTTAACTATATTTTAACATAAAATTTTGTTTTTAGTATAATAACTTAAAGATCACATCTGACGGAAGATTCAACTTCAAATGAGTATGACAGTTCTTACTTTAGTTTGTTACACTACTAGATAAAAAAAATATCGTACACTATGCAACATATTAACGAAATAAATTTTTTGTTAGTTTAATTTTTGAACAAAACCCAAAAGTATAACCTTTAAAAAAAAGGTCTGACTAAAAATATTTAAATAAGAGGGATATATACTTTGTTAAATACAATATTTGGATGGACTGTGATGTGCCCCATTATTACAATATGTTATGTATAAAAAATATTGAATGATTAAACTACAAGAAAAGTAGACTCTGAGGTAGAGCTACTATAAAAAGATACTACAAAGAATAAAAAAAGATTACTAAAATATAAATAAAAACGAATAAGAAGAAATTTTAAAATTATAATATGGTCATACCAAATTGCTCATTACATAAAAATTGAGTTTATGTCATTATCTAACAATTAATTGAATCGTTATATGCGACAATTAAATTTAATTGACGATCAAAATACATATGATATTGAAACTAATAATACAATACATTATACGACGACTACAATCAAAATTAAATAAATACGTCAATTTTTTTTTATTTGACGACTTAAATTTATTACAAATTATATAATTCTATTTTTTTTAACCCAAAGTACATATATGGCCCAAACTTATGTTGCCCAACTAATGACATGGAATTTCAAGCAAATTCAAGGCCAACAAGATAATGCCGTGTGTTTAAATGTCGTGACAACTATGAGGAAATATAAAAACAAATCAAAAACTGCCTAGTGTTCTGCAAATCATGTCTTGGCCAATTACAAGCAATTTATTTTAAATATATAGAGACATACATGCATCAAAATAACATTACCTCTACAATTTACAGATTTAATAACAATTTACACAATGGATATTGTTAATTTTTTTAGAGATCCAACATTATATGGTTCATTTCATAAAAAATCTAAGGTGGAGATTGTAATGGGTCTAACAGGCTGGAATGATCTAGCCTTTGCACATATCTATTAGGAAATTCATTTTCAATAAAGGTCCTCACATCGTGTCACAATATGTCATTTTAAGAAAAAAGAGTACTAAACCAGCAGTCCCCTTATTTGTTACTATATATCAAGTACTTCTGTAAACTTTTATTTTGTCCCTATTCACAACTTCTATTGGAAAATGGTTTGCTAGATCTATGGGAAGTTTAGATTTTCCGGTTTCTGTTGCTCCCATAACTATCACTACCTCTTTAGTCTTTCTAGTGCAAAGTGTATTCGCATAAGAGACTATCATGGGATATTTCACTCCATAATAAGACTCAATGTTTCTCAGACTCGGGTGCGGATGTCCAATAAAAATGCAGATCTAGAGGTGAGATGCTCTATGATTAATATTTTTTAAATATTTTTTTATAGAGATCCTTGTTTGGATAAGGATGAGGTAATTTGGCTAAAACCAATTCAAGTTTGTACAATAAAGTTATCAAAAAATTATGATTTATTATGAAAATCGATGTTTAGAGTTTTAAGGAACAGGACAGTGTTCTCACAAAAAACACGAAGGTTTAGACTAGAAATTTACTCTATTTGTTCATTGGAGCTTTTCCAGAGCTTATCTTTTAATGGTGGTGAATTCCTCTTGCTTGTTGCTCAGGAAAAGGTTGACTCTTCCTCTTGTTGGTTTTTCTGGTCTACTATGCTAGTAATTAGGTTATTTGCTTCGTTGTAAATAAGATTTAGTCCTAATTACTTTCTTTAGTGATTTCATTCATGTTTAAGATATTTATCTTTTGTGTGCATTTGTTTCGATCTTGTTATTGTCTCTTTTAATATGATGTAATCTATTGATCTCGGTGGGTTTAAATTCCAAATGTTAGTATGTCTATTTTAATGACCATATAGGCCTTTCCTATATTTATTCAATCTCTTTAATTTTTAGAGCTTTCATAAAGTGATATTTATGACATCATGGGATTGAAAAGTCAATCATCGGGTCATTCGTTTGTATTTCGTGCAAATTTACATACTTCGGAGCCTCTCTACTTTGACGGTTGACTTAAGTCAAAACCTCAGAAAGAGAGTCTCAAAATGCATATATGATGGTTTCTTCATCTCTTGAAGGTTCATTTTGGCTAGGAGCATAGGTTGTTTAGGCCTCGGGACTTCTGGTGAGAATTTGTGTCATTAGGTTTTCGATCCAGGTGTGTTGTTGACCCAAAAGTTTACCCCTTGTTTTAAATTTATTTTCCTATTCTTTTCTTATTACTTGGTGTTTATTCTTTTGCTATCTTTTGAGCTGAGTCGGTCGTTTCCAGATGAGTACTCTTTTTGGTAGTCATAAATTTTTAACCGCAGTAGATTGCAGTTAAGTTATTACCGTTCATTTTTTGTTGTGCGGAGACTCTTGGGATGGCAAAGATTAGGGTGAGCTCCTGCTTCCTGTAGCTACTGGATTACGTCTGTTGTTACTAGGCTTAGTCTTTATATTGTATTAGAGAAAACATGTACTTTTGTTGTCACTGTTAAAGCCTTGTACTCATATTTAAGATAAGAAGATTAACTTCTAACTTATTTCGGGTCTTGGGATGCTTTTGTTAAATACCTTTCTCCTTGTTCTATGCTCTTACTTCTTCTTGTTATCTTTCTCCTTGTGGTTCATTGCGTATGGCTCAGGACTACGAGTTAGGATAACCTACAAGCAAGGTGTAATAGGCGTCATCATGTCCTAAGAAATTGGGTTGTGACATCTACAATTCAAGTTCATTTTAGTTTCCTTCTTTTCTTCATCAAAGTTGGCTATTGCCTGTATTGGTATCTTTCTTGTCCACTTCATTGTGTTCAAGTGTTGTGAGTTAATTCCTTTGTTTCATTGTTCAGTCCCCATAACAATAGTTTCTTCGGTATCTTCAAATAATATTTTATTTCCTAGAACTTTCGGGCAATCTTTACCATATTTTTCCATGAATTCATTCCACTTGACTTCCTATTATCCCTTGCCATTTTGGTGTTGGGCCAGAGAGGCCCAAAATGTCCTGATTGAGCTCTCTGCATTAGCTTGAAGTTTGCAAAGCAACCTAATGTGAAAGGATAAGAAAGCTTATATTGTAGGCGTACGGCCAAGAAATTAAAGTGTCAAATTAAATGTGCAAAGACTTAAAAAAATTGAGTCTTTAATCCGGGTTCTTCTTAACCCCTCTTCACCGTATTTCTTCATTTTTTATTGTCGTTAATTATATTCTTTGTATTTTTTAGTTAAATTTATTTTTGTTGCAAGTTTAGTTTTAAAATATATTTATTTGGTGTGGATTCTATTAATTGAACTTGAATCAATCCTCTAGTAAAGTTGTCATATGTGGGTTTCAAAGTCTCTTTACTTTGTCAAATTATTTGCCTTATCAATATTGAGTGTTTATCAATTTTTGTTCATCACTTGTTCAATTTCATAAAAAATAACTCAAAATTTCATGAAATAGTTGATTCATGTTTTTGATATCAGTTGTTTTAAATTTTATAAAAAATCATGTTTAAGTCAAACAAATGCGTCGCCAGATATCCGCATATTGTGAGCATACATTTCTTGGTCTAACAAGTTGTTTATATCGAAATAGGAACCATGTACTTGTTCTTTGAACTTCAAAAGACTTTTCTATTTTAACTTTTTTTTTCAAATTAACTGAAATGTTCCTTATATCCTTTGTATACATTTAAGCATATCTAATCCTAATTTACTTAGATGTATAGTTTTTGTCCATAAAACCTTACGAATGAGGGTAAACTTTTTTCAAGGTGGAGTCTAATCTGAAATTAATAAAAAGGATTACATAGGGGATGCATGAACCTTGGAGATACTAATTCGAGTATAATTAGATCGGTTTGGTAACAACAAAGGCATTTTTATCCTATTCAATAGTTCAAGTGTATTCTTGGACCTAAAAACCAAAATTATTCAAGGTTCTTTTTTGCCATTTTCTCTATTTTAAGATAATTTTGTTAAGCACTCAACATCTGTCAATTTTAACGAACAAATATATATTATACATTTATTAAAATTTATCTGTGAACAATCATGTCGATTATTATTGTATTTGGTATGTCTTAAATTATTAATCAATTATACAAAGTATATGTATGTCCCAATCTTATGTCTCCCAACTAATGACACGTCAGTTCAAGAAAATTCAAGGCCAACAAGATAATATCATGTGTTAAATTGTCGTGGCAACACTACAAAAAAATACCTAAATTGTTGGAGTTTCAAAGTGGAGGTTAGTTGTAACCCTCACAAATTACTTTAAGAATGTGTTTAGTATGGAGGAAAATGTATTCTATGAAAAATATTTTCTAGAAAATGTTTTCCTGCAAAATAAGTAGATTTTGGGGATGGGTGTGGGGTTTCCTAGGGAGGGGAGGGTAAGAGTTTAAAAATAAATACTTGAAGTTGAAAGTATTTTTGAAAAGCAAAATTAATTTTTTGGGGAGGTGTTGGGGTTCGGGGATGGGGGCGGTGGTGGTGGTGGTGGACCGGTGGTGTGTGGGGGTTTAGGGGGTAAAAAAATAAAATTTTAAAATTGAAAATATTTTTTAAAAATTGATGTTTTCCAAGAAAAAATAAAAAAATTTAAAAGTGGAGGAGAGTCTTGGAAAATGTTTTCCTTAATTATTGAAGGGAAGTCATTTTCCTTAATTTTAAGGAAAATGAGTTGATTTGAAAAACATTTTCCAAAACTTTTGTCACAACTAAACATGAAAAAATTGAAAATCAATTTCGAGAACATGGTTTTCTTAATAGCAAACACACTCTTAAGTACCATAGGTTTTAGAGGTGACAGAAAATAAAAGTATATAGTGAGGGTTTAGATTTTCCACCATCTGAAAAGAGAAAAAAATCTACATAAATAGGGGGAGTTTAAACCCCCGTCGTCTGAAATAAAAATTTTTAATTCAAAAACATAAAATTTTATTAGTATTTACTTAAAAAAAACCATTATAATGAAAAAATGTCGTGGTTTAAAAGTTTCCCTAATTATTTTTCCTCCCAAAATTTTAGGGTTGCAGGAAAAATGCTTTAAGAATTTTCTTGCTCCCTGTCACTCCAAAGCATCGATTTGATGAAGAGAAGAAGAGAAGTCTGATGATTTATCTTCGCAGAAGAGAAGAGGAACAATAGTTAGGTGTTGCTTTTCCATTAAATAAGAGGGGATTGATTGAATTCTCTCTAAGCTCGCAAATTTGCTCTTCCGTCGACGAATATTCTCCAAATCGTCATAGGTGAGAATATTTCCTCCATCATGTGTAGTATTAGGAACTATGAATAGTGTATTTGATTCGGATAGACCTAAAAGTTGTTCGTTCCATTTATTTCTAAATTTTTATTCTTAAATTAGTGTGTCTTCGTTGAGTATATTGATGAGGTAAGTTGTACTTTTTGAGGATTCAGCCACATTTCTGAATTGTTAACACTGAATCTAACTCCTAAGCTCTTAGATGTTCAATATATGATGCAATATGTGAAATATTATTATTTGGTGCAAATTTCAATTCAATGAGTCAAAGTTTCTATTATTATTTCTACACTAGATTTTCCAGTCCTAATATTCAATAGATCTTAGACTTGTATTTTCCGATCCTATTCTATATGCTTATTTGAGATTTCTACAATTATTTTGGGGTTATCTGATTGTTTGAGATTTTGTAATGGATTTGAATTTTAGCTTATTATTTATCAAGCATGTATTGAACATATGAGTTTTTTCCTAGTATTAGGCACATGAAGTGCTGATGTTCTAGCTCTAGATGTATTTGCAGGTCATTTCAAATAGATATATAGTTATTGCCGTCCTAGGTGAGTTTCATAATGAATGGTATATTTCCTGTAAAATTATCTTTTATATGTACTCTTGCATATTATGTGTCGGGCACAGGATTAGTGTCTACAAAAAACATATGAAGTCATAAATTGCTCTGAATTCTGCTCCAGGTATTTTTGGGTTAACGTTAGTCTTAATTTTTTTGGTAGGTTAAATTTTTAATTTTCACACAACTATGTATGACTCATGAAAAAAAAGTTGTTCAGAGAGTACGTCTGTAGAGTACTGATAATTTTGGAGCTCGAGTTTCTGATTTTGCTGTGATAAAGGCGGTAGATATAAGTGACAAGAAAAACAAGTCTATGTATGTCGTTGCATAGTATTGCTCTAGGTCAGTGTATTAATTTTTTCACTTTCACTTTTCATTTATACAAAATCAGTCGTTTCTGATTGTCCACAAATTATTGGAGAACAGTCTACACACTAAAGGGAATTATCAAAGTAAAGTACAACCAAGATGCTTGTGAGGTTAATGATGAAGGTGGATTAATTCTAAATGTCCACGGTAATACGAAAGGGCTAGTTACAATGGCAAGGTCGCTATATTTTTTGCCTTAATGTTCCGTTATATTGTTTTTGAAAGTGATGGCTTTCTCATTGAAAAATTGTTGCAGATTGGAATTGGCATATTGATGTAGTAACATCTAAGTTGTTGATCTCAAGTTCAAGAGAACCAAATAATGGTGCACATGTATGGATTGCTTATGTTTTATATTTTTTTAATTCATTTGTTATATAGTTTCACTCTTATTGATAATTTGGTATAATTTGCCCTTCTAACTTACATTATTCTTTTCTTTTGAAGTTAAGATGGTGATTTTGTGCCAAGGTAAGTAACAGATAGCGGAAATTGATAAGTATAGAGTTACGATCTCTTGTTGTTGCCTTTCAGGTAATGATATTCCTTGTTTATTTTTTGTATTGTTTATGTGAGTTGTGAAAAGAATTTTATGAATTCGACACTACTGTGAATTTTGACATACACTTTATTTGATACAATTGTATATTTTGTGCTTGGTGGACTTCAAATAGCGATTGTTATGTGTGAATTTAGGTATTGTTGTAGATTGCAAAAGTGAATTATGTATCATTGTAAATTTTGATACCATTGTCGATTGCAATCTTTGTTGTTATTTTCTTTAATGCCTTGCCACTTTCAAATAAGATTAGGTGTATTTGCAACTACCATATTAATGTCCACTTCAGTCATGTTGTGTTCGGTGTACATATAGTAAAAAATATACTTTAGGACAGGCAATCATCCAGGAGCATCCTTGAGAAAGGCTAGTCTTATGTGGGATTGCCATCCTAGAGAAGGATAAAGAGATGGTCAAACTGTTAGGAAGTGACTATTAAAAAGAAAAGCTTTTCCAAACCTCTTGTATCTCTAATGGATATGGAAACTGTAATAGCAATATGAATACTAATAGACACTAATGCCACTAATGTCAATTAGAAAAAATTCGTTGTATTTGAGCCTCATGCCTTCATGTGTTGTTTTCTTATTCTTCCATAAGATCTTACTAGCTTTCTAGTGACTATTCTCTTAGATATGTCACATATAGTTGCATGCATGACTATTATTTGAATAATAACATTCGAATGTATATTAAGGTGAAGGGACTCCTAAATGACAAGAAACATGAACCATTAGTTGATGCAGATATTCAACTTAATTACAATGAAGAAGAGGTGGACCAACTTATTCGGGTAGCTCTACTTTGCACACAATGTATGCCTACGGAACATCTAATGACGTAAGAAGTTGTAAGAATGCTTGAAGGTAATGGCCTTGCTGAGAGGTGGGAGGACATCGTTGCATATGAATGATAGTGAATCTTTTCATCAATAAAAGCAAGATTAGAGTATGACTGTTCTAATAGATATTTGAAGTTTATTGTAGTCTGAATGGTTGAAGTGAATGATTTATAAAACTAGTAGTACATTTTATAATATATTCTTTTGTGTTGAAATATTTTGTAATTTTTTTTAATTCTAATATGACCCTTTTAGGTTGACTATGATGCACGTGTTAATTAGTCATTAATATTTAAAATAGAATTTTTCTAAAAGGTTACATGCTCATAAATTACAGGGGTTAGAATTCATGTTATTCTTAATGTAAAATTTATGATTTGTGTGGGTTTTGACTCCCAAAGTTCACAAATTGTTGGTGTTTTGACTCCCATAACTTGAACTGCAATTTTATTACATACATTTTTGGGGTTAAAACCCCTACTAATGGTACCAGGGGTTGGTCAAAAGCTCCCGCTACTTAATTGTGATACACTTAATTGTAGGAGTTGTCTCGACTGCCTCAACACTAAATTGTGGGGGTTACTGACTGCCATTACATGTAATTTTAACCCCCACTATTTAAGAGCTTTTTTGTAGTGCAACTATGAGTAAAAGTAATAAAGAATCAGAAGTTGTCAAGTGTTCCAAAAGGACTGTCTTCTCCAATTACTATTAAAAAATTTCAGATATACAGTGATATACATGCAAAAAAAACAATGTCTTTACCAAAAAAAGAACAAAATAACACATTGGAAACTTGAAGTATTCCTTCTTGATTACAGATTTAATAACATTTTACACAATAAATATTGTTAGTCTTTTAGAGATCCAACTATATATGGTTCCTTTCATAAAAAAACTAAGGTGGCGATTGTAATGGGTCCAACGGGATGGGAAGATCTAGGATTTCCATAGATCTATTAGCCGATTCATTTTAAATATAGGTCCTGATATCGTGTCACAATATGTCTCTTTCAAGAACAAGAGTACTCAACCTGAAGTCTCCTTATTTATTACTATATATCAAGAATTTCTGTCAGCATATAAAATTTAAAAAAATTCTAGTGCTAACAACTTCTTTATCTGGAAATATGAATCATGTATTTGTTCTTTAGGCTTCAAAAGATTTCTTTAGTTTAATTTTTTATAGATTAAGTGAAATGTTCCTTGATTTTCCTGTTATATAGATTTAAGAAAATTTAATCCTAATTTACGTAGATGTATAGTTTTTGTCCATAAAACCAAATAAATGAGGATAACCTTTTGTGAAGGTGGAGTCCAATCTCAAAATAATAGAAAAGTTTTCATAGGTGATGCATGACACTTGAAGGTTCTAGTTCGGGTATAATTGGGTAAGTTTGGAAACAACAAAAGTATTTTATCCTATTTTAATAGTTCAAGTGTATTGTTGGTCGAAAACACCCCAATAATTAATGGTTCTTTTTTGTCGTTTTTGGTATTTAATTATAGTTTTGCTATGAACTTAACTTCAGTTAACTTTAAGGAAGAAATATACATTATATATGTTATCAAAAGTTATATGTGAAAAGCATCCTAACTCATCGACAAAAATAGTTTTTTTCTCCTTTTATAAAATAGCATTGATGTTAGGGTGTAATGAACTTTTCCCTTCATCATTCAAAAGTCAACGTGGAAAATATTTGGGCCGAAAAACTTTTTGGTAGTTAATACTTGGATGAAATGGAAGTTAGTTCGGTCTAGAGAATATTGCTAATAAATGAAAGATTTATTTATGGATTTGATTATGTGAGTAGATAGCTAAGACATTAATAAACTTGTACGTCTTTACAAAATCATATTCAAATGAATAAAACTCCCTAAATTCATCATAGCGTGAGCGTATATATACTGAGTGTCATGGGATGAAGTAGTGTTGTTAAATGGGGGGGGGGGGGTATGAAACTCCTATATCAGTTACGTCGTTCTCTGTAAGCCTCCATGGTGGGATTATTCCATCTAGGATTGGGCTCGCCATAGAGACTTATTTTCAAATTTAGTTAGAAAAACATAGAAAAATGCCATTATTTAGCAAACTTCGTTTTAGAGCGCTAGGAGATGACCCCATGCAAGTTCTTGAATGCTTAATGACTTTTGGTGCTAAAGGAAGATTTTGACTCCCTAATTCCATTTAGATCTTCCATGTAGTAAAATATATGACTTGATGTTATTGGAAATTCGATCATCAGTTCATTCGTTTGGATTTTGTTCAATTTTACCTATTTTGGAGACTTTGTACTTAGATTGTTGACTTTGGTTAAAATTTTAGAAAGAAAATTTTAAAATACAATCATGAAGGCTTAATCATTTCTTGAAGGGACAATTTAGGCAAGGGACATGGTTTGTTCAGGACTTGGGACTTATTGTAAGATTAGTCATAAGGCTTAATATCTAGGTTGGTAGTGGACCCTAATTTTTAGCCCTTTTTTCCTATTTATATTGTTTATTTCTTGACTACTTTAATATCACGTGTTTATTTACTTGTGTTATGCTTTTCTTACTACTTGGGGTTTATGCTTTTGCTATCTTTTCAGCTTGGATGGTCAATTCCTGATGAGTATTGTTTTTGGTGCTTATGCTACACTTTTACCCTCTGCGGAGTGCAGTTAACTTATGGCCGTGATATTTGAGTGGTCTGGGGAATCTTTGGATGTCTAAGATTAGGGTAAGCTCCTGGCGTATGGAAACTAATTTACTTGTAAAGACCTGAACCGTCATTGATTATGAGGAATAAATGTGAGAAACATCTCGGACAATGTCCTGTAGGGGAGGGCCAAATGTTTTTAGGAAGGCGGCCCCAATGCGACATAAGTTGGCGCCAAAGCGGTATAGGCGTAACAAAATGCAATTTATGTGAAATCCTATTTTCTCCATCTTCATAAAATACTGAAATAGGTCGTAAAACACCTAGAAACCTAAGAAAAACTGCTCTTAGCTTGGGAATGAAGGAGATTTCTAGTGTAAGGATGATAATATCTTGCGTATTCTTGGCCAAATTCTACATAGAATGCTCGGTAAACAAGGATCGAAGTCAATAACTCTGTGCAACTACTTGGCGCGCTGGTAGGATAGGTTTGAAGAGTTGAGTAGTTTATATCTATTCTTAGTACATATTATATGTAAATCAATATTAGGATTTATGTATAGGCCTTTGTGCACCGAATAATTTATGATTTAAACCCTAGAAATAAGCCTTAAATATATATTAGGGTTGAGTATTGTTATATTATGGTTTGTTGAAGTGCGTGACGATGAACCCTTTGTAGGTGTAGTTGTGACTCTATGATGAGGCAATGTATTCTGTTGTTGTCTTATAATGTTGCATTGATGATTCACGGTTGTTGTAAATGAGAAACATGAATAATGATATAAGATGAAATATTTTATGATTTTATGATTATTGAGAATATACTTTTGCGTGTGATTGTGGTGTGTTTATTGATCAGATTGCCACGTTCTGTCATAATAAACTTGGATCGGATTGCCATGTTTTGACATAAAAATGGATCATATTCCCGTATTATGGCATAACCTACTACGATAGGATTTCCACATTTTGGCATAACTAACTAGGATCGTGTTACCATGTTCCGATATAACTATGGGATCAGGTACAACGTTCCGATGTACTAACAATTTTGGTTTGGGTTCTATGAGAGGACCAACTACTTGACATTATTATAAGGGAAGTAGATGTAGTGTATGTGATGATGCATAGCTGGGTTTCACCTTAGTGGAGGATATTGGGTTTGGTGGTAGGAAGTTCGTCGTAGTGTACTATATGACCATAATTGAGTAAATTTACACAAAATAAGTTAGTAGTGAACCGATTAATTGGAGTGCTCATGGGTGGAATTGGGGGTTTCGTTAATGTGTTAGTATGTTTAAGTTATGATAAAAAATCAGATTAGTTAGTTGCTGAGAAGGTTGATAGATATCAGATTACTGGTGTAGATGGGAGGTACTCAAAGAAGGGCCAAATGTGTAAAAGCGAGTCCTTTAATTGATGATCTTACTAGTTGATTTCTTATGGTATGTTGTGGGCATCAAGTTAACCAATGATGCCTACAAGTACATGTGGTTGTACTGATACTACTCTTGCTATGTCTTTTGACATATTCTGGATGCAAGGTTGGTGACATTTCATTAGGTGAAGACGAACAACTTTTTCAACAACTTCTATTCTTACTTAAGCATGGTTGTATTTGTGTCTTATATTTATCTTGTTCAGTTGTACTCTTGATAGCTCTTGTACCTATTTAGACTATATCCATGTGAGTTGTGAAATTACTTACAAGTTTTAACTAAAAGAGTGTACAAAAAAATACTTATAAATGTCATGTGTTTGGTAATTATCCTTATCTTCTTTAAATTTTCCACATGATTAACTATTGGGATTTGATGGTTCTCCTACTTAGGTGTTAGAGTGGGTGCCGGCATGACTTGTAACTTGAATCGTAACATTACATATGTTATGGCTAGGCATAGTCTTTATATTATATATAGAGAAGACATTTACTTTTATTGTAATTGTGAAAGCCTTGTAATCATGTTTAAAATAAGATGATCAACTACTAATTTATGTAGGGTCTTGGATGGTTTTATAATTTCCTTTCCCTGCGTTGTTCTATTTCCTTACTTCTTATTGTCTTCCATTTGGTAGTCTAACGCTTATGGCTCAAGACTACGGGTTAAGATTACCTACTGGCGAGGTGTAGTAGGTGCCATCATGACCTGAGAAATTCGCTCGGGACATCTATTATTCATGATTATTTTAGTTTCCTTCTCTATCTTACCGAAATTGGCTATTACTTCTATTGTTGTCATTCATGTCTTATTCATTGTGATCAACTGCTGTGAGTTAATTTCTCCGTTTCGTTGTTTAATCCCCATATTGATTGTTGCTTGTGTATCTTAAAATAATTTTTATTTCCTATTATTTACCCTATTTGTGCATGAGTTCCTGCAACTTGACTACCCTTTTTCCTTTGGAATTTCGATGTTGGGTCATGGAAGCCCTATTCTTTTGATTGAGTATGCCTACATCGACTTATATTTTGAAAAGGAAGATAATATGAAACTATTAGAAAGCTAATATTGTGGGTGAAATGCCACGAAATTCAAAGTTTCAAATTAATTCGGAAAAGACATAAGAAAGTTGAGTCTTCCATTCATATTCTTCTAGACTTTTTTGCACCTTATTTCTTTATTTTCGATTGTATTTAATTATTTCCATTGGATAATTTATTTAGATTTATTTCCAATGCAAGCTTAGTTTACTTTGATATTTATTTGATTTGAATTCTATTAGTTGAACTTGTGAATATTCTTGTAAGGTTGTCATAGATTGGTTTCAAAGTCTTTACTTTATAAAATTATTTCACTTAGCAATTATGACTAATTATCAATTTTTGTTCATCACTTGTTCAATTGCCTAAAAATGAACTGAAAGTTTCTTGAAATAATTGATTCATGTTTTTCTTATCAAATGTTTTAGATAATAAATTTTTTTAAAAACCTTATGTTTTATTCAAACAAATGATTGGCCAGATAACCACATATTGTTACCATACATTTTATGAGCTTACAAGTTTTTTATATGGAAATAGGAACCATGTACCTGTTCTTTGGACTTCAAAAAAGTTTCTATTTTATATTTTATCGAGATTAATTGATATGTTTCTTGATATTCAATTTTTATATAGTAAGCATATTTAATCATTATTTACTTAGATGTATAGTGTAGACCGTGAAGTTTTATTGATAAATCCATATTAAATTTAGATTAAATCTTAAATCATCATACGTTGACCAAGTCAAAGTACTGGTTGATAAAGTCGGATTAATATGTAAGTCAAAATTATATGACTTAAATCAAGACCAAATCACTTGGACCAGTCCATTAAGTTGACAAAATGAGCCCAAACCATGTTTTTCAGGCCCAGGGGTCAAAATTGCTCAGGTCAAAATATCCCTAAAGCCCTATCTCAAGCCTTTATATAGAGGTCTTCTTCTGAACAAAAGACACAATTAAAAATACATTCATACAGAAATACATAGTTGCTCTTCAGTGGTGATCTGCAAGTCTTCCGCATACAAAGAAGTCTTCGCTCCAAGTGTTGACTCGCAACTATTCTGTCAAATCAAGAACATTTGTGAAGAGAAAAATCAGAGGATTACATCTTTTATCAAAGATTTCATAAAGATTGTAACCTTCGCATAAATTAAAATTAAAATATTATTGTTTACTTGATATTTTTCATTTCCTGTTTGTTGTTTTTCAGGGACGAAACTTTAGACGCTTACAAATTGGCACGCCAAGTGGGACAATCTATTCTCTTATCTTTTCTCTTCCAAAATACAATTTCAAGAACATTGAGATGGCTTCTGAGAAGATCAACTCGAAATTGGCATCTGCATCCAAATCTGGATCAACTTCTGTATCTGCATTGGTATCCAAATATGCTTCTACATCGAAATATAAATTTGCATTTGCATCGAAATTTCTTCAGTATCAAAATCTGCTTCTGCGTCTGGATTAGTATTTGCTTCAACAAAAATAGATGGATCTAAATTCTACGTTGATGTGGAAAACATCCTTGATGTTACTGCGAGAAACATGGAACCTATCACAAGGAACAAAGCCAAGTTGTTGGACAACAAGCCTCACGAGTGACATCCGAATTTGCTGCTGCTTTGGGTCTATCCCAAAAATGTGTGAAGTCTCCTGCGAAAGCTACAAAAGAAGACAATGCCGAAATGTTCGAGAGGGTCCTTGCCCAATTGAGGCTATCTACATACGAAAAGCCTTCTGCTTTAGTCGACGATGATATCTTGAGCACTGGATCTACCCCACATAACATTTATTCTTTACATGTTTGGGAAAATCAATACCATTCCTCATCACCTACTATGGTAATGCACGCGATGGTGACTAGCACTTTATCCGTAGAAGAACAACTTGTGAGCTTGACAAGAGCTAATGAAGGCTTGACCAAGTATGTTCAAGATCAAGATGCTTCAAATTTTAATCTAACTGGTAGGGTTGAAGTCATGATGGATTGAGAATCAAGTCATGCGTCAGGATAATGTCCACAAGTAAAAGAGAGTGTCAATCGCTCTTCAAAGCAAGTGGAACATGCTAAAGAGATCCAAGTTTTCTATGACGGAACAATCACAATCAATTAAATCAAGGAGTTCATCATGGTAACCATTAAAGACAATTACAAGGTTTCTACGAAATCCTCCTTCACATAAGCAAGGCCACATAGTGCAAGGATTGATAGCTTGAAAATGTCTGCCGATTATCAACCCCCAAAAAATTTTAGTAGTTCGATGATAAGGGAAGTCCAAAGCAACATGTGGAACATTTCCTTGAAACGTGCAACAGTTCTAGGGCATACGGAGACTACCTCGTCAAACTATTTGTCTGCTCACTTAAGGGCATTGCTTTCGATTGGTACACAGACATTGAGTCTTGTTCCATTGATAGTTGGGAGCAAATAGAGCAAAAATTTCTCAACCGCTTCTATACTACTAGATATACTGTAAGCATGGAGGAGCTTACAACACACATCAGCGAAATGAAGAGTCGGTCTTTGACTTCATCACCGATTGAGGCAGGCAAGTCCAAACTGTAAAGATAGACTTAGTGAAGCTTCGGGCATAGAGATGTGCATTTAAGGTATGATTGGGGTCTACACTATATTTTTTAAGGCATTAAGCATAGAACTTTTGATGAATTGGGCACTTGCACTCATGATATTAAGTTGAGCATGTCACCGGTTGGAACTGAAGCGCCACATATCCATGAACTCCGCAATGTCAAAGAAAGGCAAGAATTTAAGAAAGTGGGAAAATATTTTCCTAAGACTGAAAACAAGGAATCCATGAATGGCAATAACTCTCATGTGAAATTCACCAAAAGGCTGGGATATACACAGAGCGCAAAAGCCACTTCTTTTGAATGAAGGACGAATCAAAAGCTCACCTTGAACGAAATACAGCGGAAAGGCTACCTATTTCTTTACTCAGATGTTTTCGCAATCATTGATGAACTCTTGAGATGAAACTTTTTGAGTTACAAGAAATGAAACGACTATATGAAAAAGGGAGGAGTGATGATCCAAAATACTGCAAATATCACAGGTTGGTTGGCCACGCTATCGAGATATGCTTCGTTTTCAATGACAAAATCATGGTCTTAGATCGTGAAGGAAATATTGAACTTGAAGATGAGAAATTTAGTTCAAACCAAGTTAGTATCGCTTATGACTTACCCAATATGGTCATGACCTGCAATTTTGTTGAAGGAAATAATGAGCAAGAAATCCCAAACGTCAATCAGACAAGAATGATAAAGTTTGGACACTTTGAGCACATTGATGTAAATAACTTGTTAGCTCTTCCTATACTAAGTGATGTTGCTTCTGTAGGAGAGAGATCGACAAGACAAGATGAAGACCCAGTCGATGATCTTAATGATTTGGGATAGACTCTTGTGACTCGTCGTACACATCGAAAAATGATTTAGCACAAAGAGTCAACATAGCTACACGTCAGTGAAAAGATGGTAAGGAGACCCAAAATCAAAACTTTGAGTCTGCATTCAAAGAAAAAGGAAACAAAAGGAGCACCACTACTAAGAGCGGCCTCGGCCTATTATATTGGAGAATATTTGTCAAATTGGTTCTACACCAAGTTCACATGTGATGGAACAAAAGATCTATGTTGTAATGTCGATGAGAAAGAATCGAAAGATGCAACTCCATCATATCTATCATCAAAAGTGCTCTAAATTCATCTCCTAAAGAAGAAAATCCATCCTGCTCATCATGAAAATATGCTCCACATCTATCTCCTGGAGTAGAAAATGCATGTATGGCTAAAATCACATTCTCTGACGATGATCTTCTATTTGGTGACACGTTTCATAATCGCCCTTTATTAATGGTCTGTTTTGCGCGTGAGAAAAGGGTGAATAGAATCTAAGTTGATAGAGGATTTGGAATCAACATCTTTCGGATTTGTACAATGATATAACCTGGAATAGCAACAACAGATCTTAATGATAGTCGTTTGATGACCCAAGAATTCAATCAAGGAGGACAAAGGTCCATAGGGACTGTCAAAATAGACCTCACAATCGGATAGTTACAATCAAGTGTGTGGTTACATGTAATTGATGCGAAGACTTCATATAACCTTTTGCTTGGTAGGCCTTGGGTACATGAGAACAAAGTAATCACATATATCTACGACCAATGTTTGAAGTATTATGAGAATGGAGTTTCAAAAAGGATTATTCTAGATGATAATCCATTCACAGAAGCTGAAACTCACTTTGCTGACATATAATTTTACTTGAAGAACTATTCCATAAAAGTTAATGACATTGCATCAGGAGATGTCGCAATCCTCAACAAGATAGCTAAGGTAGCGGCCGGTAAGGCAAAAGTCACAAACAAGGAAAATCCAAAGCTTGACAATCCAAACAAGATGTCTAACATGATTGATGCTTTTTTAAGTAAAAAGGTCACATCCATCTTTCGTTATGTCCCAAAGGCAAAGTAAGACAAGGTACACTCTCTCGAGTTGCGGGAAAATGCGTTGGAAGGTTTGACCCTTCCTGTTAGGCGAATTGATATGATGAAGTCATCCACAAAATTACATGGGAAGTCTATGGCTCTTGATAAATTTGTTGACCCTAAGTCAGCGCAATATGAAGAACTCCCAACGAAGCGTACAGAAGAAGGTTTTGATCCTAATGCATACAAGCTGCCAGTAAAAGATAGATTCTATCCAAATGAACCATCGAAATTGGGGAAACTTCCATCCGAACCCGTTCTGAGGTAACAACGTGAAGGGGTGGGCTACAAAAAGCATCCACCTATCCGCATCTCCATAAAATGGGCGAGAAACAACTACATCACAGTGGAAGATGAGTCTAATAATTCTAACAAGACCTTCTGTCTTCGATCGACTAGGAAGCTCAACACAAAAGATTTCTATATTCTACAAGTTAGCTCTATTGAGAAAGAAAAGGAAGGTTTGAAGAAATAGCAAGGGTATGTAAGCATCTGCTTTACCCAAATCTCAAACTGCTCCTAAAGACATTCAAAGTCTAATCCCTTGTAGAATTAGGCGACGTACGATCATTGTGGTATATTGTGGAGAAGTATTAAAGGCAATGTCTCGTGTTATGGTCTATACTAAGCAACGTTAGGAAGATGAAGAAAGTGTTGGCTCCTCATATCATGTCACTTCACAAGATGAAATTCATACTTTTTCTCCACATAAAACTGCTGGAGAGTCGGATAATGTCATGGTGTTACCACATATCTTTCAATGCTGGAGAACCTCAAGAAGATGAAGATGCTAAAGACAGGCCACCCGAACATGAAGGAGTAATGGTGACCGTTGATGCATTAAAAGAAATCAACCTTGGTACTGATGAAGATTCAAAACCACTTATGTGAGTGTTTCACTAACAATTGATGAGGAAAGAGCCTACGTCGACTTACTCAAAGAGTATAAAGATGTATTTTCTTGGATTTACAAAGAAATGCCTGGATTAGACCCGAAGGTCGCAGTCCATCATCTTGTTGTGAAAAGCGGTGCACGTCCCATCAAGTAGGCTCAACGATGTTTTAGGCCTGAATTGGTTCCCGTGATTGAAACTGAAGTTAACAAGCTTATTGAGTCTGTCTTTATCCGTAAAGTTAAGTACCCCACACGGGTTTCAAGTATTGTCCCCTTGAGGAAGAAGAGTGTTCAAATTGGAGTTGGAAGCTCAACACAAAGTCTTGAATGCTATCAAGATCGTCTTTCTCGTGCTTTGAATAAAAAGGTTCGCCTAAGGTCCTTCCAAGATGATGATCAAGTTCTTGAAGTTAGAAGGACAATTATCATATCTCATAAATCAAAAAGCAAGTTCACCTAAAAATGGGATGAACCATACATCATATAAGAAGTATATTCAAGCGGAGCTTACAAACTTGTGGATGCAGACGTCTTGCGGATCAGTCCCATCAATGGAAAATTCTTGAAGACGTACAATCCTTGAAGCGGCATCATACTCCTGGCCTGCAAGAGTATAAATTAAAGCTCGCTTTTTGAACTATGTTATGACTTGATCCTCTTCACAAAGGTACGTAGGCAACTTAGAGTATTTTTACTCTACGTTCAATCATAAGAACAAAAAATATAATATAATATTGTCATGTGAACATCATGTTGATTCATTCAAATGAAGAGTTAAGCACCCAGATTTGGAGTTGACTTTGAAGGCAAATCTGCATTAATCCATAAATCCTATGGATGTGATTTTGTACATACTGAATATGTTGAAGTTGTATTTCCAACAAAAAAGGGAAGCTCATTATTTTGGCGCTCCTACTCGACATTATGAATTTTCTTTCACATGTGCACAGAGCTGAAGATTCAAGCGCACATATTTTGAGCCAAATTTGAAGATAAATCTGCATTAATCCGTAAATCCTATAGATGTGATTTTCGTATACACTGAAGATCTTGAATTCATCTTTCCAACAAAAAAGGAAGCTGATCTTCCGACTCTCCTACTCCACGTTATGAATTTTCTTCCACATGTGCGGAAAACTGAAGATTCAAATATGCATTAATCCGTAAATCTTATTGATATGATTTTTGTACAGACTGAAGATCTTGAACTTTTTTTTCCAACAAAAAGGGAATCTCATTATTCCGGAACTCCTACTCATCGTTATGAATTTTCTTCCACATGTGCGCAAAGCTGAAGAAATCTGAAGATTCAAGCAGGCAGATTTTTACCCAACTTCAAGAACAGATCTGTAATAAACCTTTAATCCCATGGACGTGAGTTTTACATAGATCGAAGCTCTCCAAGTTATATTTCCAACCAAAAAGAAGCTCATCATTCCTATGCTCCTACTCCATGATATGAATTTTCTTCCACATGTACGGAAAACTGAAGAAAGCTGAAAAAAGTAAAGTTTTGTTGCAATCCTCATATGAACGCTAGCGCATGGACTCTTTTATTGCAATAAATAAAGGGGGCTCGTGGAAAGAAACAATAAAAATTCAAAGTTCAAGACGTAGAGTTTCTATCAAAATATAAGTTACTATTTTATTGCTTCAAAAAAATGAAAAAAAATAACCATTACCCCATAATGAGTGAACCAGAGAATTGTAAGCAAAAAAAAATTAAATCTAACTACGAAAAAAAAGTTTTAGTCTTATGATTTCTTGGGCGCTTTTCTTGATCTCCTCTTCTAGTTTAGTTAATCTCTCAACTTTATTGTTAGACATCTCATTATTTGTCTCCACATCTGCTAGAGTTGCTTGATGTTTCTTTATGGATCCATTTAACTTTTAATGTGTCAACTTTGCACCATCGAGACGGTGTTGCACATCAGAGAGGGCATTTTCATGTGATTCTTTAGTCATTTATGATGATTTTACAGTATCATACACCGCATATGACTTGAATAAATTCTCTACATGATCTCCCAAAGAAGAGACACCAAGGCTGGTTCAACATCAAAGCTAAAACTATAAAAGAAGTATCAAGTGTGGTTCGTCATCGAAGTTTCAACTAAAAAAAATTATACTTCAAGTGTGGCTTTTCATCAAAGCCACAAATCGAAAAGGAGACACCGCATTGGTAGAAGGAGATATCAAGTATGGTTCATCGACAAAGCTACTCATCGCTAAAGTCGCAATTGAAAAAGAAAAGGAACCAAATGTGGTTCATCATCAAAATTTAAGCTACAAATGAAGAGATATGAAGTGTGGTTCTTTGTCAAAGACGTCACATGTGGTTCTTCATCAAAGACACAACTCTAAAAAAGACGATCAACATATGATTCGTCGTTAAATACGTAATTGCAAAAGAAGAGGCACAAAGTGTGGTTCGTTATCAAAGTTGAAATTACAAACGGAGATGCATCAAGTGGTTTCTCGCCAATTCTGGACTACACTTCATTTTTTTTGGATATGACAGTGACACTTTTTGCAGTCCATCGTAAACCTTAAAAAAAGGAACAATGACGTATCTCACGGTGCCAATTGCACGAAGTTTTAGATCGGCATGGTGAAAATTTCGGCGTATGCTCTTGCGCTCATCATGATGAATGATGTGTCTCACGATGCCTATTGCACGAAGCTTCGGATCGGCGTGGTGAAAATTATGGCATATGTTCTCTCACTCGTCATGTTGAATGATTTGTCTCAAGGTGTCAATTGCACGAAGCTTCAAATCGGTAAGGTAAAATTATTGCATATTCTCACACGCTCGGCATGATGAATGATGTGTCTCACCGTGTCAATTGCACGAAGCATAAAATTGACATGATTAAAATTATGACATATTCTCTGGCTCTTGTCATAATGAATATGGTCCTATTGAATTATGAGTTTTATGTGGTCTCTCCATTTAGATGATAAAAAAATTCTCAATCAATACGGAAATCAATATGTGGCTCTTCGATAAAGATGTATAGAAGTAAAAACATGAAGACTTAAGAGTCTATTTTCTATAGAGTCAAGTATCTCCACATTCGAGATCTTTTACACCAAGATACAAATGTTTTGGTGAGACTCCACAAATCTGCAAAACAATAATGACAGAATTGAAGACCGACGTCGAAAATCAATTCTCATCAATTCATGAAGAGTTTTACTTTGAGTTTTTGATATGTTGTGGACTTTGATGTCTAGTTTTTATCAGAAAAAGTCGCTCGTCATTCGAAATTTCCTAAACAAGGATATACACGTTTTAGTGGAACTGGATAGAGCTATACAAAAAAAAAAACAAGACATATCTGATAGCAATCTTCAAAAATGAATTACCGCCAATTCTGAAGGGTTTTGGTTCTGAATTTTGTATATGTTGAATCCCTCTAAGTCTATTTTCTTGAAAATTAAAGGGATCATAATTTTAATATTTCTAGAACAAGTTATGAACTTTCTACCGCCGGCGTGCTGTGCTGAGAAAAAGTTACAAAAATTGAGTTTTGTATGCCTCAACTTGACAATCAATCCTTGTAAGAGAATGTGTATATATAGAAATCGATGTACATAAATTGTGTTTCTAGAAATTATGGGAAATTATGATGACGGAAAGTTCATTTCCTACAAATTATGAAAATTCTGGTAAATTTTCATAAGAATTAAATTATGGAAATTTTTTATGGGATTCAAATTATGGAAATTAAATAGAAACCAAATTATGGTAAGTTTTCGTATGAATTAAATTATGGAAATTTTCCATGGAAATCAAATTATGGAAATTCCATGGAAACTAAATTATGGTAAAGTTTTCTTGGGAGATACATGAAAAAATATGAATGAATTGGAATAGACTCGCCTCATGAGAATTGAATTCCTTTCGTTCTATTCAAGTGAAAGCCAAAATTTGTGTCCAAACCACAAGGTCTCTATCACCAAGTCAAGCTTGTGGACGCAATCCTTGCTCATTGAATTGGTGGTCATTTCGTAGTTGATGACCCTAATGAAATTACACACTATGAAGACATTTCATGCGATATGTCTTCATGAGCTTGAAACACTTCAAGTGGGAAATGAGTTGATAAACAACCGAAATTCAAATGACCTCTTGCAAATTAGAGAATATTGTCATAAAGACTCTGGTAAATGTTGACCTCAACATATCAGCGTGGTCATTTCTCATAAAGCTTCAAATGTCTCGTGGAAGATCAACTACAAATACAAAAAAATTTGCTTCACAAATTCTTCAAGGCTTGTCTTTACAAGTTCGACAAATCGAGTACCCCAACAAGCCTTGAAGCAGGGGGCATTTGTAGAAAGCGTTCTATTGATAAATCCATATTAAATTTGGATTAAATCTTAAATCATCATACATTGACTAAGTCAAAGTACTGGTTGATAAAGTCGGATTAATATCTAAGTCAAAATTATATGACTTAAATCAAGTCAAAATCTCTTGGGCCAGTCCATTAAGTTGACAAGATGAGCCCAACCCATGTTCTTCAGGCCAAGGGCAAAAATTGCTCAGATAGAAATACCCCTAAAGCCCTAACTCAATCCTATATAACGAGGTTTTCTTCTGACCAAAGGACACAATAAAAAATACATACATTCAGAAATACATAGTTGCTCTTCAGTGGTGATCTGCAAGTCTTCCGCATACAAAGAAGTCTTCGCTCCAAGTGTTGAGCCGCAAGTATTCTGTCAAATCAAGAACATTAGTGAAGAGAAAAATCAGAAGATGACATCTTTTATTAAAGATTTCATAACGATTTTAACCTTTGCATAAATTCAAATTCAAATATTATTGTTTGCTTGCTATTTTTCCTCTCCTGTTTGCTATTTTTCAGAGACGAAACTTTAGACGCTTACATATGATTTTACCATCAAAACAAATAAATGAGGGTAACCTTTTGACTAGGTGGAGTCCAATCTCAATAATAATAAAAATGTTTTCATAGGACATACATTACCTTGGAGGTCCTAATTGGGGCATAGTAGGGTCAGTTGAATAACAACAAAGACACTTTTAGCAGTTCATGTGTATTGTTGGACAAAAATTCTCCGAATAGTTCAAGGTTCTTTTGGCCATTTTGCTATTTTATTAAAAATTTTAAGCACTGAACTTCCGTCAATTTTAAGGACCAAATATACATTATAGATTTATTAAAAGTTATACGTGAAATTACAAGGACTAAAATTGGGTACCATCCTAACAAAAATTCTTAATTTTCATTATAAAACAACAAGTTCTTTAGGGTTAATTTAAATTTCAAACGGGCTGCTAGGTGGGAGTTGATTTATTTTGTATTTTATTTTTAGTAACAATCAGGTTGCTGTCGAAACTTAAATAAATCTGGCTAGGTGATAAGTGAAATATGAGTTCATAGAAAAGTCATATTTTTTGTTAAAGAGAGAGAGAGAGAGAGAGAGAGAGAGAGAGAGAGAGAGAGAGAGAGAGAGAGAGAGAGAGAGAGAGAGAGAGAGAGAGAGAGAGAGAGAGAGAGAGAGAGAGAGAGAGAGAGAGAGAGAGAGAGAGAGAGAGAGAGAGAGAGAGAGAGAGAGAGAGAGAGAGAGAGAGAGAGAGAGAGAGAGAGAGAGAGAGAGAGAGAGAGAGAGAGAGAGAGAGAGAGAGAGAGAGAGAGAGAGAAGAGGACTTTAGCATAAAATTAAAAATATTTGACAGAATATTTGGGCAGTTTCATTTCTTGGTAGAAAACTCAAGATTTTATTTGCTTAATGTATGACTCTTTTTTGTTATGTTTGAGGCTTTAAGCATCTACTTGTTGAATGTTTTGAAATAATATAACTTGGTAACACAAATATATAGTATTGTAATTTATAATCTTTTACATACACTTCAATAAAAGAAAAAATAATTTACCTAACTATTAGATATTCAGGTGTAGTGGTATATTATATCTCGAGTTCAAATCTTTACGTATGTATTCATTATATTTAAAAAGTGTTTGTTGGGCGTTAATTCAGATTCACTTAGAGCTTAAATCTCCTTTTGTCTATAATTGGTGAAAAACATATAAAAAAACTCAACTTTTAAAAGAGTGGAAAGGAACAAGTAATTTGTTGGGCGATTATTTTAATATGTATACATTCTTTTATGCCAAATCAGTTAATTAACTTTTAACATAAAAAAAATAACTGTAAACATAATAACTCAAAAATCACATGTGACTGAAGATTAAAGTTGAAATGAGTATGAGTGTTTTTACTTTATTTTGTTAGACTAATAGATAAAAAATATTCCGGACACTATGCAACATATTAATGAAATAATTTTTCTGTTACTTTAATTTTTGAACAAAACTCCAAAAGTATAATTTTTAGAAAGAAAAAAAAAAAGGTCCGGCAAAAATTAGTTAAATAAGAGGGATATATACTTTGTTAAATACAACATTTTGATGGATTATGGCTTTATCCATTATTACATTATGTGATACATAAAAAATATTGAATGATTAAACTACAAGAAGAGTAGACAATGTGGTAAAGCTACTATAAAAAGATACTACAAAGAATAAAAAAAGATTAATAAATTATAAGTAAAGACGAATAAGAAGAAATGTTAATATTATGACATGGTCATACCAAAATGGTCATTACATAAAAGTTGAATTTATGTCGTTGTCTAATGATTAATTGAATCGTTATACGCGACAAACAAATTTAATTAACGATCAAAATACATATGATATTGAAACTAATAATACAATACATTATACGACAACAACAATAAAAATTAAATTAATACGCCAATTTTTTTTGGGTTTAATGTCTTAAATTTTTTATAAATTATATAATTCTATTTTAATTTTTTTTAAACCAAAGTACATATATGTCCCAAACTAATATCTCCCAACTAATGACATGTCATTTTAAAAGCAAACTCAAGGCCAACAAGATGATGTCATGTGTTCAAATGTTGTCGCAGCTATGCGTAAAAATAAAAACGAATCAAAAGCTGCCAAGTGTTCTAAAAGGCGTGTCTTGGCCAATTACAAGCAATTTATTTGTAATATATAGAGAGATGCATGCATAAAAATAATATTGCCTCTACAAAAGAAGAATATAACCACACATTGAAAACTTTAAGTATCTCTTCTTGTTTACAGATTTAATAATATTTTACACAAATGAATACTGTTTAGTTTTTTTAGAGATCCAACTATATATTGTTCCTTTCATAAAAAATCTAAGGTGGAGATTGTAATGGGTTCAATAGGACGGGAAGATCTATCCTTTCCATAGATCTATTAGAAAATTCATTTTCACTAAAGCGCCCATATCGTTTCACAATATGCCATTTTCAAGAAAAAGTGTACTAAACCAGCAGTCCTCTTATTTGTTACTATATATCAAGTACTTATGAAAACTTTTGTTTTGTCCCTATTTACAACTTCTATTGAAAAATGGTTGGCTAGATCTATGGGAAGTTCATATTTTCCCGTTCCTGTTGCTCCCATAACTATCACCACCTCTTAAGGGGCTTTCCACTCGAGAGTGTATTCGCATTAGAGACTGTAATGGAATCTTTCACTCCATAGTAAGACTCAATCTTGCTCAGACTCGGGTACAGACGTCTAATAAAAATGTAGATCTAGAGGTGAGATCTTATATGATTAATATTTGTTAAACATATTTTTATATAGATCCTTGTTTGGCTATGAATGAGGTAATTTGGATAAAACTAATTCCAGTATCTACTTTTTACAATAGAGTTATGAAAAAATTATCATTTATATGCAAATTGATGCTTACAGTTTTGGCGAAGAGGACAGCATTCTAAAAAAATTACAAATGTTTAGACTCGAAATTTTACTCTAGTCGTTCATTGTCGCTTCGCCAGAGCTCATCTTTTGATGGTGGTGAATTCCTCTGGCTTGTTTCTCTGGAAAAGGTAAACTCTTCCATTTGTTTGTTTTTCTTGTCTACTATGCTTGTAAATAGGTTATTTTCTTCGTTGTAGATTTGATTTAGTCCTAATTACTATCTTTCATGATTTCATACATGTTTAAAATTTTCTCTTTTTTGTGCATTTGTTTCATTTTTATTCTTGTCTCTTTTAATATGATGTAATCTTTTGCTCTTGGTGGGTTTAGATTCCAGATGTTAGTATGTCTAATTTAATGACCTTATTGGCCTTTTATTTGTTTATTCGATCTTTTTAATTTTTAGAGCTTTCATGTAGTGATATTTATGACTTCATGGGAATGACAATTCGATCACCGGGTCATTCGTTTGGATTTGTCGCAAGCTTACGTATTTCGGAGCCTCTCTAGTTTGACGGTTGACTTCAGTCGAAAGTTCAGAAAGGCAATGTCAAAGTGCAATTATGACAGTTTCATCATCTCTTGAAGGGCCATTTTTCCTAGGGGCATGGGTTGTTTAGGCCTCGGGACTTCTAGTGAGAATTTATGTCATTAGGTTTTCGATCGTGGTGTGTTGTTGACCCAAAAGTTTACAACTTGTTTTCTATTTCTTTTCCTATTCTTTTCTTATTACTTGGTGTTTATTCTTTTGCTATCTTTTGATCTCAGACGGTCGTTTCCTTATGAGTACTCTTTTTTGTAGTCATACTACATTTCTTACCCCTGTAGATTGCAGTGAAGTTATCACCATTTATTTTTAGTCGTGTGGAGACTCTTGGGATGGAAAAGATTAGGGTGAGCTCCTGCCATCTTTAGCTACAGGTTAAACGTCTTATTTTTCTAGGCTTAGTCATTATATTGTTTAGATAAAACATGTACTTGTGTTGTCACTCTAAAAGCCTTATACTCATATTTAAGATAATATGATTAATATATAATAACTTATTTATGGTCTTGGGATGGTTTTGTTAATTACCTTTCTCCTTGTTCTATGCTCTTACTTCTTGTTGTTTTCTTTCGCTTTGTGGTCCGTTGCTTATGGCTCGGGACTACGGGTTAGGATTACCTACAAGAAGGGTGTTATATGCATCATCATGTCCTGAGAAATTGATTGTGACATCTATAACTCATGATTATTTTAGTTTCCTTCTTTGCCTCATCTAAATTGGCTATTGCCTGTATTGGTATCTTTCTTGTCCTGTTTATTGTGTTCAACTGTTGTGATGTATTTCCTTTGTTTTGTTGTTTAGTCCCCATAGTCATAGTTGCTTGAGTATCTTTAAATTATTTTGATTTCCTAGAAATAATGGGTAGTCTTTACCATATTTGTGCATGAATTCATTTCACTTGACATTCTATTATCCCTTGGCATTTAGGTGATGGGCCAGAGAGGCCCAGAACGTTCTGATTAAGTCTCCGTGTGTTGGCTTGAAGTTTGTAAAGGAACTTAATATGAAAGGATGAGAAATCTTATATTGTAGGTGTAAAACCAAGAAATTTAAAGTGTCAAATTAAATGTGCAATGACTTGAAAAAAATTAAGTCTTTGATTCGGGTTCTTCTTAACCCCTCTTCACCTTATTTTTTCATTTTTTATTGCACTTAATTATTTTCATTGTATATTTTGGTTAATTTATTTATTCTTGCAAGTCTAGTTTACAATTATATTTATTTGATGTGGATTCTATTAATTTAAGTTGAAGGAATCCTTTAGTAATGTTATCATATGTGTCTTTTAAATTCTCTTTACTTTGTCAAATTACTTAACTTATCAATTTTGAGTGATTATCAATTTTTGTTCATCACTTGTTCAATTTTTTTAAAAAAAATAACTCAATTTTTTTGTTGAAATAATTGATTCATGTTTTTTTATCACTTGTTTTAAATTTTCTAGAAAAATAAGTTTTAGTCAAACAAATGTTCGCCGGTTAACCGCATATTGTTAGCGTACATTTCAAGGGCTAACAAGTTTTTTATATCTAAATAGGAACCATGTACTTGTTCTTTGAGCTTCAAAAGAATTTTCTATTGTATTTTTTTTCCAGATTAACTGAAATGTTCCTTGATTTCCTTTGTTATACAGTTAAGCATATTTAATTCTAATTTACTTAGATGTATTGTTTTTGTCAATAAAACCTAACAAATGAGGGTAAACTTTTTTCATGGTGGAGTCTAATCTCAAAATATTAAAAAAGTTTTCATAGGGGATGCATCACACTTGGAGTTACTAATTCGGGTATAATTAGGTCAGTTTAGTAATAGTAAAGACATTTTTATCCTATTTCAATAGTTCAAGTGTATTCTTGGACCTAAAACTCACAAATTACTCAAGGTTCCTTTTTGCCATTTTCTCTATTTTATGATAATTTTGTTAAGCACTCAATTTCCATCAATTTTAAGGTCCAAAAATACATTATAGATGTATTAGAAGTTATATGTGAATAAACATCCTAACTCACCGACCAAAATTGTTATTTTTCCTTTTACAAAATGACGTTGATGTTAGTGTGTAAATACACTGAGTTTTATACCCTTCTTTCCTATTTATAACTTTTATTTCATGGCTACTTTAGTATCTCTTTTTTAGTTACTTGTGTTATAATTTTCGTATTAGTTGGTGTTAATGCTTTGGTATCTTTTTAGTTTAGTTGCGCATTTCCTGAAGAGTACTCCTTTTGGTACTCAAACAATACTTCAACACCTTGCAGATTTAAGTTAAGTTATAATTCTTTTATTTTGAGTCGTGCAAAAAAATTGGGATGTCGAAGATTACGGTGAGCTCCTGGCTTCTAAAGCTTCCGGTTTATATTTGTCTTGGATAGTCTTAGTCATTATGTTTTATATAGAGAAAACATTTACATGTATTGAAATTGTGAAAGCCTTGTACTCATATTTCAGATTAGATGATCAACAACTAAGTTATATGAGGTTTTGGGATGGTTTTGTTAATTACATTTATCTGTGTCGTTCTATGTTCTTACTTCTTGTTATTGTCTTCGCTTGGTACTACGCTGCTTATGGCTTTAGACTACGGGTTAGGATAACCTACAAGCAGGGTGTAGTAGGTGCCATCATGACAAGAGAAATTGAAAAGTGGTATCAATAATTCATGATTATTTTTTTCCTTCGTTTCCTATTCTAAATTGGCTATTGCTTATATTGTTGTCTTTCCTGTCTAGTTCAGGTGTTCAGTCCCCATATTCATAGTTTCTTGTCTATCTTCAAATAATTTTTATTTCCTATTCTTTATCATATTTGTGCATGAATTCCTTCAACTATACTCCCTACTTTCCCTTGGCATTTCATTATTTGGCAGAGGAGGCCCAAGTTCTTCTGATTGAGTCTGTCTGCCTCGGCTTGAAGTTTGAAAAGAAAGATAATATGAAAGTTTCAGAAAGCTAATATTGTAGGTGTAAGGCCAAGAAATTTAAAGCTCTATCTTGAATGGGTAAAGACACAAAAAATTGAGTCTCCAATATGGGTTCTTCTTAACCCGTCTTTCACCTTATTTCTTCATTTTCGACTGTAGTTAATTATTTCCATTGTATATTTTAGTCAAATTTATTTTTTTGCAAGTTTAGCTTACAATTATATTTATTTGATTTGAATTCTATTTGTTGAACTTGAATGAATCATCTAGTAAAGTTGTCATATGTGGGTCTCAGAGTCTCTTTACTTTGTCATATTATTTCACTTATAAATTTTGCGTAATTATCAATTTATGTTCATCATTTGTTCAATTTCGTAAAAATGAACTCAAAGATTCTTGAAATAATTAATTCAAGTTTTTCTTATCATGATCTTTAAATAAAAATATAAAAACATCAAGTTATATTCTAAGAAATGATTCGCCGGGTAACCGCATATTGTTAACATACATTTCAAGGGCTAACAATGTGTTACATGGAAATAGGAACCATGTAACTTTTATTTGGACTTCACAAAAATTCTATTTTAGATTTTCGTGAGATTAACTTAATGCTTCTTCATTTTCTTTTGTTATATAATTAAGCATATTTAATCATAGTTTACTTAGATGTATAGTTTTAAATTACAAAACCAAGTAAATGAGGTAACCTTTTCATGGGGATACATGGCACTTGGTGGTCCTAATCGGGGCATAATTGGGTCAGTTTGCTAACAACAAAGGCACTTTTATCCTATTTTTAATAATTAAAGTATATTGTTGGACCCCACCACCCTAATAGATCAAGGTTATCTTTTTAGCCATTTTGCTATTTTATGATAAATGCTAAGCACTCAAATTTCATCTATTTTAAGGACTAAAAAATTATAGATTCAATAAAAGTTATATGACAATATTATAAGGATCAAATTTGGATAACTTCCTAATTAAAATTGTTATTTTTCCTTTTATGAAATAACATGGTTGTTGGGGTTAATATAAATTTCAAGCGGGCTGCCAGGTGGGAGTTTATTTTAGTTTTATTTTATTTTAAGTTTCAATCAGGTTGCTACATTTCTTTTTAGTCATCAAAACATCAATAAATCTTGCTAAGTAATAAGTGAAATATGGGTACATAAAAAAGTGATATTTTCTGTTAATAAAATTGAGGGGAGAAGATGACTTTAGCATATGAATAAAATATTTGACCGATTATTTTTGTATCGAAGTTTAATTTCTTGATAGACAACTCAAGATTTTATTTTCTTAATGTTTGACTCTTTTGTTTTATGTTTAAGGCTTTAAGCATGTACTTTTTCTAGAGATTTGGATCGGAACTTGTTGAATGTCTTGAATGAATATAATTTTTAAAAAAACAAATAAATAGTATTGTAATTTATATTCATTTACATACACTTCGATAAAAAAAAAATTAATTTTACTAATAATTAATTAATGTGGTGGAGTGGTAAATACTATCTCGAGTTAAAATCTCTATATATATGAAGTTGTCATGTTTAGAAAGTGTTTTGTACCCCCAATATCAAACTTTGCAATGTGAATTCAAATTTAGTTGGAGCATAATTCACTTTTGTCAAAAATCGGTAAAAAAACATAAACAAAACATCATTTTTGAAAATAGAGGAAAGGCACAAAGTATATCTCGGGCGATCATTTTAATATCTCTATATTAATTTAAGCTTAAGGCACTTAACCATGTTTTATGAAAAAAAAAATCATTTTAAATATAATAACACAAAAATCACATTTGTCGGAAGATTAAACTCAAATGAGTATGAATTTTGTACATTATTTTCTTGGACTAATGATACAAAATATTCCGGACATTAGACAACTTAAAAACAAAATAATTTTTTAGTACTATAATTTTTGAACCAAAATCCAAAAGTATGATATTCACAAAAAAAAAAGTCCGACTAAAAATAATCATATAAGAGGGATATATTGTATTGTATTTAATCGAATACGACATTAAAATGGATAGTAGTATTTCCCGTAATTGTAATATGTGATACATAAAAAATATTGGATGATTAAACTATGAAAAAAGTAAACTACGAGGTAGAGCTACAATAAAGAGATACTACAAACTACAAAGTATGAAATAAGATTAATAAATTATAAGTATAGAGGAATAAGAAGAAATTTTAAGATGATGACACTCTCATACGAAACTTCTCATTACATACAAATTGAACTTGTGTCGTTTTCTAACGATTAATTGAATCGTTATATGATACATTAAAATTAATTAACAATCAAAACTCACATCATATTTAAACTAATAATATAATACATTATAGGACAACAACAATCCAAATTGAATAAATATTTCGATTTTTATTATTTATTTGGTGTAATGACTTAAATTTATTACAAATTATATAATTCCATTTTTATTATTTTAACCCAAAGTAAACTTATGTCCTAAGCTTATGTCGCCCAACTTATGACACGTATGTTCGAGAAAATTCAACGCCAAATAGATGATGCCATATGCTAAACAGTCGTGGCAACCATGAGTAAATGTAAGAACGAATCAAAAGTTGTCAAGTATTCTAAAAGGCGTGTCTTCTCCAATTACAATTAAAATTTTCCAATATATAGTTATATATATGCATTAAAACAACAATTTCTTTACCAAAATAAATAATAAAATCACACATTGAAAACTTTAAGTATTCCTTCATGTTTACAGATTTAATAACATTTTATATGATAAATATTGCTAGTCTATTAGAGATCCAACTATATATGGTTCCTTTCATAAAAAAAAAACTAAGGTGGCGATTGAAATGGGTCCAACGAGATGGGAAGATCTTGAATTTCCATAGATCTATTAGCCAATTCAATTTCAATAGAGGTCCTGATATCTTGTCACAATATGTCATTTTCAAGAAAAAGAGTACTCAACCCGCAGTCTCCTTCTTTGTTACTATATATCAAGAACTTTTGTTAATTTTTATTTTGTCCCTATTCACAACTTATATTGGAAAATTGTTGCCAAGATATATGAAAAGTTCAGATATTGCCATTCCTATTGCTCTCATAGCTATCACCACCTCTTTAGGGGATTTCAACTCCAGAGCGTATTCTCATAAGAGGCTGTCATGGGATCTTTCACTCCGTAGTAAGAACCAATGTTGCTCAGAATCGGGTACAGACGCCTAATAAATATGGAGATTTAGTAGTCCGATCCTCTATGAGAAATGTTTTCTATATTTTTTGATATAGATCCTGGTATGGATCAAGGTGCTGTGATTCGGCTAAAACTAATTAAAGTATCAACAGTAGAGTCATGAAAAAATTATGAGATATTATACAAATTGAAGTTAACTATTTTGGGGAAGATGACAATATTCACACAAGAAAACCAGAAAGGCTTAGACTCGAAATTTTACTCTTGTCATTCATCGGAGCTGCGCTAGAGCTCGCCAAAGATCATCTTCTGATAGTGGTGAATTCCTCTTTCTCATTGCTCTGGAATAGGTAAAAAATTTCATCGTTGGATTTTCTTGTCTACTATGCTTGTAAATAGTTTATTTGCTTTGTTGTGTATTAGATATAGTTCTTATTACATTCTTTCGTGATTTCATTTTATCATTGAGCTTAGACACTAATTTATTATTTTTCTAGTATGATTTAATTATGTTTCTCTTGTTGTTATGAAGAATTCAATATGTCTTGATTCATCTATAAGATTTTCTCTTTTTTTTGCAGTTGTTTTGATCAAAGCTTAGTTCTGGTCTCTTTAATATGATATAATATTGATCTAGGTGGGTCTAGATTCTAGATGATAATATGTCAATTTTAATGACCATATATGTCATTTTCTTTGTTTTTCAATATTTTGACTAATTAGAGCTTTCATGTCGTGATATTTATGACTTCATGGGACTTACAATTCAATCATCGGATCTTCGTTTCGATTTCATGCAAGTTTACGTATTTCGGAGCCTTTGTACTTTGATAGTTGACTTCAATCGAAAGTTCAGAAAGACGGTTTCAAAATGCAATTATGACGATTTCATCATCTCTTAAAGGGCCATTTTGGCTAACCTGCCGGTTTGTTTAGGCCTCAAGACTTCTAGTGAGAGTTTTTGTCAATAGGCTTCCGATCAAGGTGCGCTGTTGACCTACAAATTTACCCCTTGTTTCCTATTTCTATTCTTTATTTCCCGGCTACTTTAGTATCTCGTATTTATTTAGTTTTTCTATTCTTTTCTTATTACTTGGAGTTTATTCTTCCTCTATCTTTTTAGATTAGTCGGGCGTTTTCTGATGAGTATTCTTTTTGGCACTCATACTCTACTTCTACCCCTTGCAGATTGTAGTTAAATTATCACCGCCTATTTTTAGTCGTGGGGAGAATCTTGGGATGAATAAGATTAGGGTGAGATCCTGCCATCTGTAGCAACAAGTTTATGTCTATTTTGTCTAGGCTTAGTCTTTATATTGTATTGAGATACAACCTGTTCTTCAGTTGTAATTGTGGAAGCCTTGTACTCATATTTCAGATAAGATTATTAAGTACTAACTGATTTTGGGTCTTGGGATTGTTTTGTTTAGTTACCTTTTTCCTTATTCTATGCTCTTACGTCTTGTAGTTATCTTTCTCTTGGTAGTCCATTGCTTATGACTTCTGACTACGGGTTAGAGTTACCTACTAACAGGGTGCAGTAGGTGCCATCATGACCTGAGAAATCGAGTTGTGACATCTATAATTTGTGATTATTTTAGTTTCATGTCATGTTCGTTGTGATCATCTTTTGTGAGTTAATTCCATTGTATCATTGATCATTCGCCATATTCATGGTTGATTTTGTATCTTTGTATAATTTTTATTTCCATCACTAACGGGCGCTAATATTTAGCATATTTGTGCATAAAAACATTCCATTTGACTCCCTATTATCCATTGGAATTTTGATGTTTGCCCACTGAGGCCCAAAATCTTCTGATTGAGTCTTCCTACCTCGGCTTGATGTTTTAAAAGGAAGCTAATACGAAAGTATGAGAAAGCTAATATTGTAGGGGTAAGTCCAACAAATTGAAAACGTCAAATAAAATAAGCAAAGACTCATAAAAATTGAGTATCCAATCGGGTTCTTGTAAAATCCTATTCACCTTATTTCTATATTTTTATTATAGTCAATTATTTCTATTGTATATTTTAGTTAGATTTATTTTAGTTGCATATTTAGCTTACAATTATATTTATTTGATTAAAATTCTATTAGTGGAACTTCAACGAATACTCTACTTTGTCAAATTATTTGACTTATCAATTTTTATATCACTTGGTCAATTTCTTAAAAATTAACTCAAAGTTGCTTGAAATAATTGACTATATTTTTTTTTATCACATGTTTTAAATAAAAAATAAAAAATGAATTTTTAGTTGAATATGTGTTTCGCCGGATAACAACATATTGTTAGCATACATTTCTAGGGATAGCAACTTATTTACATGGAAATAGTAATCATCTATTTGTTCTTTGAATTCAACAGAATTTTCTATTTTAATTTTATTTGAGATTAACTGAAATGTTTCTTGATTTTCGTTTGCTATATATTTAACCATATTTAATCCTAATTTACTTAGATGTATAAGGGTAACCTTTTGTGAAGGTGGAGTCCAATCTAAAAATAATAATAAAAAAATTCATAGGGGATGCGTGACACTTGGAGGTCCTAATTCGGGTATAATTGAGTTAGTTTGCTAAGAACAAAGGCATTTTTATCCTATTTTAATAGTTCAAGTGTATTGTTGGTCATAAAATCCAATAATTCAAGGTTCTCTTTTGCCATTTTTGCTATTTTATGATAATTTTGTTAAGAACTCAACTTCCGTCAACTATGAGGATGAAATATACATTATAGATTTATTAAAATTTATACGTGAATAAAAATCCTAAGTCACCGACCAAAATATTTATTTTTCCTTTTATAAAATAGCGTTGATGTTAAAGTGTAATGACATTTTCCCTTTGTCATTGAAAAGCCAACATGGAAAATATTTGGGCCAAAAAACTTTTTGGTAGTCAAGGCTTGGACTAAATTGAAGTTAGTTAGGTCAAGAGAAAGTTTGTAATAAATGATAGATTTATTTATGGCTTTGATTATGTGAGTAGATATATAAGACATTAATAAACATTTACGACTTTACAAAATCAAATTCAGCTGAGTCGAACTCCCTAAATTCATCATAGTGCAAACGGGTATCTTCTAAGTGTCATGGGATGAAGGTGTGTTGTGAAGTTGAGGGAATGAAACAATGAATCAGTTACGTCATTCTCTTTAAGCCACCACGTATTGGGATTGCCATACCGAATCATTTGCAAATTTAGTTAGATTAACCTAGCAAATTGCCATTATTCTGCAAGCTTCGTGATAGAGTTCTAGGAGACAACCCTAGTCGAATTCTTGAAACGTTAACGAGTTTGTGTTCTAAAGGAATATTTTCACACCCTAATTCCATTTAGAGTTTTCATGCAGTAATATATATGACTTGATGTGATTGGAAATTCGATCATCAGGTCATTCATTTGGATTTTGTTCAAGATTACGTATTTTGGACCCTTTGTACTTGGATGGTTGACTTTGTTTCAATGTTTAGAAAGACAATCTCAAAATACAATTATCATTTCTTGAAGGGACAATTTAGGTTAGAGGCATGATTTGTTTGGGCCTCAGGACTTACTATAAGATTAATCGTGAGGCTTCCTATCTAGGTTGGTAGTTGACCTTAATATTTAGCCCTTATTTCCTATTTCTATTATTTATTTGTTGTCTTCTTTAGTATCTCATGTTTAGTTACTTGTGTTATGCTTTTCTTACTACTTGGTGTTTATGCTTTTACTATCTTTTAAGCTCTGTTGGTCATTTCCTGATGAGTATTCTTTTTGGTGCTTAAGCTACACTTCTACCCTGGAGTGCTTTTTAGTAATGACCATTGATTTTGAGTGGTCTGGGGAATCTTAAGCTGTCTAAAATTAGGGTGATCTCCTGGTGTTTAGGCACTAATTTACTTGTAACAACCTGAACCATCATTGATTATGAGGAATAAAATGTGAGAAATAGCTGGGACAGTTCCTTTAGGGGGGCGCCATACGTTGTTATTGAGACGGTGCCAATGCGACATAAGTTGGCGCCAGAGAGGGATAGGAAAAAAAATTGTAATTTATGTGAAATCCTATTTTCCCCATCTTTCTAAAATACGGAAATAAGTCATAAAAAATCCTAAAAACCTGAGAAATACTCCTCTTAGCCTTGCAATGAAGGAGATTTCTAGCGTTAAGATGATGATATCTTGCATATGCTTGGTAAAATTAGTCATTAGAAAGCTTAGAAAGCAAGGATCAAAGTTAATAACTTCGTGCATCTGCTTGGCACCCTGGTATGATAGGTTTTATGAGTTGAGTAGTTTATATCTCTGCTCAGTACGTATTATATGTGAATAAATAGTAGGATTAACGTGTAAGCCTTCGTGCACCGAATGATTTATGATTTAAGTCCTAGAAAGAAGCCTTAAAAATAAATTAGGGTTGAGTATGGTCGAATTATGGTTTGTTGAAACGCGTGTAGGTGATAATTGTGATTCTATGATGTTGCAATGTATTCTCTTTGTTGTCCTGTAATGTTGCATTAGTGATTCACACTTGTTGTAAATGAGATAGATGAATAATTATGTGCCATGAAATAGTTCATGATTGTATGATTATTGAAAATATACTTGTACGTGTGACTATAGTTTGTTTATTGATAAGATTACAACGTTTGGGCATAACAAAAGAGGATCGAATTGCCACATTTTGTCATAAAAGATGGATCAGATTCCCATATTTTTGCATAACTAAATAGGATTGGATTGCCACATTTTGGCATAACTAAGCAGGATCATGTTACCACATTTCGATATAACTATGGGATTGGGTACCACGTTCCTGTGGATATTCAATTTGTGTTTGGGTTCCATGAGAGGACCAGTTACTTGACATGATTGTGATATTGGAGAATTGCTCTTCATGTTGATGTTATTGTATCTGTTCTAAATCTGAATGTTATGATATTGTTTTGTTGAATCGTATAAGTTGCACTTATTTGTTATATTTTGTGATTGTTTATGTTGGATTTTCCTTGTAAAAAAGGGGAAACCTATGGTATAATGGAAGGGAAAATGGTTCAAGTGATAATTAATGGATAACGATGGTTTACAATGTGTTGTAATTGCAGAAGGGAAGTAGAGGTAGCATATGTGATGAAATATGCTTAGGTAGGTTTTAACTTGGGTATGGAGATTGGGCTTAATGTTTAGCAAGTTATGTAGTGTACAATGTTACCATGATTGACTAATGTGACAGGAACGTAAGAGTGTGGGAAACGTTTAGTTGAAGTGCTTGTTGGTAGATTTGGGGGTTTTGTTAATGTGTTAGTATGTTTAGGATATGATCTTTAATAGGGTAAGTAAGTTGTTACGAAGGTTGTTAGAAATCACAGTACTCTGTAGATGGAAGGTATTCAAAGAAGAGCCAAAACTGGAGAAGCGAGAGGTTTAATTCATGATCTTACTAGTTTATATCTTATGTTATGTGGTAGACGTCGGGTTAATCGATGATACCTACCAGTACGAGTGGTTGTACTGATATTGCTCTAGCTATGTCTTTTGACATTGTTTGTATGAAGGATTGGTGACGCTTAACTAGGTGAAGATGAAGAAATTGAATGTGGTTGATGCCGAGAGGGTAGAACTAGTTGCATACCAACTAAAGGGTATCACTATAATCTGCTTCGACCAATGGAAAAAGGAATAGGGTTGAGGATGCACAAATAGTAAGTTGGGTTGCATTTCTTATGGGATGTTTCCTTCCCCGTGAGTTGTGATAGGCAAATATTAGGGAATTTCTAACCCTTAATTAAGAGTCTATGAGTATTCATGAGTACGGTCTGATGTTTGCACAACTTCCTGGCTATGCTCCAGAGGTGGTTGCTAACATGAGGAGTAATATTAGATTATTTGTTGTTGGATTTTCATGACAACAAAGAAAGGAAGGCAAGGCAATAATTTTAATAGGGAATATGGGCATAGTAAGGCTAATGATCCATCTGCAACAAGTTGAAGAGTATAAGCTGAAGGATAGAGAAGGGTTTCATAATAAGTGGCTAAGACCTCATACAACGAGTTCATGAAGCAAAATATTAGTTTGAATTTTTCCTTCCAATAGAAATAGAAAGAACCTACCCCACGATTTGCTAGTGCCTTTAAACCCAGAAACAAAGGTGGGCATAAAAGTCGGAGTTCAAAACCCTTTAGATATAAACGCGCCAAGTCTCAAGGTACTCAAGCACAAAGAGGTAACTAGGATCCTACATGTTCTAGGTTTGGTGTAGCCCACCTAGGTATTTGTCGTTAGGGCTCTAGGTGGGTTTTCAAGTGTGGTGAGACTGACATTTCATGCGAGAGTGTCACAAGAACTTGCAAGGAAATGGTATTTGCGAGGGAACAAAACGATGGTATAGAATCAAAAATCTCCAGGAGCAAGAGGATTTTCCATATGTCATTAGTGATATGATACATGTCTTTTAATTTACTGTTTATGCTTTTCTAGACCTACGAGTGAGTTATCTTTTATATATTTCAGGAATTTATATGCTATTCCTGGGCAACTTAGTGAACCATTCAGTGTTTCCACACCTGTTGGAAAGTCCATTAAAGAAGAGAGAGTCTATTGTCATTGTCCCATTTTTGTTAATCGAGAGACTACCATGGATGATATAATTGAGTTAGACATGGTACAATTTGAAGTCATCTTGGTATGGAATGACTTCATGCCTATTATGTATCAATAGATTCAACAATCGAGTTGTCAAGTTTCACTTTCCAGTGAACCAGTTTTAGAATAGAAAAGCAATTCAATAGTGCCTATGGGTCGTTCTATTTCATACCTTAAGGCAAAGAAGTTAGTTTTCAAAGGACGTATCAATCACTTAGTCCATAATGACTCAAGTGTTGATATACCTCCTATTAAGTAAGTTCCAGTTTCACTACTAAAAGAATTTCCAGAAGTCATTTTTCATGATTTATCTAGAGTCCCTCTTGAGAGAGAAAGACATTATTACAGATACTCGTCCTATCTCTCTTCCACGATATAGAATGGTGCAGTAGAGTTGAAAGAGAAGTTTGAAGGAATTACAAGAGAAGGTTTTTATTTGACTAAATTAACTTAGGTAGTAGTTACCTATCAATGGTTTGAAACTAGGACGAAAAGTTTCCAATCGAATTGGCTACTAGCAGTTTTGACTTTACCGGAAAGTACTCAAGTTTTTGTTGTGTATTGTGATGCCTCTAGAGTTTGTTTTGATTGTGTGTTAATAAAGAATGGTAAAGTTATAGCTTATGCCTCCAAAATGTTTAAAGTTCATGAGAAAATTACCCCACTCATGACTTAGAGTTGGTTATTGTAGTATTTCCTTCGAAAGATGACGTCATTATCTTTGTGGTGTTCATGTGGAAGTATTCACCAATCACAAGAGTTTTTGGCACGTGTTTAATTATAATGATCTTAATCTCAGGCAATGGAGGTTGTCTATGGGTAGTATCACCCATTTGAGGAAGATAAGAGCAAAAGAGGTGCATAGATTTGCATGATTAAGAGATTAATTAATAAATTACATATAAGGAGGAGAGGGAGTGATGAATGAGTCTAAATCATCATTAGTGTCAGAAGTAAATGGCAAGAAATACCAAGATACTATCTTTTTAAATTAAAGGAATCTGTTCAGAAGCTAAAATTGATGACTTTTGAACAAGGGGAGATTGTGTATTGATATATCAAGGTAGGTTGTGTATATCAATGGTTTATGATTGAATCACTTTAAAGTTTAACCCATGAATCGTGTTATGCAATTTTATAAGAAGGGAAATAATTTTATAGAAAAGCTACTTGAAACTAAGGAGGATAGGAAGAAGAGATACCCAAATCTCTTTAAATTTGGAGAAGTCCCAAATTGAGGTACTAATTCTTTTCTTGGCATTGGTATTAAGTTAGCATGCTATGTTTATATTTTGTTGGGTGTATGAGCTTAATGTAAGATGTTACACCATAAGCCTAGTAAGAAGTAATCTCATTCGAGTACAAATGTTCCCAAGGGGGAGATATTGTAACATCTCGTAAACTGAGATAGCTTGGAAGAAGCTTAGAAGTTGAAATAATCACTTTTGAATTTTTTTTTTGGATATTTCCTCAAGTTGAGGAAAAGTGACTTTTTTGTAAACTTCAAATAGCCATATCCTCTAGCTCAGGATGAGTTACAGGTAGTTCTTGATATTGTTGGAAATCCCCTTTGAAAGATCTTTCCAATGCGTCGATTTTGCATGATTTCAATTTCGTATGTGTGAGTTATGCCTTTTGAATTTTTGTTGTTTGATTAAGGATAATCCAATACGGATTTAGGAAGGGAAAAAATGTGTTTTCCTTACCCAATTATTTTATTTTGTTTTTAGGTAGTAAATATAGTTTTAAACTTATCTTATTCAGTTCACTCTTTTAAAAAACAAGTTAGTGTTTTGAGAGGTGAAAATAAGAGGATAAAAGAGGAGAAAGGAGAAAAGGAAGAAAGAACGTTCAAGATCATCGAAGTTTGGCCTGTGGAATTCGTCAGGGGGTGATACCTAAAAAGGTATGTGTTATATTTTTTTTGGATTATTTTAACCACACAACAATTTGTTTAATACTGCATGTTTTGAGTAAATTGAATGATGAACATTGAAGTTCTTGGATAATAATGGTTGATTTCTTGTTTGTTGAGTTGAGTATGCTTTTAATGATTGGATTTGTGTTTACGGGTTGTTTTTTAAGTGTAATATATTGTGTGTTTTTGTTACTAGTGATTATAAGTATTTTGGGAAAGATTCATGGAAGTTTAAAAGACATAGAGATGAAAACGAAGAAGAAAAGTCAAAACGCGCATCCGTAGGGTCTTGGAGCGCCGAGCCTCCCATAGTCTCACTGCACAGTTTTCGTCTATAGGTCCTTGGGGCGGCGCGCTCACCTGAGTATCCCATCATAGGGTCTGAAGTTTGGGGCATGCGCCCCATGCCTCTCAAAGCGCCAAGGACGATAGTTCACCCCATTCACTCCCCAACTTTTCGTACTAGTTTCTTAGTGAAGTACCTGTATTTCCTAGTTGATCCAAACACTCTAAGGAGTGATGTTCCTATATTTCCTAGTTGATTCCAACACTCTAAGGTACGTATAAACATAATTAAATCATCTATAAACATGAGATCATGAACAATGAATCCATAATCCAATTCAAGGAAATTTGTTATCAAAGTCTAAGAAGCTAAGTGTTCAGTCTAAAGGTTAAGAAGTAAGACAACACAATGTTTCTCAAAGTTCAAAGAGTCTTATTTAAACGTTTTAACATCGTTTAAGGATCAAATTTCGAGTTAAATAAAGAATAAAAGTTGAAGTCTTTTCTTCAAAGAAGGATAAGGAGAACAATATTTCCTTAAAGAGTTGAGGAACATCTTTTAAAGAAATATAAGGGAACTAAGAATTTCCCGATGAGGTTTTTTCAAGACTCAAGTCTCAAGCTAACTAAAGAGTAAAGATTAAAGAGTTATGTTAAATTTATTTTCTTCAAAATTTTAGGGGGACTAAGCATCCCAAAATAGATTTTACCATTTAAACAAATAAGGAAACTAAGTTTTACAAAGAGCTTTCGGGCTAGTTTTTACAAAATAGTTATAATTTTATAAAATAATGACACCAGGGAAACTAATATTTCCATGATAGGCTTTGAGATATGTTTTTGAAAACTAATCTCAAATCATAGGAAAAGTTATTTTAAAAACATACAAGATAAGTATATTTTTGGGAGTATTATTTATCGCCGATGTGAGGATGCGAGTTTCATATAAATTCAAGCCTCCATGAAAATCATGTATCCATAATGTGTAGGAAAGAGTCATACTTTTTAGATGAATATTTTCACAGTTTAATAGTGGATTCATCAGGTAGTTCAATTCCTATACTCTGGGAAGGTTAAGATGGTCCTTTGCAGAGTGAGGTAAAATGTTGTACCATCACTGTAATTATTAAGTGATGGTTATCGGTTAATGAAACTCTTACAACAGTAAATGCATGGTTCCTCAAGAGGTTCTGATTAGTATGAATATGAGTATGAGACTTAATTCATGCATTGCACAAGTAGACTTCAAGAGGAAGCATGATATGTCCTTTATTAAGTATTTGAGTTTACATCACTTTATTTTGTATTTGACATATATCTCGAAGTTAACTGTATCTTTCCATACACAGAGTTGAAAACCATGTTTTAAAAAACTTTAATTTATATTGCATCTGGCTTTAAATTGTTATATAATGAAATGAGTAAGTTATTCATGAGGTGGCAGAGCCCATGTAAGTGTTCCTTCTTACACCTTTCAAGCTTAAGTAGTCGTTTAGCATTAAAATTCACAAACTCTTACATTCAATATATTGATACTGGTTGGCCTGTATCATCTTATGATGCAGACACTGCTAACAAACATTAGCATCCAACGCCTCCTTGATCAAACTTAAGCATTCAGAGTCAGTGGTGAGCCTCCTTGCATTCTGGAGGACACTTTAATTGATTTTCGTATTTCCTTTATAGAATGTTGTGGGGTTTGTCCCAACATTCGTATTACTAGGTAGACGCTTCATAGACAAAAATATAGTCAGACAGTCAGTTTTGGGTCTCTCTTTATTTATAAACATAAATAGATTTTTGACACTTAAGTGTCATTTTTGCCATGACTATTATTTTGAAGTATTTCCTTTATAGATTGTTGTGGGGTTTTTCCCAACATTCATCTTAGTAGTAGTAGAGGCTTCAAAGACAAATATATAGTCAGACAGTTAGTTTTGGGTCTCTCTTTATTTTCAAACATATATATTTTTTTGACACTTAAGTGTCATTTTTGCCAAGACTATTATTTTGAAGTATTTCTGATGAGAATGTTTCCATCTTTACAATTGAGTTAAGTTAAGTCTCCCACTGAGTATAATCCAGGCAAAGGGTTCGCACAAGGCCAAGAATAGTTGTTGGATGTCGTCCATGTCTAGGGTGTAAGCTTCTGGTGTTACACAACTTACCATAAATAGGAAACTTTAGTCTTTATAAAATTTTAAAAATTAAATGATTGTACACACTTCTCAACTACACTGACTAACTATGAATTCTCTAAATGACAATTATGGAAGTAGGGACAAGACCCATGATCTCCTAACAAATGAATATAAATGGAACCCTCCAGAACCAAGGAGCCTTACCATAGCTAACTTTAACTCTCGGATATATCAAAGAAGCTCTTGTTGATTATCTTGAGTACATGTCTCTGCATCATCAAAAGATGCAGTCCAAATGGCTCATTATGGGAAATGTACGAGAATGTAAGGGGAACTAAAACATAACATATAGGCTTGAACTTGATAAAAATGAAGCATACTTACCTCTTTTCAACTCAACTAAAATCAAGAAGAAAATGAGCATGAACTACTCAAATCGAGAACTCGGAGGTACTACTCATCTTAAGTCTATTTGACTTATAGGGTTCATGTGGAATTATGGGGATGGAAGATTTAACGAAAAGATTTAAAGGGTATCATGTAATAGTCACATGATTAGAAATATAACTTCAAATGAGATTAGGAACTCAATACTCAAGATTTGGACCTTGAAACTACAACTTCTCTCAACGATACTTAATTTGTAGAGTCTTTGCAGAATTTATGGACATGAACGACTCGACTCAAAGGTCTGCATACTACATGGAACTCATGTATCTAACTATTCTAATTCTATTCTTTACTTCCTCAATACTTAGTTCAATTTATTGATGTATCTTAAAGAATTCACAATTGAACTTAGAGGTTTTCTTGAATACTACTCTTAACTCTTACTTGAATGTGAATTATGAATTCAATTGTTTTCGTTAATGAAATGGAGTCTATGATGATGATAAGGTAAACTCATGAGTAAATTCTCTTCATACTCATACTCACTTGCTTGAATATTGAAACAAGTCACTAGAAGTTGTAGAAGACACTCTTCAAAAACGATCAACGGGACTCTCTCAAAAGGTTCGAAACAACTCTCAAAACTTAATCTTAATTTTACCTTCAAATTCAATCATTAATTTAAGGTTATGATTCAGGTTGTCAATGACTTATAAGTCTTTACAAGTTGTTTAAAGTGTTTAGAATCAAAAGGAGTGAAGATACACTTTAAATGAGCTTAAACGGGACAACCGAAAGTGTAGGGGTAGGCTACCCTTTCACGTTCCGGGAGCGGAGCACCAGACCCTAACATCAGATGTTTTATTATATAGAACTAAAATCGTGCTTCCCCAGCCCGTTGGGCAGGCCGCGCCAGCCTCTCCCCAGGAAATGTTTTGGAAAATTTCGCCTCTTGTATTCTCACCCTAAATCACTTTCAATCGATTTTTTTTCTCAAGTTTTAAATATATTCAATTATCTAACCTAAGTACACTCTAATAACCTTACAAAAAATACTCTAACGAATTACTTTTTTTCTAAAGATATCATCAAAACCCCAACAAGAAAAGATCTATAATGAACCTCAAGAACACCTATCAAAAATTTGTATCCTTCAAATTTTTGAGAATAAATTACTTTAACAATAATATGCTCGTGTGTTGGTGAGAAAACCCAACCCTATGAAAGCATACATACCTCTTTGGGATTAAACCCATGGCGAAATTCTGCAACAAGAGACAAGAATCTCACCGAACGCTTGATCCTCTCCTCTTCTCTCCTGTTTTCTCCACTTTTCTCTTCTTTTCTCTTCGGGAACTCTCAACTAAAATCCTAGGAGTATATTAGGATTATAAAACTAAACTCAAAAGGATTAGACTCTAAAAATCTTAATAAAAAGGAATTAAATATTATTGGGTAAGGAAAATAAAAAAATACCCCTCAATATTTTTTGGTTAACTTTCCTTAACTGGACAACCTAATTTGAAAAGGCCATATATCACTTATCTAAACATGAAACTTAGCAAAATCGGTGGATTTGGAAAGATGATTGAAATATCTTTCCTAAGGTATCTTTTAGAACACCTAAATCGTCCTATGATAAGAGTTATGGTTAGTTAACCCAAATCCCATACTTCAAATTAACTCTCCAAATTTAAGATTTTTTTTTATTTTTTAGAACTCAAAGTGCTAGATCTAGTTCTGTGAACTTAATGCTAAAGAAATTTTATATTCCTTGGCAAAACCTTATATATTAGAAAGGATGGTTCAAGTCTTAGCTCAAATTTCTGTGGTGTTTTAAATCTGTCAATTTTAAGGACCTAATATACTTATAGATTTATTAAAAGTTATCTGTGAATATTAGAAGGATCAGAATTGGATAACATCCCAACAAAAGAATTATTTTTCCTTTTATGCAACAACATGGTTGTTAGGGATAATTTAAATTTCAAACGGGCTGGAAGGTGGGAGTTTATTCTATTTTTAGTTTCAATCTGGTTGCTAATGTCTTTTTAGTCGTTGAAACGTGAATAAATATGGCTATGTGATACGCGAAATATTTGTATTTTGAAAAGTGATTTTTTTGTTAAAAAAAATGAGGGGAGAAGATGACTTTAGCATATAATTTAAAATATTTGACCGACTATTTGTGATAGGAAGTTTAATTTCTAGATAGACAACTGAAGATTTTATTTTCTTAATGTATGACTCTTTTGTATTATTTTTGAGGATTTAAGCATCTACTTTTTCTAGAAATTTTGATCGGAACTTGTTCAATGTCTTAAAATAATATGACTTATAAAGACAAATGTATAGTATTGTTATTTATAATCTTTTACTTACACTTGAATAAAAGAAAATTTAATTTTACTAATTATTAATTATTGTGGTGAAGTGCTAAGTACTATGTCGAGTTCAAAATTCTCTATATATGAAGTCTTCATGTTTATAAAGTTATTTTACCCCCAATGTCAAACTTTAAAACATGATTTCAGATTTAGTTGGAGCATAAATCACCTTTGTAAAAAATAGGTGTAAAACATAAACAAAAAAAACATTTTTGAAAGGAGTGGAAAGGAACAAGTAATTTCTCGGGCGATTATTTTAATATCCATATATTCATTTACGCCAAAGTCACTTAATTGTGTATTAACATAAAAACACCATTTCAAATAGAATAACATAAAAATCACATGTCGGAAGATTCAAGTCAAATGAGTAGAGATTTTGTTACTTTATTTTTGTTGGACTAATATATACAAAATATTCCAGACACAACAAAACATATTAACAAAATATTTTTTTGGTACTTTAATTTTTGAACCAAACTCCAAAAGTATAATATTTAGAGAAAAAAAATTCAGACTAAAAATAATTAAGTAAGAGGGATATATTGTGTTGTATTTTTTGTAAGACACCGTTTGGATGAATTGTAGTATTCCCTTTTATTACAATATGTGATACATAATAAATATTTAATGATTAAACTACAAGAAAAGTACACTACGAGGTAGAGCTACTATAAAAAGATATTGCACAGTATGAATAAAATTATTAAATTATTAGACGAATAAGTAGAAATGTTAAAATTATGACACGTATACAAAATTCTTCATTTTATACAAATTGAACTTGTGTCATTATATAATGATTAATTTAATCGTTATATTATAAAATAAAAAAAATTAACGATAAAAAACAACGTGATATTTAATCGAATAATATAATACATTATACGACAACAACAATCCAAATTAAATAAATACGTCAATTTTTATGATTTATTTGGTTTAATTCGCTTAAATTTGTTACAAATTATATAATTACATATTTATTATTTTAACCCAAAGTATATATATGTTCCAAACTTATGTTGCCCAACTAATGACAAGGAATTCAAGCAAATTCAAGCCCAACAAGATGATGCCATGTGTTTAAATGTTGTGGCAACTATGAGTAAAAATAACAACGAATCAAAAGTTGCGAAGTGTTGTAATAGGCGTGATTTTGCCAATTACAAGCAATTTTTTTTCAATATATATATATATATATATATATATATATATATATATATATATATATATATATATATATATATATATATATATATAGAGAGAGAGAGAGAGAGAGAGAGAGAGAGAGAGAGAGAGAGAGAGAGAGAGATATGCATCAAAACAACATTGTCCCTATTACAAAAAATGAAACAGCAAATTGAAATTTAAATATTCCTTCTTGTTTACAAATTCAATAAAATTTTACACAATGAATATTGTTAGTTTTTTTAGAGAACCAACTATATGTGCTTCCTTTCATAAAACATCTAAGGTGGAGATTTTAGTGGGTCCAACAAAACGGGAAGATCTAGCCTTACCATATATGTATTAGCAGATTAGTTTTCAATAGAGGTCTTAATATCGTATCACAATATGTCATTTTCAAGAAAAAGAGTACTAACCCAACATTCTCCTTATTTGTTACTATATATCAAGTGCTATTGTAAACTTTTTATTTCGTCCATATTCAGAACTTCTACTAGAAAATGGTTTGCTAGATCTATGGGAAGTTTAGATTTTTCCGTTCCTATTGCCCCCATAACTTTCACCACGTCTTTAGGGGATTTTCACTCCAGAGCGTATTGACATAAGTGGCTGTAATATAATATTTCACTGCATAATAACACACAATGTTGCTCAGATTCGAGTGCAGACGTTCCATAAAACTGGAGATCTAGAAGCCAGATCCTTTGTGATTTATTTAAAAACATTTATTGATATAGATCTTTTTTTGGATAAGGGTGAGGTAATTAGTCTAAAGATGATTCAAGTATCTAATATAGAGTTATGAAAAAATTATGAGTTATTATGCAAACCTATGTTGACAGTTTTGGGGAAGAGGACAATGTTCTCACAAAAAACCACAAAGATTTAGACTCGAAATTTTACTCTTGACGTTTATTAGAGCTTCTGTAGAGCTCACCAGATCTCATTTTTTATGGTGGTTAATTCCTCTTGCTCGTTGCTCTGGAAAAGGTAAACTCTTTCGTTGCTACTTTTTGTTCTATACTATGTTTGTAACTAGGTTATTTTCTTCCATGTAGATTAGATTTATTCCTAACTACTATCTGTAGTAATTTCATTCTATCGTTTAACTTATAGAGTAATTTATGATTTTGGTAGTATGAGTTATGAAGTTTCTCTTGTTGTTCTGAAGAATTCAATGTGTATTGATTCATGTATATGATTTTCTTTTTTTTTCTGCATTAGTTTTGAACTTAAGTCAGTTCTTGTCTCTTTTATATGAATTAATCTTGCTCTAGGTGGGTTTACATTATAGATGATAGTATGTCTTTTTAATGACCCTATAGGTCATTTTCATTATTTTTTAACATTTTATTATTTTGAGCATCCATGTAGTTACATTTATGACTTCATGGGGCTAAAAATTCGATCAACAAGTCATTCGTTTAAATTTCATGCAAATTAACATATTTTGGACACTGTCTAATTTGACGGTTGAATTCAGTCAAAAGTTTAGAAAGACAGTCTAAAAATTCAATTATGACGGTTTCATCATCTCTTGAAGGACCATCTTTGCTAGGGGCATGGTTTGTTTAGGCCTGGGGACTTCTGGTGAGACTTTGTGTCATTATGTTTCCGATCTAGATGTGTTGTTGACCCAAAATTTTAACCCTTGTTTTTTATTTCTATTCTTTATTTTCTGGGTACTTTAGTATCTCATGTTTATTGAATTTACCTATTCTTTTTTTATTAAATGGTTTTTAGACTTTTACTATCTTTTGAGTTCAGTCGGTCATTTCCTAATAATAAATTTTTTTGGTACTCATACTACACTTCTACCCCCTGTAGATTGCAGTTAAGTTATCAAAGTTTATTTTTAGTCTTGCGAAGAATCTTTAAATGTCAAAGATTAAATTGAGCTCATGTCGTTTGTAGCTACCTGTTTACGTCTGTTTTTGCTAAGATTAGTCTTTAGATTGTATTTAGCTAGAACATGTACTTGTGTTGTAACTGTGAAAGCCTTGTATCATATTTCAGATAAAATGATTAACTTCTAATTGATTTTGATTCTTGGATGCTTTTTTGAATTACCTTTATCCTTGATCTATGCTCGTACTTATTATTGGTTTCTTTCACTTGATAGTCTGTTGCTTATGCCTGCGGGCTACGGATTAGAATTACCTACAAGCGGGGTATAGTAGGTGCCCTCATGACCTGAGAAATTTGGGTGTGACATCTATAGATCATGATTATTTTAGTTTCCTTCTTTGCCTCTTTAAATTGGTTATTGCTTGTATTGGTGTCTTTACTGTCCAGTTCGTTGTGTTCAACTGTTGTGAGTTAATACCTTTGTTTCATTGTTCACTCCCATATTTATAGTTTCTTGTGTATCTTTAAATAATTTTTATTTCCTATTCTTTACCATATTTGTGCATGAATTACTTCCACTTGACTCCCTATTTTCCCTTAGCATTTCAATGTTTGGCAACCGAGGCCCAAGTTCTTTTGATTGAGTCTGCTTGCCTCGACTTTATGTTTGAAGAGGAAGCTAACATGAAAGTTTCAAAAAGCCAATATTTTGGGTTTAAGTCGTAGAAATTTAAAGCTTCAAATTAAATAGGTGAAGATACAAAAAAATTATGTCTTCAATATGGGTTCTATTAAAAACAGGTCTTTCACCCTATTTCTTCATTTTCGAATGTAGTTAATTATTTCCATTGTATATGTTAGTCATATTTATTTTTATTGCAACTATACTTTATGATTATGTTTATTTGATTTGAATTATATTGGTTTAACTTGAATGGATCCTCTAGTAAACTTTCATATGTGGGTCTCAAAGTCTCATTACTTTTTCAAATTATTTCACTTATCAGTTTTGCGTGATTGTCATTTCTTGTTCATCACTTTTTAACTTTTTGAAAAATGAACTCAAAGATTCTTGAAGTAATTGATTCATGTTTTTCTTATATTGACTTTTAAATAAAAATTAAAAAAACATCTAGTTTTATTCAAACAAATGATTCGTCGAATAACCACATATTGTTAGCATACATTTCAAGGGCTAACAATTCTAAGGATTTTATAAATTGAGATTGTGAAAATATAAAAAATCTAAGCATTTAGAAATTTTTTCCATTAATTGAGAATCGTAGAACTATATTTTTTCCACATAAATGTATTACAACGATAATTCAGTGAATAATTCATACCTGAATCAGACATAATGATTTTCAAGAATCTTTACTTTAATTGAGGGGAAGTCTTTTTCATTTCATTCTTCCAAAGTTGTCTCTCTCTCTCTCTCATTATACTTTATCAATAACTTTGTTGGATAAGGCTTTAACCTTATGGCAGAGAGAAGATCCTTTGAATAGAGTGTGTTTAACATCATTCCCACCTGTCCATCATGGTGAGTAGTGGAGATAATGGATAGTTGGAAGAGGTAATGGGTAAAGTGGAAGATTTAATGGGTAGTTGGACTAACTTCCCCACTTCTCTACTTCTCCAATTAGAATTAGAATTTAGCTAGTAAATAAATATCAAACCATAATAATATTAATGTGAGTGGGTCATAAAACTAACATTCTCCCACATGACACACGTAACATAAGTAAATGGTTTAATAAACATTTTAATTACAATGTGCACATATACTAAATCCAACATTATTTGTTGTTATTAAGTAAATTTACTAATTTGAGTCATGGCGGTTGTACCCAACTTTATTTTGGCATAGTCCCTTCCATGCACTACAATATTAGTCTATTGCCTAACACAACCTTTAAAATACATAATTAGTCCACCATAATGCTCATAATATGTTTATCTAAAATAAAACCTGTCATCATCATTCTCAACATAACGTATATAAGAGAAAACATGTAATAATAGAAACATAGATATAGTTGAGCTCAAAGTGTCAATCGCATAAACATAATATAGTATTTACATAAAGTCATTCATTGGTATTAATAAGACTCATTCTTTCAACATGTTGAACAAATTTTTTGGGCTGTAATCTTTTCATCAAAGGTTCATCAATCATAAGTTTGGTTCTAATGTGTTCAATTATCACTTTATGTTTCTGGACTTCTTCCTTAACTGAAAATTATTTCAATTCCATATGTTTGACACCCTTAGAATACTTATCATTTTTAGACAAGGAGTTGTTGCAGTATTATCACAATAAACTTTTAGCGGCTTGAAAATATTATCGACTAGTCCAAGTCCTTAAATAAAGTTCCGTAGCCTATTAGCCTGAACTGTGGCCTTAAGGCATTCCAGAACATCTGTTTCCATAGTGGATGCAGCTATAACAGACTGCTTCGCACTCTTCCATGATATTGCTCCCCCAGCTAATAGGAAAAAATATCCAAATATGAATTTTCATGTATCCACACAACCAACATAGTTGGAAGCTGAATATCCAATCACATCAAAATGATTAGATCTTCTATAAGTGAGCATATGATCTTTAGTTCCTTGCAAGTATCTCAACACTATCTTTGCATCTTTCTAGTGATCCATTCCTGGATTACATTAATAATGTCCCAATATTCCAATAACAAATTTGATGTCTGGTCTCATACATGTTTGAGCACATATTAGACTCCCAATAATTTATGCATAAGGAATATCATTCATTTGCTTATGTTCAAATTCATTCTTTCGACATTGATTGAGTCTAAATTTATCTCCTTTCGAATTACAGTGGGACTTGATGAGCATTTTTCCATTCTAAATCTCTCTAACGCTTTATTAATATACGCCTTCTGAGACAAACCTAATAATCTTTGTGATCTATTTCGAAATATTTGTATCCAAATCGCATAGGATTCCTCTCCCATATGTTTCATTTCAAAATTGTTAGATAGATATCTCTTGGTATCTAGCAATAACCCAAAATCATTAGTAGCAAGCAAGATGTCATCAACACACGTGACTAAAAAAATAAACTTACTCCCACTAACCTTCAGATATATACACTGATCAAAAGTGTTTTCCTTAGATACAAAATTAATGATAGTTTCATTGAACTTAATATATAATTGTCGTGAAGCTTGTTTAAGTCCGTACAATGAATTCTTAAGCATACAAACCATGTGTTCCTTTCCTTTAGAAGAGAACCCTTCAGGTTGATTCATATAAACTTCTTCATCAAAATTTTCACTTAGAAAGGTTCTTTTCACATCCATTTGATGTAGCGCTAATTCATAATGAGCTACTAATGCCATTATAATTCTGAGTTAATCTTTTCTAGAGACAGGTGAAAATGTTTCGTTATAGTTGATCCCATCTTTTTAAGCGAAACCTTTTTAAACAAGTTTGGCCTTGTGACTTTTGATGTTGCCAATTGAGTCACGTTTGATCTTAAAGACACGCTTAAACCCAACTCTTTTGCAACCTTATGGTAATTCAACAAGGTCAATACTTCTTTTTTTCCATAGATTTCAAATAAGCATTCATAGAATTTATCCATCTTTCAAAATTATTACTTTCAATAGCTTGAGAAAATGAAACCGGATCATTATCAATTCCCAAGTCAATTTCTTACTCGTGTAAACATACCAAATAGTCATCAGAAATAGCAAATCTCTTTTGTCTTTAAGATTTTCTTAATGCTACTTCTTGTGGTGCATCTAATGTAGGTTCATCAAATATCGCTTCATTGAGATTAAAAGGAGGATCAATTTGTTGTTCATGTTGATTGGTAGGTTGTGCAACAACTTTAGGAACAACATCTTTGAAAGAAATAAAAGATAGAGAACCCTTACCCTAACTTCTTTAATTTCCATTTTCCACTTTATGTGGTTCATAACTCCCACTAACTTCACCATTTTCAATAAAACTTACATTTCAACTATTCTTGTACTGTGATTAGGACATTAAAATCTATACCCTTTTGATTTTTATTGATAATCAATGTAGAAAACATTGATTGTTCTTGAATCCAGTTTCTTTTCTTGTGGGTTATAAACTTTAAATTCTGCCACGCAACCCAAAACATGCAAGTGCCTTAAACTAACTTTCATACAAGTCCATAGTTCAAAAGGAGTCTTTCGGACTGCTTTACCAGGAACACTATTAAGTAAGTAAACGATAGTCCTTAAAACATACATCCACAATGAAAAAGGAATAGATAAATTACTTAACATACTCCTAACCATGTCAATTAATGTACGATTACGCCTTTCTTATACACCATTTCGTTGAGGTTTTCCAGCCAATGTGTATTGAGCTTATATGCCATTCTTTTCAAGGAATTTAGCAAATCGACCTAGTGTTGTCCATTTTCATCATAGCTTCCATAATATTCACCAGTTTTATATGACCTGATTATTTTCAGCTTGCTATTTTGTTGTCTTTCAACCTTATTAATAAAAACCTCTAAGACATTTATCGCTTGAGATTTTTCGTGCAACAAATAAACATATCCATAACCTGAAAAATCATCAATAAAAGTGATAAAATATTCTTCTTTACTGAAAGATGAAATATCAAAAGGACCTTATATATGAGTGTGTATAATTTCAAGAAGTTGTGTGCTTCTTGTTGCTCCTCTCTTTGTGTGTCTTGTTTGTTTTCCTTTAATACAAACCACACAAATGTTAAGGTCTGTAAAATCCAAATTTGAAAGAATTGTTCATTCACTAAACTTCGTTTGATTCCAATATTATGATGTAGAATTAAGAGTGTTTTGGCAAATAGATTATCAATATTTAATTTGTATAAGTTATCACTAAGAGTACATGTACCAATGACATAATTATGTTTAAAAAAACTAAAACGTCCATTACGGAAATAAATGAGTATCAAGTATTATACAACTTCGACAAAGAAAAGAAATTTCTAGAAAGAGAAGGTATATAACAAGTTCAAGTAAAACTAAGTAGCACCCAGTATTAAAGATCAAACGGTAAATTCCTATAGCTTTAGCTTGACCCTCCACTCTATTCTTCACATACACATATCTTTCATTCTTGTTTATGGTTTATGTTGTAAGGAATCCCTTCATTGTATTAGAAACCTGAACAGTACAACCAGAGTCAATCCACAAATTATTGTAAGGAACTTTAGTTAGATTTGATTTGAAACATGTAAAATCACTAGGCTTAACTTTCTTCTTGAGCCATTCCTTAAATTTCAGGAAATCTTTCTTAAAGTGTCAAAACTTTCCACATAAACGACACTTCTCATTCTTGTGTTCCTTCTTATGTACTTGAGAGGGGGACTCATTAACATTATGGTAGTTCTGTTATCCTTTAGCATGTTTCTTTCCTTTATTTCCAACTCCTTGATGACTTACAAAAATAATGGAGTGGTTTACTTTACTTGAGCCTTACTTCCTCCTAAACCAACATTACGTTCAATTCATGCACGTTATATTTGTCTTTCATGGTGTTGTAGTTCATTTGGAAATGTCCATACTCAAACGGTAATGAGTTGATAATGAATTGTACAAGAAAAAATTGTTTCACTTCCATTCCCAAAGTCTTAAGTCTTGCTTCCACGTGTCATTTCAATGACATGCTCATGCATAGTACATGACCATCAAACATCATGGTGATCAAAGTACCCATTAGTGTCCCCGCAATACACTTATCAGTAGTTTGAGAGGATTCTTCCCAATATTTCAATAAATATTTTGCATTTCATGTTTTGGGAAGCGTAGTCTTAATGTTGCTCGCAATATTCATTCGCATAAAAATTATGCCTAATCTGTTAGATCAATCCCAGTGCTTTTAATGATACCTTTCTTTAGTACGGATAGTTTTCGTAATAACAGTTGACTTCTTGGAGTAAAGTGCAACATAAAGATATAAAACTCCGAGATGGAATTTGGTCTGTTCGCACCAATCTGTGAAGTTATGACCGTTAAAGGTCGTAATAGAGGCGGAGTGTGAATGAAGAGCAATTGCTGAAATATAATATACATATTTGTTAATACTTTGAGTTATGACATTTAACTTTCTATCAAATTCAATAATTGTTTTAGAAATTCTCAAATGTATATTGATGTCCTCCTTTGTTCGAAACTCAAAATAAAACATCAGACATAATGATGCTTATATGAGAATTTAACGTAATCTATAATTTTTAATGTGTCAATCAATAATATTTATTATCTTGGGATAAATAAATAAAACTAACGAAACATCTAAATTATCTCATTAATGTTCAACGATTATAAAATGAAATACTCAACCTCTGGGTTATCCTAAATATGTTACAACCAAAAACATCAATATATCCATAAGTTATATTAGTTATAAGCATCAAAATATTGGATAAGTTAATATATGTTTAATCATTATTATTTTGAATTTATTTTTAGATATTAGACCACTTTGATGATTAATTGATCACATATGCACAATTTTTAAATGAAATACATCACGATAGTGAATAATTATTTCACTTAATACTACAGATTACCGTTTCAAATAACTAAAATATTAATTTTATGAAAAACCACTAGTTCTTAAACTAGACTCTTGATACCACATGTAAGGATCTTTTTAATTGATGATTGTGAAATCATAAACACTCTAAGCATTCAGAAATCCTATCAATTAATTCAGAATCATAGAACTAAATGATTTTCGCATAAATGTATTACAATAATAATTGAGTCAAGAATTCATACTTGAAATACCCATAGTGATTTTCAAGAATCTTTACTTGAATTGAGCGGAAATCTTTTGTGTTTCATTCTTCAGAAGTTGTTTCTCTCTTTTGCCTTATACTTTATGAATAACTTTGATGGATAAGGAAATAAATTTATGGCAGAGAGAGTACCCTTTAAATGGAGTGTGTTTACATCATTCAAACCTTTCCATCATGGTGAATAGTGGAGATAATTGATAGATGGAAGAGGTAATGGGTAAAGTGGAAGACTTAATAGGTAGTTCGACTAGCTTCCCCACTTCCCCACTTATCCACTTTTCCAATGAGAATTAGAATTTAGTTAGTAATTATATATTAAACCAAAATAATATTAATTGAGTGGGTAATAAAACTAAAAACAACTTGTTTTTATGGAAATAGGAACCACGTTCCTGTTTATTGGAATTCAAATATATTTTCTATTTTAGACTTTATTGAGATTAACTAAAATGTTCCTGGTTTTTCCTTTTGTTATACATTTAATCCTAATTTATTTAGATGTATAGTTTTTGTCCATAAACCCAAATAAATAAGGGTAACTTTTTGTTATATTGAATTCCAATCTCAAAATAATAAATTTTTTTTATAGAGGATGCATGACACTTGGAGGTCCTAATTCAAGCATAATGGGGTCTGTTATGGAACAACAAAGCCATGTTTATCCTATTTTAATCGTTCAAGTGTATTGTTGGACCAAACCATCCCAATAATTCAAGGTTCTTTTTTTCCATTTTCACTACTTTATTATTATTTTTGTAAGAACTTAATTTCCATCAATTTTAAGGACAAAATATACATTATAGATTTATTAAAAGATATAGGTGAATAAACAACCTAACTCCCCGACCAAATTGTTATTTTTCGTTTTATAATATAGCATTGATGTTAGGGTGTAATTAATTGTTCCCTTCATTATAGAAAAGCCAACGTCGAAAATTTGTAGTCCAAAAAACTTTTTGGAAATCTAGACTTGGACGAAATTGGAGTCAGTCATGTCAAGAGAAATTTTGTGATAAATGAGAGATTTAGTAATTATTTTATTACTGAGTATATAGCTAAGACATTAATAAACACGTGCAACTTTATGAAATTAAATTCGGTTGAGTAGATCTCCATAAATTAATCTTAACGTGAATTTGTATCATCTGCGTATCATGGGATCAAGGTATGTTGTGAAATGGGGGGGGGGGGGTATGTAACTATTAAATCACTTCACTCGTTCTGTTCAAGTCTCCATGGTGGGATTGTTCCCTCTAGGATGAGGCCTGCCATAGCGCTTCATTTTCAAATAAAGTTAGAAAAAACCACAAAAACGCCATTATTCTGCAAGTTTCATTTTAGAGTTGTAAGAGATGACTCCAGACAAGTTCTTGAATGTTTCCACGAATTTTTGTGCTAAATGTAAAGTTTTCACTCCTTAATTCCTTTTAGATCTTTTGTGTAGTAATATTTATGACTTGATGTGATTGGCAGTTTGATCATGAGGTCATTCGTTTGGATTTTGTCCAACTTTACCTAATATGGAGCCTCTGTACTTTGATGGTTGCCTTTAATTAAAAATTTCAGAAAGAAAATCTCAAAATGCAAGAATGACGGTTCTATCATCTCTTGAAGGGCCAATTTAGCCTAGGGACATGGTTTGTTTGGGCCTCAGAACTTCTGGTGAAATTTGTATCATAAGGCTTCCGATCTAGGTGCGTTGTTGACCCTAATTATTAGCCTTTGTTTATTATTTCTATTATTTAATTCTAGGATACATTAGTATCTCTACCTTATATAATTGTGTTATGCTTTTCTTAATACTTGGTGTTTATACTTTTGCTATCTTTTAAGCTCAATCGGTCGTTTCCTGATGAGTATTTTTTATGGTACTTAGGCTACAATTCTACCCTTTGTAGAGTGCAGTTAAGTTATCATTGTTGATTTTGAGTGGTCCAAGGAATCTTGGGATGTCTAAGATTATGGTGAGCATCTGGAGTTTACTTGTAACGACCTGAACCGTCATTTATTGGGAGGAATAAATTGCGGGAAACATCTGGGATAGTTTCCTTTTGAGGGCGAGACATATGTCGTTAGGGAGACGGCGCCAATGCGGCATAAGTTGGCGCCAGAGCGGGATAGCCGAGGCAGAATGTGATTTATGTGAAATCTCATTTTTTCCATCTTTCCTAAATATCAAAAAAATTCGTAAAAACACTAGAAACCTGTGAAAAACAGCTCTAAGCTTGGTAAGGAAGGAAATTTGTGGCGTGAGGATGATAATATCTTGCGGATTCTTGGCAAAATTAATTGTCACAAAACAAGGACTGAAGTCAATAACTCCTTACAACTACTGGGCGCCCAGGTAGGGTAGGTTTTATGAGTTGAGTAGTTTATATATGTGCTCACTGCGTAATATAAATGAATCAATAGTAGGACATTCGTGTAGGCCTTCTTGCACCAAATGATTTATGATTTAAGCCCTAGAAAAAAATCCTTGGATGATAAATTAGGGTCCAGTATGGTCGAATAATGGTTTGTACGGAGTGCGTTATGAGGAACCCTTTGTAGGTGATAATTGTGATTCTATTATGGTGAAATGTGTTGTTGTCTCATAATATTGCATTGATGATTCACAGTTTTTGTAAATGAGATAAATGAATAATTATATGACATGACATACTTCATGATTGTATGATTATTGAGAATATACTTGTGCGCGTGATTTTGGTGTGCTTATTTTTTGGATTTCCATGTTCTGGAATACAAAACTATGATTGGATTGCCACATTCCAGCATAAAAGATGGATCATATTCCCACATTTTTTCATTATTAAATGGGATCAGATTTCCATGTTTTTGCATAAATAATCGGGATCGTGTTGCCATGTTCTAACATAACTATGTGATCGGACACCATGTTCCTTTGCACTAACAATTTTGGTTTGGATTCCATGAGAGGACCAACTGATTTACATTATTGTGATATTCGAGAATTGTGAAATACGTTTTTGCTCTTCATGTCGATGTTATTGTATATATTCTATATGTTAAAGTTATGATATATTTGTGTTGAATCATATATGTAGCATTTAGTAGTTTTATTTTGTGACTGTTTATGCTGGATTATCCTTCTGATTAAGAGGAAACCTGGGGTATAATGGAAGGGAAAAAGGTTTAAGTGATGAGTAATGGATAGTGATGGTTGTCTGTTTGTTGTAATTGCGAAAAGGAAGTTGAGATTGTTTCTATTATGAGATATGATTAGGGAGGATTTCACGTAGGGGAAGGAGATTGGGTTTATTGGTAAGTATGTTTTTCATAGTGTACTATTTCACCATGATTGACTAACGTGACAAGAAAATAAGAGAATGGAGCAACGGTTAATTGAAGTGCTCATTGGTGGAATTTGGGGTTTGCTTAATGTCATAGTATGTTCAGGCTTTGATCTTGAATCAGATGAGTAAGTTGTTAGGAAGGTGGTTCGAAATTAGAGTATTGGTGGAGATGGAAGGTATTCTAAGAAGTTCCAAATGGGGACATCCGAGGAGTTTAATTCATGATCCTACAAGTTTATATCTTATGTTCTATTATGGGCGTTACTTTGACTGATGATACGTACCAGTACGTATGATTGTACTGATACTACTCTTGCTATGTCTTTTGACATATTTTGTTTACTTGATTGTGATTGTAAATATTTTTGGGTGAAGAGGAACATATTTTCCAATAACTGTATTCTTCTTTCAGAATGGTGGGAGTTGTGTACTTTATTTATCTTTTATAGTTGTACTCTTAGTAGCTCTTTTACAGGTTTAGACTAGATCAATGGGTGTTGTTAAATTACTTCACAAGTTTTACCTAAAAGTTTCTATGAAAAAGATAGTTATAAAAGTCATGTTTTTAGTAATTATCTCTGTTTTCTTCAAATTTCCGAATGCCTACTATTGGGATATGAGGATTCTCTTACTTAACTATTAGAGTGGTTGCCCGCACAACCAGTGTATTTGGTCAGGAAAAAGTTGTATCAGATCCTAGGTCGTTACTCTCCCCGTACAAGAGCAAAATATGGACTAGACTTCTGCGGATCGGTGTGTTGATGTCCACATATAATGTTCAAGAAGCTAGTAAGAATTCTAGGAAGTGTTTCCACTCCCTCTCTCCATTAGTATGAATTGTCGCTTGTGGCAAGGGTTGAGTCCAATTTATGTCTCCTGATTCCAATTGATATCTCAAACAAAATTAAATGGAAGTCGTGTCACGACTGAAGAACACAAGCAAGGAAAGTTGGAACTTGGAATGTTCAAGTTAGTATCCAGCCCTAGGGGTGGTGTAAATGGGTAGATGCTCAGTAATGGTTGTTTTTGTAGGGGTAAGTTTATAAAAAGTTAGGGCTCGTCATTGTGTTGCTACTTGAATTTGTGAGTGTGTACTTCTTGTTTTCTATTGTAATTGTTTGAATACGATGAGGTAAATTATGTGTACTAATAATCATGTGATTGTATGGGTGTATCTAGGGGATGTGTAGGGAACAAGAGCGTAATTAATTAAAACTAATTTATTTGTGTATCGGGGCATTAACTTGGCATAGACAATCATTATCGTAGTATAAGAAGTATCCAAAAGTTTAAGGGTAAGGCTTGAACCTTTTAGAATTATTAGGATAGAGAAAAAGACACATAAAATATTGGCCTGGTTTCTGGTTCAGTCACAATGAGGTCGCTAGAGCGGGATTTCCTTGTAACAGCAGAACAGACCGAGGCATAAACTTATCCTATCTCCCGTGTTTTTCCTATCCCACAATTTCACAGCTCGTACTATATCTCATCCCATCCCTACCGACATAAGACTGTCTAGCAATAGAAATTATACAGCATAAAACCTTAGCATTAAACAAAAGGTTGCATCAGACAACAAAAACAATCATCTCGGTACTACAAAGACTTAAGAGGGTCAAAAGATATAAGCAACTATATAGAATTACAAGCCCAAGAAGGGTGAAAAACAACTCAAGAACCCTCTGATTGGGTGGTGTCGACATCACAGTCAAGGTCCTCTTGGGGATCACACCAGACCAGGCCGCATTCATCATAGGGAACTCAACATAGTTCTCTTGCTCGAGTCGGGGGATTTCCTTGTCAGGATTAACGCAAGAAAAGTTGACCTTAATAGTCTTCAACGTTCGGTCCATTAGACGATCTCTTATTAAGTTCTTCCTCCTCTTCTAATGCAATTAGCGATGGAGAAGTTTGCATAATCCTACCCCATCATCTTACAGACATCCTCCGGATTCTGTTCAACCCGTGCACTTGATAAAGGGTCCTCATTGTCCGAATCCACAACCACCTTACTGTTCCTAGCCTTGCCCATCATTTTTCTCTTACCCCTAGAAGTAGAGACCTGTCCTGCTAAAAGAGGATGAAAAGGAGTATCCATTGGAAGTACCCCATAGTCATCAATGAGTGGCACTCTCACCCAATTTCACAACATAGTACTGAGACCGATTAGAAGAAAGCCTTCTAGTTACCCGGTAGACATATTCCACTATTAAATGTTTGTGCCCCCATATTTAACTAGATTCCCTATAAATCTAACATCCCAAGGCCTTTGGAAAGGTCGCATGTGCGGTTACCCGACAAGAGAATCCTCCTAGTAACCAAGTTTAGCCACCTCTTAGTATCCGGTGACAAATCAGTTCTAGCAATACCCTCTATTGTAGCCCAACAGACTTGTTCACACTTAGCAGGTTTGATCAGTGTATACATAACCAACCTAGATTAATTTCACGCAACTTGGCCTGCAACTCAGCATTTGTGACCTCGAGTAACTCTAGTACTTCAGTTATAACAATTTCATTCAATGTAATATCAACTCCCACACAAGGATGACATAGTAAGAGTCATCCTAGCGGACGGTAGGGAGGATGGCATAGAACCTCCTTACCCAGGTAGAGCGAAAATTTGACGGAGCCTCTGTCAAGGGAGCCAGACCCAAGTCCATATAATGAGCATAGAAGGCATGGTCCTTCTCCTCCAAGTTCAGTCAGTGGAAGCCCTTCTCATATCAAAACTTAATGTCATTAAAGTCATGGAACCTCTCTCGACTAGAAGCATTTGGAAACTGAACAAAAGGTAAGTGTTCGTCGTTTCGACCTACAATATAGAGAGCATGCAATAAGTTGAAAATAAGTTAGAACGCGATAGGATAGTCGATGTACGGCTAAAAACTTAAGAAAAAAAATTTGGTATGAAGGTTAAGGAAACTGTGTTACATTTCATGCCACAACGTCCATAAGCGCACCCTGGCAAGACTATGATGGTCGCAATGGCGGGATTAAGGCCTCCAGACACGAACACTAGCGCGACAATGACACCTTTGGTCCGAGAACCACATTTTAGACAAAATTTTAGTAGAGTAGAGTATGTAAACTATCCTTGAACTTAAATAATAAATTATTTAGGAAAAATAACTTCTAAAAGAGACCTAAATTGGAGTTTCACAGTAAAAAGACCCTTAAACTTTCACTACTTAATTTTGTACCAATTTACCTATATTATTACGAAATCCTTACGTCCAAGTCATTATAGAATTGTTTGTTACATAATGGAAGTGCCAATTCTACGTTTTTTATGAATCTAAGTTATTTTTTCAAATAACTACCCAAAAAACCAAATCTATCCGATTAAGAAGTAGCATGCAATCTAATGAAGTGAAAATCGTAAGGCATGTGAAATTAACTGAAGTTTCAATGTTTGGACTGGGGTGATCAAGAGGAAATTAGGGGAGTTATAGGAGTTCAAGGAATTAATGGGGAAATGTTTTCCCTTCGCCCCTTTTTCTATTTCTCAATCTCTCGCTTTAGCGGGAGATCCTCGCCTCAACGTGAAGTATCACACCCTGGAAGGCAAGGATGTGCAACTATAACACATTCTTTTCATCGTGTGGGGCATCATATATTCCTCTTGTATATTGGGTATATTATTTTTTCGTGTGAATAAAGTTAAAGGTTGACAATTTTCATGATTGCATAGTGGACAAATCCTCTATGTTTGTAATAATCAAATTGAGGTGTGTCATGTCCCATACACTAGTTTTTTGGGTACCGAACGAGGGGCTAATTTGATATGTATTGTAAGTACACAAAGTGTCGTTTATTAAGAGGAACAAAATTCAGGAAATATTTGGGCCATTGTACTGCCATGGCAATCTTAATGCCTTTAGGGCAGCGGCGCTAGCGCGGTACAAGTTTGCTCCAAAGTAAGATAGACGAGGCAAAATGTAATTTACGAGAAATCATATTTTCAACATAATTCTAAAATTCCTAAATAAGTCTTAAAATACCCTAGAAACCTAAGAAAAATATACTCTATGCTTACTAATGAAGGAAGAGGAATTTCTAGCATGAGGATGATGATATGTTGCGGATTATTGGCCAAAATCACTGTCATGAAGGCCAACAACTAGGAAATGATGTCAATAAGTCTGTACGACTACTTGACGCCCAAGTACACTATGTTTTATGAAATGAGTAGTTTAAATTTGTGTTAACTGCGTAATATATGTGAATTAATGGTAGAATTTTTGCATAGTCCTTCGTGCACCGAATATTTTATGATTTTTAAACCGTAGAAAAAATCCTTAGATGATAAATTAGGGCTGGGTATGGTGGCATTAGGTTTTTTACGAGGTGGCTGATGACGAACACTTTGTAGGTGATGGTTTGATGTATTCTTGTTGTTGTTTCATTATTTCTATTGATGATTCACCCTTGTTATAAACCAGACAGACAAATAAGCATATACCATGAATCACTTCTTGATGGTATGATTATTAAGGATATACTTATGCGCATATTTGTGGTTTTTTTAATGAATCAGATTTCTACGTTTTGTCATAACGAACTAGGATTGACTTTCCATGTTCTCGCATAAAAGATGGATCGGATTGCCACATTCTTGTATAACTAGCTGTTATTGGAGTGCCACGTTTTTGCATAACTATGAGATTGAATACCATTTTATAGGGTATGACTGGTGACATAATAAAAGACACAACTTCAAATGCATGTGTCGATGATTGTACTGTAGTATTGTAAACCAAACAAGGGTTTGGGTGGTTTCCATGGGGAGTGTTTTTGAGAATCGATAGAAAAGTAAAATTGAGTTCTAACTACTTATAGCTAAAGAAATTATCTAATAATAACATATTAAATTAAAGGGGTGACTCAAATATAAATTATCGATGGGGGCTTGTATCACAAGTAGTAAGCAAAACAACAAAATTAACAAAAAGTTCTAAATCAACAAGAGGGGGAATAGAGTAATTCCGACTAGTCTAGACTTTAAGGGGGATAAGCTCTCTCTTGAGTAACTTTGTTTTAAATGGGTTTCTCTCAAACACCCACTTTCCGCATGAAGCACAACCTTTGACTCAACCCTCTCACTCTGTCGAGGTAAGTGTGTCGTGCGACACCAGGTTTCATTGTCTCGAGCTAAACCCCACGTCAACCCACTCCTGGCAGCAATAAATTTAGTAGTCTTAGTATCTCGACCTCTCTCTCAAGCAAGCTCAAAACACATATTTGAGATTATATTTTCACCACAACCTCATTAGATTCATCAACAACTACTAAACTAAATAAAAATTAAACTATCAATAAACTATCAACAAGAAAGACCCAACAACTACATTAACCCATAATCACAAAATCACACTCCAATAATTTGGATTTTAGCTAGACATGAACAAAAGGTAGAAATTTATACCAAAAATGAGCTTGCATTCTAATGGATATGCTTATTTAAGTCTTGTTATAGGACAAGAATGAATAATCCAAGAGACCCATGTCAAAATTTTTTGAAATGAAACCCTTTTGGTCTTCAAGTTCTTCTCCAAAAACTGTCTCAAACTTAGATCTTACAAAACTGATAAAAATATGATAAAAATTGATGAAAGTCTAATAATTTTCAATTCTAAGCTCAAACACTCAACATGTACGTATAGTTTTCAAAGATTAGTGCTACAACGGATCAATCTGCGTAGTTAGTCGGTAACGTTGATCAAATCAGTGACTCACCCTTTGGAAATTTCATCACCCTATTTGTCTTAACCTAAGCATCTTCGCGTTTTGTATCACTAGGAAATAATTTACTTCTTCACAAAACTTCTCGGTGACAACGCCGATTGCTCCTTTTCACCATAGATTTGATCTTTTCTTTTAGGGCTTAGAAAACTAGAACAAAAGGTGATCTTTAGACCTATCGGTGATTTTGTCAGTGGACTCACAATCCTCTGGCCTTCATTTCATTGTTCTTTTTCTCCTTTTTGCTCCTTTTTGCCAAGTTGTGTCCATGCTTTGCCTCAAACTCAAAATACATGAAACTCAAGATTATTCATCAGTAGTTGGGACAAAACAAGCATCTAAGGACATTGTTACTATCAAAATATAACCTTAATTGAAGCCAATATGTGGACTCATCATTGCTCTAACATTTTAGGTTTAGGTTCCATGAGAGGACAAAATACATGACATGATTGTGATATTGGAGAATTGTAAAATACATTGTTTCTCTTCATGTCGATATTGTTGTATATGCTCTATATCTGCATGTGATGATATGGTTGTGTGGATTCAATTGTATATGTTGCACGTAGTAATTATATGTTTTGACTTTATATGTTGGTGTCATGACCGAAATCTAGATCCTAGACGAGACCGGCATCGTTGACTTCTCAAAGGTCACTAACAAGCTTACATACGTCATTCTTACTTCATCTAGGTTAATTTTAGCAAAAAATTTGAAATTTGTTGTATCTTAACATGCTTACTAAACATTCTATTAAATATATAATTGTTCACCATCAACCATCTTATATTAAGATCATCAAATGATAGAAGCAGTTTATTTTAACGATAAAAATGTACTTGCCAAAATTGCACTCATACAATGTCTGAACAAAAACGAGAAAGAAATGCTAGTGGAACATACTCCACCACCTCAATTCTACAACCAAGCTAGAATGTAAATGGGTAATCATCCTCTAAAGCATGAAGGTATTCAAAGTTCGACTGAATACTAGTGTCCACCTGTTCCTGCACCTAAAAGTTTAGAGTTGTTTAGGGTAATACACGCTTTTACTAAGTATGGGTATATGAAAGCACACACTAAGGACATGAATGAGTAAGAATAGCTATTTCCTAGCAACATGATTATAGCTAGTCAAGTCAGTGGACTTGCCAAATTGAGATTAGGAAAGTGAGTGAACTTTAAAAATTTTAATTAGGAAAGTTTATGAGCTTTACGAATTTTGATTAGGAAAGTCATGCGATGAGACTAACATGCATAATCATATTTAACATTATGCACACATGAAACAACAGTGTACATAAAGCACATATCATAAATCTTATAACACATAACTTTGTTCATATCATTCATTCGTATGCCACGAGACCTTGGAATCATTGACTTGACATTAAGACTTCTAAAAATTAGGGCTCAACCTATGGGAACTCAACTAGGGAGTCTGCTTTAGCAAACAAAGAGTCTGCTTCATTCATTCATACGTACTTCATTTTATTTCATTCATGGGCCAGTGTAAACGCCATCTATACCTAGGATGTAGTTTATGACTTTCATCGGGTTCATTGGGCAATGACCAAGAATGACCTAATTTCACTTCTTGAATGTAACTCACCTCTTGATTATCCTATCCTTACACCTTTGGTATCATTCGTTTTATTATGTGCATCATTTGAGTCTAGCCTGATTCATTCATTGGGAACTTTAACTTTAACAGACATAGATCATGTGAGCATCATGAAATCCAGCTTCATGAAGCCCCACACCGAAAAAAAGGTGGAATCACGGGACAAAGTGACCAAAAACATGCTAGCAAACATACGAATTGTACCCCACCCGATCCCAATATTATCAGTATAGGTTCGAAGACTAGGAGATATAAGGAGATCCATACCAAAAATGTCGAACACTCTCATCTCATGAGAGTTATGTGAAACTCCGCCCTTTCCGAAAGAACGCATCACCGCTCCGAGATAGTCTATCGGTGCTCTGTATAAAGTTCCATTACATTCAACTCATATGTTAGGGAAGCTACCTTCTATTATGTGGACATCATAGCTAAATAGATGATTTCTAATCTCATCTTTAGTATTAAGTGTGCTAATCTCTATACTTTCATTAGAGTTTTCATAAAGACTTGTCTGTTCATTAACTTTACACTCTCATAGGTGAGTAAGTTTTTGTAACATTTACTTAGGCTCATTTTAGATTGCTTTCATCTTTTACATTACCTTCATATAATGTTGTAACGACATTCATTAACATTAGCACATTTGTTTTTCATAATTACTCACCCCTTTTTAGGTGAATGTTTAATTCATCATATGCCCATGTACTTGGCCAATTGTGTGTTTCACACTCTTAGTTAACCTTTCTAAGGTTTGATCATTTCATTACATAATATTCGTTTCATCATATGCCAATGCACTTGCCCTTTTTGTGTGTTTTACACTCTTACTTAAACCTTCTAGGGTTACATCATTTTATTAAATATATCTTAGGTTCACTTATTTTTCTTAAACGCATGTTAGACTTATGGATCTATAAATACAAGCCATGAGGCTTCATTCATAGTTCATTTAAGTTATTTATATCTTCCTAAGATTATGCGGTACAAGACTTATGCATCTTGTATGTATGCGAAGATCTCAATTTCGATCTAAGTAGGCAACATTATTCTTGAACATTTAATTCATGTATGACTTATGTATCAAAATGGAGTTAGGTCAAGGGAACCCGGTTTTCAAATTCCTTGAACAACACTTACATTTTTTTATTCATTTTAGTTTGATCCATACTGCTTGGGGACCCAAGTTCGAGCCCCAATGCCTTCATTTTATTTTCACCTTAATTTCTCTCTTCATTTTCCGCTTAATGGAACTAAGAGGATGTGGGATATAACCCCCACAACCTTATTTACTTTTTATTTTCATTGCCTTTAAATTTCTTTCCTTTGGCAGAGGAGTTGTGGGTTCGAACCCCCATAGACCCTCTTTAATATCTTTTAATTTTTCTCCTTAAATCTGCCTAGGATGCCGTTGTTCGATTCCCATGCCTCAAATCTCTTTTCTTTCATTTCCTTTGACTCTTCTTCACTGCCTAGAGTTCATGGGTTCTATTCCCACTCCTAACATTTCATTCTTTCATTTTCTTTACTCTACTTCACTGCCTAGAGGTTGTGGGTTTGATTCCCACGCCTCTCGTTTTTTTTTTCCTTTTACTCTTCCTTTTATAGTATTAAGATGTGGCGGGTTTGAATCAAACTCCTCTCTTTTTTCATTTTTTTCTTTTAAATTACATTTTCCAGCCAATACCATTGTTTGAATCCCCTTCACCACATTCCTTTTTACTTCTTTATTTTCATGGTTTTAACATGGTGAGGTCACGGGTTCAATCCTCCATGACCTCAGTTGTTTTAATTAATTTTTGAAACACTGTGAACCATTTTTGCTGACCGAAATTCATTAATTGAAGCTCGAAATTTCTTTTTAGTTTTCTGCATCATTTCATCAAGTTACACCTTAGTTCTTAGGGGAATTTCGTAGTGCATTTAGAATTTTGTAGGTGCGTCTTCGTGTATTCGTTTACCAAGACATTATCCCTCAAATCATCAACATATCAACTCATATGAACATCACATTTACATCAACATGTGTACATGAAATATAAAGAACTATCATGCCATTTCAAGTCCTAAACCATGAACAATAACCACGGCAACACACACATAACATTTTCGGAAACATCAACATAAGTCACATAATTCCAAACATATATATCAACACATAATCATCACGAAAAATCGTTTCATCCCTATTTTTCTACCAGCAAACATAACCAACCTATGATTCAATGGGAGCTAGTGACAGGGACATGCAACAGGGAATAATCCTAGTTTTCTGAATGAATATTCTTAACCTTAAGGGGTCTCTTGAGAAAGGGACGAAGAAGGAAGAGAAAAAAAATACCTTTTTGACATTAAAATCTTGACTTGCTGCGCAAAAAATTCACCCAAGAACACGTCTAAGCCTCCTAAATATCAACTCCACTCGAATGAAAACCTCCCTTAGCCTAGTGGACGATTAACATTTGTTTTCTTGTGAGTTCTTCAAGGGTGAAGAACTTAGTTTATTTTTCTGCTTTTTTATCTTATTTTGGCATAGAAAAAACGTGAGAATGAATAAGAGAGATTGAGCGTGAGAGTGGAGAGATAAACGTGAGAGAGTGGGACTTCTAGGAGGCTTAGGAGTCTAGTTTTAGGACTTAGTCAATACGGTTTTATTTATTTGATAAAATCTGCTTTTTATTTTTTTTTAACTCAGATAATTAATAATAATAATAATTAATTACATTAATTCAATAGCTTAAATAAAAAATCACTTTAATTTGTTGCTTTCACCAAGGTTCGAACCCAGTTGGAGCAAGACTTCACTTCAAGAGCCCAATTTCGTCCCCCTGACCCCAAAATACCCCTCCACCTTATTAATTAAATAATTAATATTATATTCAGAGTAATTACAAAATTACCCTTAGCTTGGAAAAAGACCATTTTACCCCTAGACCCTCCAAACCTAAGATTTTCCCTTTTTAAGTCCTGTAAGGACTCCTTTAACTAAATCTTCGTATTCGAGAGCCCTACATGGTTGGACCCAACCTTTACAAGATCAACTAACTCCCCAAGTTAGTTGGCTTGGCATTAGAAACGGTTCCAAGATCTGGTTCTACGCGCATCAATCCGTGTGAACGTTGGTCTAATCATAGGAATTCTTGACACATTAAGCATTTCTTATCTTATCCACTTTTAAAATTGTTATACTCCCCCCCCCCCCCTTTAGGAACATTCTTCCCTGAATGAAACTACTCTTTACTAACAATAAGTAAGTCATCTGTATAACGTAAACATGTATAGGTTATCCAATACTCCCCATTAGTGAATATCTTATTCACATATTAACATGAGGGTGCACATCCTTGAAACCTACTGGTAATTTCACTTAAATAGACTAAGGAAATATTTCCTAAACTAGTCTCATCAAAGAATAAAACATAAGTAAACATATAAATCATAAAAATCAGCAACTAGCATGATGTCTCAAACATATTAACATAATACTAGTGTATAGACACCATGCACTGTCAAATATTTGAATGGTTAATGAAGTATACTCACCCACGACTTCACCAGAGGTGCCTTCCCTAGCACCCCTAGACTTGAGTGCAAAGAATCGTTGCCTCCTTGGGGAATCTTCACTTGGACCATTAGACTGAACTCTCTCATTCTCTTGTTCTTGACTTCTCCTAATTGGACAATCGTTCACCATGTGAACCGGTTTGCCACAACTGTAACAAGCGTTACTTCCCATCATACACTCTACTCCATGTAGTTTGCCACAATTCCTACAAAGTCGTCTCTCCTGAGTTGTAATGTTTTACGATCTTCAGGGACTAATCCCTGACTGACTTCGAGCCCTGCTTAAGGATGATGAATTCCTCAACCTTAGCCTCCTTCATTTATCTGGGAAATAACCGCTGTGGAAAATCCATCTTGAGAAGATCCCAAGTAATAGCTTCTAAGGCCCTGCTATCTTGCCACACTTTATACCAGGATTGAGCTATATCCCTTAGCTGGTAGGATGCCAACTCAGACTTCTTCATATTAATCAAAACCAATGTATTTATCTTGTAAAGGGATAGCTTGTTCCATCTGTACCAGCGTTGTCATCACTTCTCCATCCGTCAACCCATCTAGGTTAACATACATCTCTATTCCAGCATCTAGAGCCTGGGAAGGAACCTGAATTACCCCAGCAGCTGCTTCTCTTATTTCTCCGCCTACTTTGCTCCTTGTAGTCATCTTTGGAAACTTAAAGAGTTAATGTTAGATACACTATTAACCCCAAGAAATCCCACATAGAGAAGGAACCATAAGATTAGAAGAAGAAAAGTTTTCCCTGTGCATCATGAAGTCTCTAATCCAGGATACTAGTGCACTTCACTAGCATGACTTAGAAACTACTCAATGTGGTTGATCTGGACATATTATCCTCGGAATATAATCTAGCTCTCTAATACCAACTTTGTCACGACGGGATTCTAGATCCCAGACGAGACCAGTGTCGTTGACCTCTCAGAGGTCGTAGACAAGCCTACATACATCATTCTTATATAATGTTGGTTAATTTTAGCAGAAAATTTGATAATTTTTGTTTCCTTACATGCTTACCAAACATTCTATTACGTATATAATTCTTCACCATCAACCATCTAACATTATGATCATCAAATGAAAGAAGCAGTTTGTTATAACGATAAAGATGTACTTGCCAAACTTGCACCCATGCAACATCTTAACAAAAACGGGAAAGAAACGCTAGTGGAACATACTCCACTAGCTCAATCCTACAACGAAGCTAGAATGTAAAATGGCAAGCATCTTCGAAAGAATGATTTCCTATTATGTTCGATGAATACTTGACGTCTGGATAGGTGCAACGTTGATCATTTAAATTTAGCGTCCACCTGTGCCTGCACCTAAAAGTTTAAAGTTGTATAGGGTTAGTACACACTTGTACTAGGTATGGGTATATTAAAATATATATCAAGGATATGCCTGAGTAAAAAATAGATCTGTCCTAGCAACATGATTATAGCAGGTCAAGTCAGTGGACTTGCCAAATTGAGATTATGAAAGTGAGTGAACTTTCGAAATGTGGTTTAGGAATGATTATGATCTTTCAAAATTTGGATAAAGAAAGTTATGCCATGAGAGTAACATGCATCATCATACTTAAAATTTTGCACACAACACACAACAGCGTACACAAAGCACATATCATAATTCCTATAACACATAACGTTTTTCATGTCATTCATTCGTATGCCATGAGACCTTGGAATCATTAACTTGAAATTACGACTTCCAAAAAATGATGGCTCAACATATTGGACCTCAACTAGGGAGTCTGCTTTAGCAAACACAGAGTCTGCTTCATGTATTCATACATATTTCATTTCATTTCATCCATGGGACAATGTAAACACTAGTTATACCTAGAATGTAGTTTAAGACTTTCATCGGGGTCATTGTGCAATGACCAAGAATGACCTAATATCACTACTTGAATCTAGCTGACCTCTTGATTATCCTATCCTAAAACCTTTTGTATCATTCGTTTCATTATCTGCATCATTTGAGGCTGGCCTCATTCATTGATTGGCAACTTTAACGTTAACCAATATAGATAATGTGAGCATCATGAAATTTAGTGTCATTAAACCCCACACAGAAAATGGTGGAATTACAGGACAAAGTGACCAAAAACATGCTAGCGTACATGGGAATTGAACCCCTCCCAATACCTATATTGGTAGTATAGGTTTGAAGACTAGGAGATATAAGGATTCCCATACCCGGCATTACGGAAAGTCACATCTCATGAGAGTTACGTGAACCTCCGCCCATACCGAAAGAAGGCATCACCGCTCATTGCTAGTCTATCGGTGCTCAATTTAAAGTTCCATTACATTCAACTCATACGTCATGGAATCTGGCTTCTAGTATGAGGACATCATAGCTCAATAGACGATTTCTCATATCATCATTAGTATTAGATGTGTTTATCTCAATACTCTTATTAGAGTGTTCATAGAGCTTGGTGGCTTCATTAACTTTACACTCTCATAGGTGACTACATTTTGGTAACATTTACTTAGGCTCATTTTAGATAGCTCTCATCTTTTACATTAGCCTAATATCATGTTGTCACCACATTCATTAACATTAGCACATTTGTTCTTCAAAATTACTCACCCCTTTTTTTACATAAATGTTCAATTCATCATATGCCAATGTACTTGGACAATTGTATATTTCACACTCTTAACCCTTCTAGGGTTTCATCATTTCATTACATAAAATACGTTTCATCATATACCAATGCACTTGGCCTTTTAGTGTGTTTTATACTCTTACTTAACCTTTCTAGGGTTACATAATTTCATTACATACATCTTTGGTTCACTTATTTTTTTTAAAAGTATGTAAGACTTATGAATCAATACATACAAACCATGAGGCTTGATTCATAGTTCTTTTAAGTTATTCATATGTTCCTAAGATTATGTGATACAATACTTATGCATGTTGTATGTATGCCAAGATCTATTCCGATCTAAGTAAGAAACATAATTCATTAACATTTAATTCATGTATGACTTATGTATCAATACGAAATTTTTGCAAGGGAACCCGGTTTTTAAATTCCTTGAACAACACTTACATTTTATTATTCTTTTTGTTTGATCCATACGGCTTGGGGACCCAAGTTCGAGCCAATGCCTTTATTTCATTTTCCATTAATTTCTCTTTTCAATTTCCGCTTAATGGAACCTAGAGGATGTGGGATCGAACCCCCACAACCTCATTTACTTTTTATTTTCGTTGCCTTTAAATTTCTCTCCTTTGGCCGAGGGGTTGTGGGTTCGAACTACAACAACCCCTCTTTAATTTATTTTAATTTTTCTCCTTAAATATTCCTAGAAGATTGTCGGTTCGATCCCGATGCCTCAGATCTCTTTTCTTTCATTTCCTTTGACTCCTTTTCACAGCCTAGAGTTCGTGGGTTCTATTCCCACTCCTCACATTTCATTTATTCATTTTCTTAACTCTCCTTCACTGCCTAGAGGTCGTGGTTTCGATTCACACGCCTCTAATTTTATTTTATTTTTCTTTTACACTTCCTTTAATATTATTGAAGGGTGGCTGGTTCAAATCCCACTTCTGTCATTTCTTATTTTTTTCAAGTTACATTTTCCAGCCAATACCATGGTGCGAATCCCCTTAACCACATTTTTTTACTTCTTTATTTTCATGGTTTTTAACATGGTGATGTCACGGGTTCAATCCTCCATGACATCACTTGTTTTAATTCATTTTTTCCAACATTTTTAACCCTCTTTGCTGACAAAAATTCATCAATTGAAGCTGGAAATTTTCTTTTAATTTTTCAGCATCCTTTCATCAAGTTACACCTTAGTTCTCAGGGGAATTTCATAGTGTATTTAGAACGTTTTAGGTGTGTCTTCATGAATTAGTTTAGGCAAGAGATTATCCCCCAAATCAGCCACATTTCAACTCATATGAACATCACATTTATATCAACATGTGTACATGAAATATCAAGAACTATCTTGTCATTTCAAGTCCTAAACCATGAATAATAGCCACAACAACACACACATAAACACGTAGTTAAATTTTCGGAAAACATCAACTTAAGTCACATAATTCCAAACATACATATAAACACATAATCATCCCGAAAACACGTTTCGTCTCTAGTTTTCTACCAGCAAACATAATCAGCCCATGATTTTATGGGAGCTAGTGACAGGGACATGCAACGGGGAACAATCCTAGTTTTTGGAATGAATATTCTAAACTTTAAAAGGTCTCTTGGGAAAGGGACAAAGAGAGAAGAGAATCCATATCTTTTTGCCGTTAAAATCTTGAATTTCTGCCCAAAAACTTCACCGAAGCACACGTCTAAGCCTCATCAATATCAACTCCACTTGAATGAAAACCTCTCTTCGCCTAATGTACGATTAACATTTGTTTTCTTGTGATTTCGTGTGATTTCTTCCAGGGTTAAAAATTTGGTTTAGTTTTCTTCTTTTGTATCTTATTTTGGCGGAGAAAAAACGTGAGAAAGAATAAGAGAGATTGAGCGTGAGTGTAGAGAGATAAAGGTGAGAGAGTGGGAGTTGTAGGAGTCTAGTTTTAGTACATAGTCAATAAGGTTTTGTTTATTTAATAAAAATCTGATTTTTAGTTTATTTTAAATCAGATAATGAATGTAATTATTAATTAATTACATTAATTCAATAGCTTAAATAAAAAATCACTTTAATTCATTGCTTCCACCTAGGTTCGAACGCGGGTGGAGCAAGACTTCACTTCAAAAGTCCAATTTCGTCCCTCTCTCCCCAAAATACCCATCCACCTTATTAATTAAGTAATTAATTGTATATTTAGGGTAATTATGATATTATCCTTACCCTGGAAAAAGACCATTTTACACCTAGACCCTCCAAACCTAAGTTTTTTTCCTTTTTCAGTCCGCTAAAGACTCCTTCAAGTAAATCTTCGTCTTCGAGAACCCTACATGGTTGGACCCAACCTTTTGAAGCTCAAATAACTCCAAAATTTAGTTGTCTTGGCTGTAGAAAGGGTTCCGAGGTCTTGTTCTACGGGAATCAATACCTGTGAACCCTTGTCTAATCATAGGCATTCTTTAGACATTAAGCATTTCTTATCTTATCCATTTCTAGGGTTGTTACAATTGGATTGTCCTTGTGATTTGATTTGAATTATGGGGTATATAGGAAGGACAAAGGTGTGACATCTCATAAATCGCAGTAGCCTGGAATAAGCTAAGAAAATTAAAAATTTTACTTTTATAAAGAAAAGGGAAAATGTGGAAATTTTCTAAAATTAAGAAAATGAGTTTTTGGTCATTTTCAAACAGCCATGACTTCTAACATAGGATGATTAAGAGTCAATTCTTTATTGTTTTGGAAATCACTTTGAAAGATCCAATGATGTTGAGTTTGCACGATTTCATTATCATATCAGGGAAATATTCGTTTCGGAAGTTCGGTTGTTGAGGTAAGTATAGTCCAATACTAATTTACGGAAGGGAAACTAGTCTTTTTATCCATTTATTTCTGAATTTGTTCTAAGGGTGTAATTGGGGTAAAAATTAGTTTTAATGGATATTGGAAAAGTTCTTTTACGCTCAGGGCTTGGGTGAAAAGAGAAGCAAATAAGGAGAAGAGAAAAGAGGTCAAAGTTTCGCAAAGAACGCCAAGGGACTATGAGAAATTCATCTGGGATGATCCCTATCAAGGTATACGATCTCTTTTGTGTTGTGTTAATTCATCCTCACACGAATCTTCTTTCAGTTCAGAAGTTTGAGAATTGATTACATGATTATAACTGAATTATTGATAATCTCGTCAAATCCATTTTTGGTTGAGTTGATCAGCCCATTGATGTTAATTACTAGTTTCCAATGTTGTTTAGGGTTTTAATCTAATGGGTATTGAAGGTATTGAAGATTCTAGGTGTTTGGGGATTAGAACACGGAGGCTTAGGAGAGTTGAAACCAGAAAATGAGTTGAAAATTTTGTTAGACGCCCCAGGGCAAGGCCACATACATCGCGCCAAAATAGGCTTCAGTCAAGTAGGGCTTTGCGCGGCACGCCAGCAATGCGTCTGGATCAACATTTTTTGCCTAGTTTTAACACTTCAAATGATTTCTTAGCACCTAGAAATCACTAAAAAACGTGAATCATAACCTTGAATGTGTAATCCAATTCAAGAAAAGTTACGATCAAATTCAAAGGATTTAAGTGTTAAGTCTAGAAGCTAAGAAGTAAGTCAAAGTATAGTTTCTTAAAGTTTTAAAGGGTCTTTATTAAAAGTTTTAAATTTAAGACTCAATATTCAAGTCCGAGTAGAGAGTAAAAGTTGGAGTCTTTCCTCTAAGAAATGTAGGGGAACAAAGTATTTCCTAGGAGTAGAGTGAAAGTCAAGATTTTCAAATTCAGTAAAGAGTAAAAATTGAGTTTATTTCTCAAAAGTTATAAGAAAACTAAGTATTCAGTAACACTTATAAAAGTTTTCACATTTTGAGTAAGAAAAAGGAAGCTAGACTTCCAACAAAACATTTGGCTAGATTTAGTAAAAAGAAAAATATGATTTCCAAGAGAGTTTTTAAAGATAACTTTTATCAGTTACCTCACACCAGTGAAGAAGTTATTTTTAAAAACATATGAGCTATGTATTTTGGAAGTAGTATTGGTAGGGGCACAAGTTCATATTAAATGAAGCCCCCGTAAACCAATAAAAAACATGTACAGAAGAAAGTGATATTTTTTAAATGATTCTTTAGTGATATTTTGAATAGACTAGTGGATCCACATAGGAGTTTAGTTTTTATACTGGAGGCAAGGTATAGGTGTCCTCTTGAAACGTGACGTAACACGTTGTACCATCGCTTATGCTCATATCGATGGTTGTTGGTCAGAGTATCTCCCACAAAAACTATATTACTTTTATATATAAGTAAAGTTGTGTTTGTTATTGTATTTTCTTTGACAAAATAAATTGTTTTACTTTATTACAAAGCTTTATATATATCGCATGTGTTTTTTGCCTTATGTTAAGTTCAATAATTTATGAGTTGAGTAAAACCAAGATATGTTTCTTATTATTAATTTAAAGCCTAAAATTGTAGTTTATAACTCCAACTCACATACTCATACATTCAATGAAATGATATCAATTGGCTTCCATTGTCTTATGATGAAAAAACAGGTAATCAGGATCTGCAATGAGTGCTTCATTAATCCAGTTTGGGCATTAAGATTCAGTAGTGAGACTTTTTACATCCGGAGGACTCTTTTATGCTTTCAATCATTACAGTATAGAATATTGAGGGGTTTGTCCAAACATTCATCATAATATTATAGAAGCTTCATAGATAGATAATCTACGGGTCAGTGCAGTTTAGTCTCTATTTATTTAAAGATATTTTTATCATATGGGACTTATGTGCCATTTTGCCCAAGTTGTCATAGTTTAAGTAATTCGTTGAGAACGTTCCTTTCATATAATGATTAAGTCTTCCGTTGAGTTAAGTAAGAAAAACCAAGGGTTCGCTCAAGACCATAAATGGTCATGGGTGCGGACCACGTCTACGTTGTAGACTCGGGGCGTGACAAACTAGACATTAGAGAAAAAGGTTCAAGAGTCGTAGGAAGTCTATGAATTCGTATCTGCACGGTCTTAGTCATAGGTTTAAAACACTCCACATCTATGATTAGGGGCTGCAACATTTAGGAATTCCTCACCCGTTTTATATTCTTTAGGTGCGTTATAGTTTATCCCAAAAATGTTTCTCTCTAATTCGTGCTTACGCGTGTTTCAAATTATCATGACTCCATGAAGAGAAGCAAGAGGATATTGATCCATAAGGAATATAGAGGATCTAGAGGTACCTAATGCACCAAACGTGCAACATGAAGAAGGAGTCAACAATGTCGAGTTCTGCAAGGCTATCCAAATTGTAAGCCAAGAGTAACTATCAAAGTCGGGTAACAGAGAGGAGCTCAACAAGAAGGGGTTGATGTAACACATATGGTTGATGCTGAGAGAGTTGATCTAGCAGCATATCAAATGAACAATCTTTATGGACTTCATTCGATCAATGGAATGAGGGTAGAGATTAGGATGCACCACATTCTGGTTGGGCATATTTTGAATACGCTTTCTTGGAGCGTTTCTTTCCCTAAGAATTGAAAGAGCCAAAGGTACGTAAGTTCCTTACACTGAAACAGGACTCCTTGAGTGTTCATGAGTATGTATTAAAATTCACCCAACTGTCTTGCTACGCTCCTTAAGAGGTTAAGGATATGAGGAGCAGAATGAGCTTATTTGTTGCTGTCTTGGGTTGTGCATCAAGTAAAGAGGGAAGAGATTCAAGGCTGATCTGTGACATGAATATATCCATATTGATGATTTATGTGCATCAAGTTGAAGAGGAGAAGAAGAGGGACAGAGAGGAGTATAGGAACAATAAAGTTAAAAGTGGGAATAAGTCTGGGCAGTAGAAGGTTGGTTCAAATGGGCCACAGTTTCAAAAACAAAATAAGCATGAAAAATTATTTGCTAGTGCACGTGCTCCAAGAAATAAAGGTGAGTACAATGGCATGAATTCGCAACAATTCAAGCATAGACCAGATAAATTCCAAGGAAGTGTAGCACAATAAAGTGGTTGGGCTCATGTATGTTGTAGGTGTGGTAGGAACCACGCCCGTAAGTGTCCTGATGGCCACTCGGGATCTTTCAAGTGCGGGAAAAAGGGTCATTTCCTAAAAGAGTGTCCTAAGAATAAGTAGGGTGGTGGAACTCCGGGAAACAGAGATTTAACTTCATCAGTTGCCCCACCAGATAGAGTTGCACCTATAGGAATCACTTCTAGTAAGGGCGGAGGGGAAAACCACATCTATGCAATCATTAGCCTCCAAGAACAAAATAAATCTTCAAATGTCGTCATAGGTATGATGAGAGTCTTCAATTTTCATGTTTATGCTTTCTTTGACCCTGGATAATGTTTATATTTTGTAACTCCTTATGGTGCAAATAAGTTTGAGATTCTTCCTCAAAAACTTTGTGACCCATTTTGTATTTCTACACCTATTGGAGAGTCTATGCTAGAGAAAAGAGTCTATCGTGGTTGTCCTATTTCTATCAATTACAATAAAACTATGACTCATATCGTGGAGTTAGACATGGTAGATTTTGATGTCGTTTTAGGTATGGACTGGCTTCATGCCTATGATGTGTCAATAGAGAGTATAACTCGAGTTTTCATGTTTCAGATTCCTAATTAGCCAGTTGTACAGTGGTATAGTAGTTCAGCAGTGCTTAATGGTCATTTAATTTCATACTTTTAGGCGAGAAAGTTATCTTCAAAGATGTGTATCTTTTAGTTAGTTAGAGTTATTGAGTAAAATGTTGAGGTACCTTCCCTTCAGTTAGTTCCTATAGTAAAAATGAATCCAGAATTCTTTCCTAATTTCTACCCGGAGTCCCTCCTAAGAGGCAATTAGACTTCGGTGTACACATCATTGTAAATACTCGTTCTATCTCTACTCCACCATATATAATGGCACCAGTAGATTTAAAGAAGTTGAAAGAGCAAGTGAAAAATATTTTAGATAAGGGTCTTATTCGACAAAGTGTCTCACCTTGGGGTGCTTTAGTCTTGTTTGTGAGAAATATGGATGGTTCCCTTAGGATGTGCATAGAATATCTCCAATGAAATAATGTTACCATAAAAATATAAGTATCCTCTTCCAAAGGTAGATGATATTTTTAACCAGCTTCAGGGTGCTTCCTACTTCTCATAAATTGATCTCAGATCAGGCTACCATAAGTTGAAGCTAACAAAATGTGATATTCAAAAGATAGTGCCGACAACCAGATATGGGCTTTTTGAGTTTTTGGTCATGCCATTGGTATAAAAAGTTCACCTACAACATTCATGGATCTTATGAATAGACTTTTCAAATCTTATTTAATCTATTACTTATCGTCATCATTGATGACATACTAATCTATTCAAGGAATGAAGAAGATCATGCTAGTCTCCTCATAATAGTACTTATGACTTTGAAAGAAAATGAGTTCTATGCTATGTTCTCCCAGTGTAAATTTTTGTTTAAGTCTGTGGCATTCTTGGGCAACACATTTTTCGTTGAATGGATTAGAGTTGATATCCAAAATATTGAAGCAACTTAGAGTTTTCCTAGACCCATGTCTCTAACTAATATTTGGAGTTCCTTCAGTGTGGCTGGATACTATAGAAGGTTTGTTGAGGGTTTTCGTCTATATTGTCTCCCTTGACAGGGTTGACTCAGAACAAAATTAAGTTCTAATGGTCTGAAGGTTGTGATAAAATATTTCAGGAGTTGAAGAAGAGGTTTACTTTTGCTTCGATTTTGACCTTACCAGAGCGTACTCAAGGTTCTGTAGTGTAATTTGATGCATCAAGAGTGTGTTTGGGCTGTGTAATACTGGAAAATGGAAAGGTCATAGATTATGCCTCAAGATAGTTGAAGGTCATGACAAGAATTACCCAACCCATGACTTAGAGTTGGTGGTTGTTGTATTCGCCTTGATGTTATGGGTTCACTATTTATACAGTTTTCATGTTGATATATTCATTGATCACCAGAGCTTGCGATATGTGTTCACCCAGAAAGAACAAAATCTCAGAAAGAAGAGGTGGTTAGAATTACTCAAGGATTATGACCTGAGTATTCTTAATGTTGTTGTTAATGATGTAAGAAGATTACCCATTAGAAGTACTACCCAAATAGAAAAAGAAAAGAGAAATCCAACCAAATATGTGGATAGACTTGCACGCCTGGGAGTCAGACTTATGAATTGCTTAGAAAGAGGATAGTGGTGAAAAATATGTCAAATTCATCACTTGTGTCAGAAGTTAAACAAAATCAAGACCAAGACCCCCTTTTGCTTGACTTGAAGGAAAATGTTCATAAGCAAAGAGTATTAGCTTTTGAAAAAAGGGAGATGTTGTATTGAGATATCAAGGTAGATTCTGTGTACCTATGGAAGATGGACTCCAATAAAAGAGCACGACAGAGGTCCATATCTCAATATATTCCATTTAACCAGGTTCCACAATGATGTACCAAGATTTTAGAGAGTTTTATTAGTGGGAGGGTATGAAGAAGAGCATTACTGAGTTTGTTTCCAAGTGCCCAAATTGCCAGTAAGTTAAAGTGGAACGTCAAAGTACTAAAAGGGTTGTCTCATAATATAGCACTTTTTGAGTGGAAATGGGAGATGATGAATTTGGAATTTATCATAGGGTTACATAGGTCTCGTAGGCAGCATGATTCGACTTGGGTGATTGTCGATAGAATGAAAAAATCAGCCCACTTTTTGCTGGTAAAGATCACTCATTCAACATCGGATAATGTTAATTTATACATTAAGGAGGTGGTCAGATTCCATAGAGTATTAGTGTCAAAAATTTTAGATAGATGTGCACAATTTACTTTTATGTTGTAGAAGTCTTTCTAGAAAGGTTTGGGTTCAAAGGTGAACTTTAGCACTCATTTTCATCCTCAAACGGATGGGCAAGTAGAGAGTACTATCCAGACCTTCGAAGATATGTTGAGAGATTGTTTGTTGGTTTAAGAAGAATTGGGATGACCACCTACCTCTCATTGAGTTAGCTTACAACAATAGCTACTATTCAAGAATCCAAATGGCTCCATATGAATCTATATTTTGGAGAAGATGCAGATCACCTATTGGGTTGTTTGAAGTTTTTGAAACAGGGTTGATAGGAAAATATCTAGTTCACCAAACTATTGATAAGGTGAAGGTGATTCAAGAGATATTTCAAACGCTGCAGGGTCGTCAAAATTCATGCACATAATATTAGGAGGAGGCCATTAGAGTTTGAAGCTTCTGATTGGTTATTTCTAAAAGTTTCGCCCATGAAGGGTGTTATATGGTTTGGTAAGAAGGGAAACTTAGTCCCCAATATATTAGACTTTATAGGATATCCAAGAGAGTTGACAATCTAGCTTATCAAATCGAGCTACCACAAGATTTAGAAGAGGTTCATCCAATATTAAATATCTCCATGTTGCAGAAATGAATGGGTGATCCCTATTGATTGTAAACAGTGAAAATGTTGGAAATAAGGATGGATTATCCTATCAGGAGATTCCAAATTCAGATTTTAGATAGGAAATTTCACAAGTTGAGAACAAATGAGGTTGCTTCAGTAAAGGTCCTTTGGAGGATCCAATTTATTAAAAAATTAACTAGGGAAGTTGAAGAGGATATGAAAAAGACATATCCACTTCTCTTCGAATCCGGAGAGAATGCAAATAAAGATACTAATTATCTTCTTAAGTACTTTATAAACTACGAGTTAGCATATTTTATGATTTTAATTTTTTACGGTGAACTTAATGTTACTATTCTTAGCATAGTGAAAGAAATCTCATTTTAGGATGAATTTTCCCAAAGGGAACATGTGGTAACATCTCGTAACTCGTAGTAGCTTGGAATAAGCTCCGAAACTAAAAATTTTACTCCTGTAAAGAGAACAGGAAATCTAGAAATTTCCTAGAGATCAGAAAGTGAGTTATTGGTCATTTTCAAGCGGATATAACTTCTACCTCAGGATGAGTTAGAGTTAGTTATTTATATTGTTGGAAAGCAATTGAAAAGATATTTCAATGGCATCGATCAGCAAGATTTCCACATCGTGTGAGGGAGATATGATCAATATCTTATGAGGGATAATATGCAAGTTGGGCTATAAAAGTAAGGAAAGTCCAATCTTGATTTAAGGAAGGTCAAACTAGTCTTTTTACCCATTTATTTCCAAATTCATTTTAAGCGTTTAATTGTGGCAAAAAAGATTTAGTTCAGATTAGGAAATTTCTTTTGTGCTGAGGGTTTGGTGGAAAAGAAAAGAAAAGAAGGTGAAGGGAAAAATGTCAATTACCACAAACCAAGAAAGATGTTTTTTTATAAACATATAAGCTAAGTATTTTGGGGTGGTATTGAGAATTGATATACGAATCAGAGTTCATATTAAATCTAGCCCCCGCAAACCATGTAGTCAATATGGACAGAAAAAGTGTCATACTTTTTAGATGATTCCTTAGTGTTTTTTAGCATAGAACAGTGGATCCACTTAGAAGTTGAGGTTCTATACTGCCAACAGGTATAAGAAAATCATCTTGTAACGTGAGGTAAATAGTTACACCATCGCTTAGTATCATGGTGATGATTGTTGGTTAGAGAATTGGCCAGATGAACTATTACTTTTATAGAGAAGTATAGTTGAGTTTGTTATTGCATTTTCTTTTGTTTTACTATCTTACAATGATTTATATTTTATATTGCATGTGTTTATGTGCGTTATATTAAGTTCAATTATTCATGAGTTGAGCATAGTCAAGGTCATTTTCTTCTTATTCCTTTCAAGCTTAAAGTTGTTGTATAGCACTCCAAATTGCATATTCGTGCATAGAATGTATTGATGTTTGTAGGCTTGCAACGTCGTATGATGCAGACGTAGGTAATCACGATAAGCATCCAGCGCCTTGTTGGTCTAGTTTGGGATTTAGATTCAGTGGTGAGCATCCTTGCATTAGGATGACTCTTTTATTTTTTCAGTCTTTACATTATAGAATAATTAGGGGTTTGTCCCAAACTTCATCTTAGTATTATAGAGGCTTCATGAACAGATAGTCATTGAGTTAGTCCATTTTAATTTTACTTATTTATATATATTTGATCATATAGGACTTAAGTGCCATTTTAGCCATGTTATTATGCTTTAAGTAATTCTTTGAGAATGTTTTCTAACTTATAATGGAGTTGTCTTCTACTGAATTAAGAAAACCATGCCTAGGATTTTCTGAAGCCCAACAATAGTCATTGGGTGTTGTCCAGATCCAGGGTGTAGACTCGAGGCATGACAGAAGGGTTCAAGTGATGAGTAATGAATAGGGAGGTTGTCCCTGTGTTGTAACTGTAAAAGGGAAGTAGAGGTAGAGTATGTGATGAAATATGCATAGGTGGGTTACACCTTAGGGAAGGAGATTCGGTTTGGTGGTAAGGATATTTGTCGTAGTGTACTATATGACCATGATTGAGTAATGTGACGGGAAAGTGAGCGAGTGGTGCAATAATTAGTTGGAATGCTCGTGGGTGGAATATGAGGTTTCAATAATGTTTTACAATGTTATTGTTCAGATAAAGAATCAGGTAAGTAAGTTGTTGAGAAGGTGGTGGATATCACAGTACAGGTGTAGATGGAAGGTTTTCAAAGAAGGGACAAATTTGAAGAAGCAAAGTGTTTAATTGATAATCTTACTACTTTATTTGATATGTTATGTTGTAACGTCGGGTTGATCGATGATGCCTACCAGTTCATGTGATTGTACTGATACTATTCTTGCTATGTCTTTTGACATAGTCTGGATGAAGGATTGGTGACGTTTCATTACGTGAAGACGAACAAATTTTCCAACAACTTATATTCTTCCTTCCACATGGTGGGAGATGTGTCCTTTATTTATCTTGCCCAGTTGTACTCCTATTACCTCTTGTACCTATTTAGACTAGATACGTGGGAGCTATTAAATTGCATAAAAGTTTTAAGTAAAAGTGTGTATGAGTTATTTTTTATAAAATCCTTCTTTTTTGTAATTATGTCTATTTTATTTGAATTTGCTGCATGTTTAAGTATTGGATATGAGGTTCTCCTATTTAGGCGTTAGAGTGGGTGCCCGCACGGCTGGTGGGTTGGGTCGTGACATTACACATGTTTTGCCTATGCTTAGTAATGAATAAAGAGACAACTTCTAGTTGTGTTGTAATTGTGAAAGCCTTGTCTCATATTTCAAATTAGATGATCAACTACTAAATTATGTAAGGTCTTTGGAAGGTTTTGTTAATCATACTTCCTTGTGTTGTTCTATGCCCTTACTTCTTGCTGTTGTCTTCCATTTTGTAGTTCATTGCTTATGGCTCCGGTCTACGGGTTATGATTACCTGCTCGCGAGGTGTAGTAGGTTCCATGATGACATGAGAAATTGGGTAGTGAAATCTATATTTAATGATTATTTTAGTTTCCTTGTCTATGTTATCTAAATTGGCTATTGCTTGTATTGTGTCTTTCCTGTCAAGTTCATTGTGATCAACTGTTGTGAGTTAATTCCTTTGTTTCGTTCTTCATCCCCATATTCATTGTTGCTTGTGTATTTTCAAATAATTTTTAATTCCTAATGTTTACCATATTTTTGCACGAAATCCTTTACTTCACTCCATATTCTCCCTTGGCATTTCGATGTTGGGGCGCAGAGGCTCAAATCTTCTGATTGAGAATGCCTACCTCGACATATATTTTGAAATAGAAGATGATATGAAAGGATTAGAAAGCTAATATTGTGTGCGTAAGGCACAAAATTTGAGATTCAAATTAAATGATGAAAGACCAAAAATAGTTGAGTCTCCAATTCGGGTTCTTCTAAACCCCTCTTCACCTTATTTCTTCGTTTTCGACTGTATTTAATTATTTCCATTATAACTTTTAGTTATATTTATTTTTATGGCAATTTTAGTTTACATTTGCATTCTATTAGTTGAACTTGTAATCCTCCATTAAAGTTGGCATGTGTAAGTTTCAAGTCTCTTTACATTGTGTCACGACCCTAAATTTGGAATACGGATCACAACCGGCGTCGTTGACCTCTCTGAGATCGCAGACAAGCCTCATCTTGCATTGATCACATTCATCTAGTTTAATTTGCGGAAATTTTAGAACTTTTTATATGTATGAAGTATACATAGACTTTATATAATTATTAACTAGAGACATCATATACAAGGCTCAACATAAGAGAACAAGCATCTAACATAAAGAATCAAATTCAAACTGAAGATGAACATATCATAAATAATTTTCCAAACATGGCCTTATTACAAAGCTTCAAAATGAAGGTGTAAAAGAAACTCTACGGACAACATCCACTAGCTATGTCTAAAACTAAGGCTACACTAAATCTGTATCATCCTCGAAATCATTAGGACCTACCAAATGGTTTCGAGAAACGTAGAAGTCCAAACCGCTGCAAGTGTTGTCAACCTTTCCTCTAACCTGCACCTATAATAAAAGAAAATTGTAGGGGTTTATTACATCACTTGTATTAAGTATGGGTGTATGCACACATACACATAAATCTATGCATGATAAATTAAAGCTCTTCCTAAACGACATGTTATTTCAGGAAAGTCTAGTCACAAAACTTTCTTAATTCATTGGTTGTGAATTGTGGTATTAATATGATTTTTTTAATGAATTCAAAGCACATAGATCATTTTAAATATGATAACAATAATTAGTATCATAAACATAATTTTACAACAACTCGGGCGAAGATTTGAGATTTTTATCCTCTTAGGCCGAGAGCTCCTCTTTGTACACTTAGATTATTTTTCACTTTTTTTCTTCTTATTATTGTGTAGTTCAATAACTCATTTTGTCTTATGTTTTGCTTAAAAGTGAAATATTCATTTTAATCCCTTACCCATAATGAATCGATTAAAGTAATCCAAGGAATAAGGAATGATTTCCCTACCTTATAGTGAGTCATTCTTGACACTATATATTCATTATCTTTCATAAGCAATTCTCTATTCATTATGCCATTTCTTTCATTACTTTCATGTTTTATATATAATAAATTTCATATACATGAGACTTTGGAATCATTGATGTAGCATAAGACATCTCAAATGAGGGCCCAACATATGGGACCTCAACCCAAGGGTCTTCATTAGCAAACACAGAGTCTGCTTCATTCGTTCATTCGTACTTCACATAATTCATTTCATTTATTCGTAGTCTGATATAAACAGAAGCTATACCTAGGATGAGGTTTAATAATATCATCGGGATAATCAAGTGCAATGACCAAGAATGAACTAATGTCATGACTTGAATCTGATTTCACCTCCTGATTGTCTTGCACAAAAACCTTCAGTATCGTTCATTTTATTATCTTTCATACTTTGAGAAACTCCAACCTTAACCGATATAGATCATGTGAGCATCATGAAATCTTGTGTATACTCCACACCGAAAAGAGGTGAAATGACCGATCAAAGTGACCCAAAACATGCTAGCATACATGGGAATTGAATCCCGCTAGATCCCTATATTGGCAGTATAGGTTCGAAGACTAGAAGATATAAAGAGACCCATACCCGAAATGCCAGACACTCTCATATAATGATAGTTATGTGAACCTCCACCCTTCCCGACAGAAGGCAGCACCGCTCATAGATAGCCTATCGGTGCTCAGTATAAGGTTCCATTTCATTCAACTCATATGTCATGGAAGTTGGCCTGTAGTATGAGGACATCATAGCTCACTAGATGATTTCGAATGTCATCATTAGTATTAAGTATAAATTAGTGTCAATACTTTCATTAAAGTGTACATAGAGACTGGTCTCTTCATTAACTTTACACTATCATAGGTGAGTATGTTTTGGTACCATTTACTTAGGCTCATTTGCTATTGCTCTCATCTTTCACATTAGCCTCTTAACATGTTGTCACCATTTTTATTAGCATAATAGATTACCATTATTACTCACCTCATTACGTGAATGTTCATTTCTTCTTTATCTTCTAGTATTGACTAAAGCATTGTGGAGGGTTGCTTCTAGATTGAGATTAACTTACTCTTTTGATTACTCGTCATTGTTACTTTACATTGATGAAATGTCAATTGTCCTTACATAACATCCTTACTTTACATTAATGAAATGTGAATTGTCCTTACATATCATCCTTAATTTATATTGATGAAATGTGAATTGTCCTTACATATCATCCTTAGGTGTTAATGTGACTAGTCTAACACTTTCTAACACGTTCAGTCGTGACTATTCTTTTAACATAGTTGCTTAGGTGTAAGTAAGACGTCTCATTTCTTTTAACACCCCATTCTGGTCACTTAGTTAACTTAGAGCCCTTTAATTATGTTGTTACTCAATTTACATACTTACTTTAGTGTAGTAGCTTCATATCACTGTTTATGGACGATATGCACTTCATTCAATGAGTTTAATGTGTTCGTATGACATTCTTTTAGAACATGTTGGGATTTTTCTAATGAGTGGCACAGTCTTGATTATGGGTTCATTGAATTAGTTTGCAAGTTCTTATATTATCATTTGATACTCTAACTACATAAGATTGACATATGATTAGTATTGGCCTAAACAATTGGGCATAGATTTCATAACCATATTTGTTTGCATAAGCCAATTTTGATGTGCAACATGCTTAATTTTATATACATTATTCATTATCCAATATTTTAATTACTTAACATAATATTATAGCCATTTTCATACATCACTTTTAAACAATGTATTGTTAGACATTTTATTCGCATACGATTAGTATTGGCATAAACAATTAATTGAGAATAGATTTCATAACCATATTTGTTGGCATAAACCAATTTTCATGTGCAACATGCTTAAGTTTTTATACATTAAACATTAGCCAATCATTTAAATATTTAACATAATATTATAGTCATTTACATACATCACTTTTAAATAATGTATTGTTAGCCATTTTATTGGCATACGATTAGTATTGGCATAAACAATTGGGCATAGATTTCGTAACCATATTTGTTGGCAATCAAATTTTCATGTACAACATGCTTAAGTTATTATACATTATACATTAGCGAATGTTTAAATTATTTAACATAATATTATAGCCATTTACATACATCAATTTTAGACATTGTATTGGTAGCTATTTTATGGGCACACGATTAGTATTGGCATAAACAATTCAGCATAGATTTCATAACCATATTTGTTGGCATAAGCCAATTTTCATGTGCAACATGCTTAAGTTTTTATACATTATACATTAGTCAATCTTTTAATTATTTAGATATAACATTATAACCAATTCCCATTTAAATTTTGAAAAATGTTCTTGTTAGCCATTTAATTGACATAAGGCAAACATTTACTCAAATTATGATTTCACAGAGATCCTTTTTAGCTAACCATATAACATAACTTTAGGCATAACATTTGTTTTAAACATATTGGACATCATTCATATTAGAATTTGATGAATATATTTTCTTTATAACGTCTTATTACCATCATGTATGCACAACAGACCGTAACATCTTCATACATAACATTTTCGTACATATCATTAACATAGTATCATTCTTTTAATTCACAAAATAACTCTTAGCATCAAACGTGTCTAATTAATAGATTCATTCAATCATTATTTCATCAAAAACCATACACATTAATATCAGCCATAACCACATACCATTAACGTGATTTCTAACCTATTCAACATTGAAATCGTAACATGGATACTAGGGAAAGGAGTTCGACAAGAATGACGGGAAACAACCCTAGTTTTCATGATCTTTGAATCATTCGAAAGAAAGTTCCCTTGGAGAAAGAATTCCATGAGATAAACTTATACCTTAAGTAGAACTTAATCTACGAAGACCATCTTGAACGAAAACTTGGAGAAACCTTGAAATGGCCTAGGAGAATCAATCAAATTTTTTTCCCTCACTTGCTTACAGTTTTGCGTCCCTTTTTTTTTCTATGAGTTTGAACGTCATTTTTAAGTTAAATAACTGATATTAAATTATGAAACTTTGGTTTAATTATTTAATTTAATAATCTAATTAACCAATTACCAAAAAGCCCCTCCTATGTTGATTAAACATAGGAGAACATAACACTTAGTCAAATCTGGAATTTTTTTTTACAATGGTTTTGTTCAATATTTTGACTTTATATTAATCAATTAAATCCTTAATTTAATTAATTTAGGTACCTAGATTAAGTACTAAAGTACCCTCAAGTCAATGGAACCATAATTAAACCTTTAGGACCATCCTAGGTTAAGTACTAGGATGTTTCTTGCATTATACTAGGTTAGCATATGAACTTCGGTTTGACCCCTCTAAGTTAATTAATTAAATAGATAATTCAATTATTTAAGTAACTTTGGGTATTATTAAAGTACACTTAAGTCATTATAACCATAAGCAATCCTCTGGACCATGGTAGGTTAAATACTATGTTGTCATTTTCTTGTCTCAACCGAAATCATAATACTTCTTTTTTATTTCGGTTTTTATACCTCTTAATTAATTAAATAACCTGATAAAGTAATTAATTATATATCCTAAAGTACATTCTAAAGTATCCCTATTATTTTAGGACCTTAACTAACTCTTTCGATCATCCTAGGTTAGGTAGTAGGTTGTCCCTTTCTTCTTGTCTTAACCAAAATCTAAAAATTTTCTTTGTAGTTTTGATTTTAGCCCTTTTAAATAAGTTAATTAGTTTGATAATGTCACGACCCAAAATGAGCCGTGAGTGGCACCCACACTTATCCTCCTATATGAGCGAACCAACCAATCTAAACCCCAACATTTACCAATATTTCAACCATAGTGAACAAAATATAATGCGAAAGACTCAAAACTCATTAACGAAAATCAATTGAATAACTTCTAAAACTCAATACTTATTATTCCCAAAATCAGGAATTCATCACATGAAGAACATCTATCCTTAAATTTCTAAATCTAAGAGTATTAAGAAGATAAAATAAGTAAAAGGATGGTCCATGTCCGAACTTCAAGACATTAAGACGCGAAGGAGAGAATCCAGCACGATCTAGGAACAATAGCTCACCCTGAATTTTGATATGCTGGAGACTGGCTAGAGTTGAGGGCGAGTCGAAGTCGATGGCGCACTTGCTGCACTCCACAAAATAACAAAGAAGAAAATACAAGTAGGGGTCAGTACAAGGAAAAAGTACTGAGTAGGTATCATCGGCCAACTCAGAATAGAAAGTAATATATATTGAATAATAATATAAAATAAACCATAGTACTTAACAGGTGACAATCAACAAGTACAATAACCATTGGCAAAAACACCAAGCATACCCCTGAGGACTCAAACCTCCACACCATACTCATTTGGTGAAAAAGGTTCTTCGAATTGAGTATTATCGTGTCGGAATGTGACACTCCGATCCCATAATTCTACGTGTCAGAAGGTGACACCTAACCCTTTAATGCTACGTGTCGGAATGTAACACCTGATCCCTTAATACTACGTGTCGGAATGTGACACTCCGATCCCCTAATTCTACGTGTCGGAACGTGACACCCGATCCATTTATCTCATTACTTTAGTTCATCAAGCCTTCTTTATGTCAAGGCATCATCTTAATGGAGAGGGCTAAGATTAAAGATTTCCACAATCACAACATACAAACACACAATCAAGCATATAGAAGACTTTACAATACTACCCAACACATATCGATCGCTATTTTGAGTTTATCTATCAGATAGAAACAAACCATAACCTACCTCCACCAAAGAATCGTGATCAAACAAGCTACTTCCCAATGCCTTTGCTTTCCTCTTCGCTTCTCCCTTTTCTCGCTCGTTGTCCCTCTCTCTGTTCTTTTTATTTTTCCTCTCCCATTTCTTTTTCTTTTACCCTAGTTATCATATAATTCATTATGACAAAAGTAACCCATTATTTATTTCAAGGTTATCTCCTTTAACCCCCAAGTAAATAAATTATTAAACTTACCCAACTAATTTCATAAAGTTTGTCATGAATGGTCCAAAACACCCCTTTACAACTTTAAGTAGAAATCCAACCCAGTCAGGGTTACGCAACTCGTGACGGTCCGTCGTATCTATGACGGGCCATCCTGCAGGTCCGTCACAAAGTTCATAGACTCAAATTAAGTAAAGAGGTTTGTGACAGTCCGTCGTATCTTCGACGGTCCGTGCTGCAATTTCTTTGCGAAGTTCAGATAGTTGATCCCAGTACCCAAATTTTTTAGTTGAAGTGTTTTGGAACGGAAACTCTCGACGGACCGTTGGTCATATGACGGTTCGTCCTACCTATTGTCGAGGGAAATGAGGAGAGCAACAAAAGAATTTACACTAGTGTGGACGACGAGTCCATCACGGTCCGTCATGACCATGACGGTCCGTCGTGTGATCCGTCGACCTTGTCAGTTTTTATCAAAAATAGTTTTACTGCTCGAACTGACTAAACATGTCGTTACAATAGGTACCAATTTACCCATCGTTCGTCCCCGAACGATCACAAGAAGAAAAGCAAGGGCGAGAAAGAGTACCTGAATCTGTAAAAAGATGTGGATATCTTTCTTGCATATCAGCCTCATTCTCCCAAGTAGACTCTTCAATTGGCCGATTCTTCCACCGAACCTTGATCGATGCAATCTCCTTTGATCTCAACTTGCGGACCTCTCTACCTAAAATAGCAACAGGCTCCTCCTCATAAGACAAATTCTCCTCAAGGAGAACTGAATCCTAGCGAATAATGTAGTTTCCATCTCCATGGTATTTTTTCAGCATAGACACATGAAATACCGGGTGCACTCCTGACAGTCCTGGAGGCAAGGCTAATTCATAAGCTACCTCCCCCACGCGCTCCAGAACATCAAATGGACCAATATACCTCAGACTAAGCTTACCTCGCTTACCAAACCGCATCACACCCTTCATGGGTGAAACCTTCAGCAAGACTTCTTCACCCTCCATAAAATCCAAGTCCCTAACCCTTCGATCTGCATACTCTTTCTTCCTTTTCTGAGCTGCTAGAAGCTTTTCTTGAATGAATTTTACTTTATCTAACGATTCTCTCAAAAGATCGGTACCCCATGGTCTCACCTCAAATGCATCAAACCAACAAATGGAAGACCTACATCTCCTCCCATACAGTGCCTCAAATGGGGCCATATCAATACTAGAGTGATAGCTATTATTGTACGAGAACTCTGCTAAGGGTAAGAAGTTATCCCAATGACCACCAAATTCTATCACACATGCACGAAGCATATCTTCCAACACCTGAATTGTTCACTCAGACTGACCATCTGTCTGAGGGTGAAATGCAGTACTAAGATCCAACCTACTACCTAATTCAGCATGCAATGTTCTCCAAAACATAAAAGTAAACTATGTACCTCTATCTAATATGATGGAAAGTGGAACTCCATGCAATCGAATGATTTCTGAGATATAGAGTTTGGCTAACTTCTCTGCATTGTAAGTCATCTTGACAGGAATGAAGTGAGCAGACTTAGTTAACCTATCAACAATTTCCCAAATGGAGTCATACTTACCCAAGGTCTTTGGAAGAGCAACTACAAAATCCATTGCAATTCTCTCCCACTTCCATTCAGGAATGGGCATTCTTTGAAGTGTCCCTCCAGGCCTCTGGTGTTCATACTTTACCTGCTGACAATTCGGTCATTGGGCAACAAAATCAACAATGTCACGCTTCATCCTACTCCACCAGAAATGTTGCTTTAGGTCACGATACATCTTGGTTGCACCAGGATGTATAGAATACCTTGAACTCTGAGCCTCTATAAGAATAGTGTGAATCAAATCATCGACGCGGGGCACACATACCCTTCCCTTAATTCTCAAAACGCCTTCCTCATCAATTTTTGCTTCTTTAGACTCTCCTCGCAATACCATATCTCGAATCTGGATCATTTTCTCATCAGTAAACTGCTTTCCCTTAATCTTCTCAAGAAAGGAAGATCTTTCCTCCACACAGGCAAAAAAACCTCCCTTCTCCAGTACTTCCAACCTCATAAAGTAATTAGCCAGAGTCTGAACCTCTCTAGCCAATGGGCGTCTAGAAACCTGCAAGTGCGCTAGACTTTCCATGCTCCCTGCCTTTCTACTTAAAGAATCTGCAACAACATTAGCTTTTCCTGGTTGATACAAGATAGTAATATCATAGTCCTTCAGTTGTTCCATCCACCTCCTCTGTCTCAAATTCAAATCTTTCTGAGTAAAGACATACTGTAAACTATGATGATCTGTATAGACTTCACACTTAACCTCATATAGATAATGTCTCCATTGCATTAATGCAAACACTACTGCAGCCAACTCCAAATCATGGGTCGGATAGTTGCGTTCATGCACCTTTAGTTGCCTCGAAGCATAAGCAATTACATTCTTCTCCTACATTATCACAACACCCAAACCAGAATAAGATGCATCACAGTAAACAATGAAATTCTTACCTTCCACTGGAAAGGTAGGAATTGATGCAATAGTCAACAAGGTCTTGAGGTTGTGGAAGCTTTGTTCACATTCGTCCGACCACACAAATGGAACATTCTGCTTAGTCAAATTTGTCTGTTGTGAAGCAACAGAAAAGAATCCCTTAACAAATCGACGGTAGTAGCTAGCTAAACTAACAAAGCTCCTTACCTCTGTAACATTAGTAGGTCTTACCCAACTCTTCACTTCTTCAATCTTGGAAGGATCCACCATCACCCCATCCTTAGAAACCACGTGCCCAAAGAAGTACACAGAATCTAGCCAAAACTCACACTTGGAGAATTTGGCATAAAGTCTTTCCCCCCTCAACAATTCCAATACAATTTTCAAATGCTCCTCATGTTCTTTGCTGCTCTTTGAGTAAATCAATATATCATCAATAAATACGATAACAAACAGATCCAGATATGGCTTAAAATCCCATTCATCAGGCTCATGAATGCAGCAGGGGCATTTGTAAGCGCAAAAGACATTACTAAGAATTCATAATGCCCATACCTGGTTCGAAAAGCAGTCTTTGGCACATCTACTGCCCGTATTTTCAATTGATGATAACTAGATCTCAAATTGATTTTTGAGAAGGTACAAGCACCTTGTAACTGATCGAACAAATCATCAATGCGAGGAAGAGGATACTTGTTCTTAATAGTTACCTTATTCAGTTGCCTGTAGTAAATGCACATCCGAAAACTTCAATCCTTCTTCTTCACAAATAAAATCAGAGCACCCCAAGGGGATTCACTTGGCCTAATAAAGTCTTTACTTAACAACTCCTGAAGTTGGGCCTTTAACTCCCTTAACTCAGCTTGAGCCATCCTATAAGGGGGTATGGAAATAGGGCGAGTACCCGTCTCCATATCAATACAAAAATCAATATCCCTATCTCGTGGCATACCAGGAAGGCATGCAGAAACACATCTAGAAACTCACGGACTATCGAAACAGACTCAATCAAAGGTACTAGGGAAGTATCATCCCTGAGATGTGCCAAGAAAGCTAAACAACCTTTACTAACCATTATCCTGGCACGAACAAAAGAGATAATAAGAACTTGGGTGGAAGTGTAGTCACCCTCCCACACTAGAGGATCTGTCCCAGGCTTGGCCAATGTCACAGTTTTAGCATTACAATCTAAGATTGCAAAATTTGGAGAAAGCCAAGTCATACCAGAATTACATCGAAATCAACCATCTCCAGAATAATCAAGTCTACAAGAGTATTGCTCCCCTCAAAAGTCACAAGACAAGACCTATACACCTTCTCAACTATCACAGACTCACCCACAGGAGTAGAGACTCGAATAGGCATGTCAAGCAAATCACAATGTAAATCAAGACCAGTAGAAAATGAGGAAGATACATATGAAAATGTGGATCCAGGATCAAATAATACAGAAGCCATGCAATTACAAACTAAAAGATTACCTATGATAATAGCGTCAGATGTCTCTGCTTCAGATCTCCCCGGGAAAGCATAACTATGGGCCCTATCACCTGTCTGTCCGTTGCCCTTATCATGTTGTGCTGCAGTAGTTCCAACTTGCCCGCCACCTCGGCTGATTTGGTTACCACCATTACTTTGAACAATACATCCTCCAGAATGGAGGCCTCTCCCATGACCACCTCTACCTCTAATTATTGGGGGTCTGTAACTCTATTTTGGACAATTTCTCCTAATATGTCCAGTCTCTACACATCCATAACAATCTCTGGAGTCTATCATAGGTCCCTGTGAGAATGACGATGTCTGGGGATAACCTCCAAACTCAGAGAAATGTTGATTGGTCTGCGATGGACCCCCAGCTAAAGCCTGTAGTGAAGACTAAATAGGTCGAGCTGGGTAACCTCCTGAACTCTGCCCTCTAAAGTAAGAACCACTACAATCACCTCCCGTGCGGAACTTCTTAGAGGTCGACGCCATGGTGAAGTTATCTGGCTTCACCCCTCCACCTCTATCACAAAGTCAACCACTTTGTGAAAGGATTTTGCTGCAGCAACTACCTGTAAGACTGGGATCTGCAAATCTGACCTCAATCCTTTCACAAAATAGCGAATCCGCTCTTGTGGACTGAAGCAAAGATGGGTGGAATACCTTGATAGTGCACAAAATTTAGCCTCATAAGCAGGAACAGACATCCTGCCTTGCTCTAGACTTATGAACTCATCTCTCCTCCTATCCCTCAACGTCCGAGGTATATACTTTTCCATAAATAAGCTAGAGATTGATGCCCCAGTCATAGTGGTGCCTTTGCTGGTTGACACTCAACATACGATCACCACCATATTTTGGCATTTCTCTGAAACTGAGAGGTCATAAACTCAACCCCGAACCGTTCTACTATATCCATCTTACGTAGCAGCTCATGACAATCAACCAGAAAATCATAGGCATCCTTAAATTCAGCACCTTAAAGACTGGAGGTTTCAACTTCAAGAATTCAGTGAAAAGTTCATGCTGATCACTCGTCATTATAGGCCCTGTAGTTAACCGAGGAAACGTGCCTACTTCCAATGAGGCATCCATGCGGGGAGCCACAGAAGCTGCATGTTGTACCCCCGGAACATGAGGTGCTGGTACACAAAACACTGGAGGTGTCTAGCCCTGATCAGATAACCCGCTACGATAAGTAAGAACCTGGTTAATAATCTCTGGGGTAGGTTGGGGTGGTAATTCCTCATCATGTACTTGCTAATTTCCCCTTCCTCACCCTCTCTTACTAACTCATCAGTCGGTGGAGAAGTCACCGCCCTAGTACTAGCTGGACCAGGCGTTTGTCCTCTACCTCTAGAGGACGTCCTCCCGCGACCTCTACCACGGCCTCTTGCCACAGCTCCTCTTCGAACTACAGCCCCAGTGGCTGGCTCAGACGCACCTTGTCTTGCCAGTGTTGGTGTTGGCACAGTTGTTGCTCTTGTTCTAGCCATCTGCGAAATAGAGTAAGGATGTTAGATACAAATTTGTATCACCTAGATACCAATTGGATCCAAGTAATAGCACGAAAGAATGAAAGAATGGAATTTTCCTAAAGTCCTATCGCCTCTCAAAGAAAAGTAAGTGCGTCCCCCTACCGTTCCTCAAGACTATACTAGACTCGTTCTTGTGTGATGAGACCAACGAACCTAACGCTTTGTTACAATGTTTGTCATGACCCAAAACGAGACGCGAGTGGCACCCACACTTATCCTCCTATGTGAGCGAACCAACAAATCTAAACCCCAACATTTACCAATATTTCAACCATAGTGAACAAAATATAATGCGGAAGACTCAAAACTCATTAACGAAAATTAATTGAATAACTTCTAAAACTCAATACTTATTATTCCCAAAATCTGGAAGTCATCACATCAAGAACATCTATCCTCAAATTTCTAAATCTAAGAGTATTAAGAAGATATATAAGTAAAAGGATGGTCCATGTCCGAACTTCAAGACATTAAGACGCGAATGAGAGAATCCAGCATGAGCTAGGAACAATAGCTCACCCTGAATTCTGATATGCTGGAGACTGGCTAGAGTTGAGGGCGAGTCGATGTCGATGGCGCACTTGCTGCACTCCACAAAATAACAAAGAAGAAAATACAAGTAGAGGTCAGTACAAGGAACAAGTACTGAGTAGGTATCATCGGCCAACTCAGAATAGAAAGCAATATATATTGAATAATAAAATAAAATCAACCATGGTACTTAACAGGTGACAATTAACAAGTACAATAACCATTGGCAACAACACCAATCATACCCCTGAGGACTCAAACCTCCACACCATACTCATTTGGGGAAAAAGGTTCTTCGAATTGAGTATATTAACATAATTCTAAATTACTTGTCTTCATTATTATCATGTCAGAACGTGACACTCCGATCCCTTAATTCTACGTGTCAGAACGTGACACCCGATCCCTTAATGCTACGTGTTGGAACGTGACACCCGATCCTTTAGTACTACGTGTCAGAACGTGACACTCCGATCCCCTAATTCTACGTGGTGGAACGTGACACCCGATCCATTTATCTCATTACTTTAGTTCATCAAGCCTTCTTTATGTCAAGGCATCATCTTAATGAAGAGGGATAAGATTAAAGATTTCCACAATCACAACATACAAACACACAATCAAGCATATAGAAGACTTTACAATACTACCCAACACATATCGATCGCTATTTTAAGTTTATCTATCAGATAGAAACAAACCATAACCTACCTCCACCGAAGAATCGTGATCAAACAAGCTACTTCCTAATGCCTTTGATTTCCTCTTCGCTTCTCTTTTTCTCGCTCGTTCTCCCTCACTCTGTTCTTTTTATTTTTGTGTCCCAATTCCTTTTCTTTTACCCTAGTTATCATATAATTCATAATGAGAAAAGTAACCCATTATTTATTTCAAGGTTATCTCCTTTAACCCCCAAGTAAATAAATTATTAAACTTACCCCACTAATTTCATAAAGTTTGTCATGAATGGTCCAAAACACCCCTTTAAAACTTTTAGCAGAAATCCGACCCAGTCAGGGTTACGCAACTCGTGATGGTCTATCGTATCTATGACGGGCCGTCCTGCAGGTCCGTCACAAAGTTCAGAGACTCACATTCAGTAAAGAGGTTTGTGATGGTCCGTCGTATCTTCGACGGTCCGTGCTGCAATTTTGTCGCGAAGTTCAGAGAGTTTATCCCAGTACCCAGATTTTTGAGTTGAAGTGTTTTGGGACGAAAACTCTCGACGACCATTGTGCATATGACGGTTCGTCCTACCTATCGTCGAGGAAAATGAGGAGAGTAACAGAAGAATTTACACAAGTGTGGGACGACGGAGTCCATCACGGTCCATCGTGACCATAACGGTCTGTCGTATGATCCGCCGACTTAGTCAGTTTTTATCAAAAATAGTTTTACTGCTCGAACTGACTAAACAGGTCGTTACAGATAAATAATTTAATTATGTAAACTTGGGGTATTACCAAAGTAACCCTTAGCTAATAGGACCATAACTAACTTTTTGGACCATCCTAGGTTAGCTACTAGGTTGTTTCTTTAACTAGTACTAGGTTAGTGTCAACTCGGTTTTTGTCCTAGATTGTCAAGTGCACTAGCGGGTCCATTTCTGTTAGTCCTAAGTTAGTTAGCTATTTGGGACAGTAGGTTAGAGTCTAAAATTTAAAGGGATGTTAGGCCCCACATGAAGTGGTCCCTTGTGCACGTTTTCCCCCATAACTATCCTAACCGAATTCGGTTAGAGTGGTCCCCTCCTTTGGCATCTTCTTCACATGTCTTGCACATGTGCTTGCAAATTGGTTGGTTGAACTTTTCTAACAAACTATTATTTATGGTTCATTTGGGAATGTTTACTTATTGTCCCAAGGACCCTCACCATGTGCTTGGGCACTTAATTTAAACTTAAATGGTCATGTGCTATGGTACTAGGCTTCACACTTCGATGCCTAGTACATATTGTGTGTAATATAAAGTCAAAAAATTTAGATTAGAGTCTTTATTGCAGGTACATTTATTATACAAGCTCATTAATACATAGAAAAATTTGCTAGCACCCTTTAAGCCAATATTTTCTAATATGCCCAATATATTGCTTATTTGGGTATACACATTCTCAAATACTTATTGGGCTCTTAACTTGACGTGTAATTTTATTAAATATTACATTATCCCCCCCCCCCCTTTGGAACTTTCGTCCCCGAATGACACTTATAAATTATTTAAACAAACAGGGTGACTTACTTTGTCTTACATAAATTTTTATCTTTTGTGAATATCTAATTCACACTTATTTCGATGATGCATATCTTTCAAACTTGTCTTAGGCATCATATTTGAGATTGAGGAATTTCCTTCTCAATCACACTTAATTTAATTCACATCACAAATCATGTAACACAGAAAACATGCCTATGCTACTAAAAAACACCAACATATAATGCAACATAACTTCGTTTTAACTCACATAGTGCTATTATAAGACATACGATTAGGGACTTACCACAAGAAATCTACTTAAGAACTTACACTTATAGTTTCTTACAGATAAACCAGAATTATGAAGAGTATATCTAACCCCTTAATTACCATCTGGTTGGACTTAAGATTTGAACCTAATGACACCCAGCTTAACTTGTAAGGGACTTGCCACTATGCTATCAACTTATATACATACCCCTTCGGTCATAACACTTTCTCCTATGGGAGTATTAACTAGAAAGGGTTCATGGAAGATCTTATGAAGTAAGTCAAATTGATTAGCCACAACAGGATTTACCATAGACAAGGTAGATCCTGGATCTAATAATGCATAAACAGGAAAGGAGAAGACAATCAAGTTACCATTATCAACATCCGTGGAATTCTCTTTTTCCTGTCTTTCTATCAACGCATAGAACCGGTTTACCTTGGGGGTTCGTCTAGAGCATAAGAATTTGAACTATGCCCTTCTCATTTTTGCTCAAATTATATGGAAAAAGAAGCCTTACTACCCTATTTCTATAGTCTATTATAGCATAACACTTAAGAAGCAAATCCATGTCTAAGCTATGTTCTTGAGTTGGTATGCAGCCAACGTATCCTTCTCCTCCTGATTAATACTACTCATAGAAAGATTTTTAGACATTACCATGCATTCACCTCCATGCAAACAACCACACTCACGACACGTCTTTCGTCCGCATTGGGCATTTCCATTATGGCTGTTTCTGGGGAAGGATAAATCTAGATTCTGGTTCCTTAGACCACTTGGCCATCCTAATTCATGTGTGTATCCCTATGCATGCACACAAAAGAATGATGTTTGATACTTAGAATGACAAAAATTGTCAAATCTCTAGATAGAACGATAAAGATCAAAAGAAGGGAGAATTTCCTATTAGTTCATAGTCTCTAAGTCATGATTGTGGCGCGCTTCACAACCATAAGCTAGAAACTACGTAACGTGGTTGTGTTGAGCTTTAGATCCTAGGTAATTTAACCTCATGCTCAGGTACAAGGTTTGCCACGATCCGCATTGTGGAATACGGATCACAACTTGCGTCATTGACCTCTCAGAGGTCGTAGAGAAGCCTCATCTTGCATTCATAACATTCATCTAGTTAAATTTGCGGAAATTTTAAACATTTTTATATGTAGGAAGTATAGATAGACTTCATATAATTATTAACTAGACACATCATATATTAATCTCAACATAAGAGAACAACCATCTAACATAAAGAATCAATTCAAAATTGAACATGAATATATCATAAATAGTTTGCCAACCATGGACTTATTCAAAGGTTCAAAATGAAGGTGCGAAAGAAACTCTAGGGAAAACATCAACTAGGTATGTCCACAACTAAGGCTACACTAAATCTATAGCATCATCAAAATAATGAGGACCTACCAAATTGTTTGGAGAAACACTGAAGTCCAAACCGCTGCAAGTGTCGTTAACCTGTCCTCTGATCTGCACCTATAAATATAGTAAATTGTAGGGGGTTATTACACCATTTGTACTATGTATGGGTGTATGCACACATTCACATAAAGCTATGCATGATCAACGAAAGCTCTTCCTAAACAACATGCTATTTCTAGAAAGTCTTGTCACAAGACTTTCTTAATTCATTGGTTGTGAACTGTAATATGAATATGATGTGTTTTAATGAATTTAAAGCATAGAACTCATTTTCTATATGATTATAATATATTTGTATCATTAACATAATCTTAGAACAACTCGAGCAAAGATTTGAGATTTTGATCCTCTTAGGCCGAGAGCTCCTCTTTGTACACTTAGATTATTTTTCATTCTTTTTCTTGTTCATGTTGTGTAGTTTAATAACTCCTTTGGTCCTATGTTTTACTTAAAAGTGCAATGATTTATTGTAGTCCCATAAACATAACAAATCGATAGAAGTAATCCAAGGACTAAGGAATGATTCCCCTACCTTATAAAGAGTCATTCTTTACACTATATATTCATTAGCTTTCATAACCAATTCTCTATTGATCATGCCATTGATTTTATTACTTTCATGTTTTATATATTATACATTTCATATACATGAGATTTCGGAATCATTTATGTCGCATAAGGCATCTCAAAAAGTGAGGGCCTAACATATGGGACCTCAACCCAAGGGTCTTCTTTAGAAAACACAGAGTGTGCTTCTTTCATTGATTCATACTTAACATAATTCATTTCATTTATTCGTAGGATGATATAAACATCAGCTATACCTAGGATATGGTTTAAGACTCTCATCGGGATAATGAAGTGCAATGACCAAGAATAATTTAATGTCATTACTTGAATCTAATTTCACCTTCTGATTTTCTTGCACAAAAACCTTGAGTATTGTTTATTTCATTATCTTTCATACATTGAGAAACTCCAAACTTAACCGACATATATAGTGTGAGCATCATGAAATCCACTGTATACACCATACCGAAAAGAGGTAGAATAACCGGCCAAAGTTACCCAAAACATGCTAGAATATAAGTGAATTGAATCCTGCAAGATCCCTATATTGAAAGTATATGTTCGAAGACTAGGAGATATAAGGAGACTCATACCCGACATGCCGGACATTCTCATCTCATAAGAGTTATGTGAACCTCCGCCCTTCCCGAAAGAAAGCATCACCGCTCATAGCTAGCCTATTGGTGCTTAGTATAAAGTTCTATTTCATTCAACTCATATGTCATGGAATATGGCCTCTAGTATGAGGACATCATAACTCAATAGATTATTTGGCATCTCATCATTAGTATTAAGTATACATCAGTGTCAATACTTTCATTAATGCGTACATAGAGACTGGTCTCTTCATTACCTTTACAGTCTCATAGGTGAGTACGTTTTGGTTGAATATACTTTGGCTCATTTGAGATTGCTCTCATCTTTCACATTGGCCTCTTATCATGTTGGCACCATTTTGATTAGCATCATCGATTAACATAATTACTCACCTCATTACGTGAATGCTCATTTCTTCTTTATCTTCTAGTATTGACTCAAGCATTGTGGAGGCTTGCTTCTAGATTGAGATTTACTTACTCTTTTGATGACTTGTCATCCTTACTTTACATTGATGAAATGTAAATTGTCCTTACATAAAATTCTTACTTTACATTGATTAAATGTGAATCGTCCTTACATATAATACTTACCTTACAATGATGAAATGTGAATTGTCCTTACATTCATTCTTAGGTGTTAAAGTGACTACTCTAACATATTCTAACACCTTCATTCGTGAGTATTATATAAACATAGTAGATTAGGTGTAAGTAAGACTTGTCTCACATCCTTTAACACCCCATTCTAGTCACTTACTCAATTTGGACCCATTTAATCATGTTGTAACTCACGTAACTTACTTACTTTAGTGTACTATCTTCATATCACCGTTTATGGACGATGAGCACGTCATTCAATATGTTTCATGTGTTCATATTTCTTTCTTTTAAAGCATGTTCGGAGTTGTCCTAATGAGTGGCATGCTCTTGATTATGGGTTCATCGAATTAGTTTAGAAGTTCTTATATTATCATAACATACTGTAACTACAAAAGATTGGCATATGATTAGTATTGGCCTAAACAATTGGGCCTAGATTTCATAACCATATTTGTTGGCATAAGCCAATTGTCATGTGCAACATGCTTAAGTTTTTATACATTATACATTAGCCAATCTTTTAATTATCTAACATAATATTATAGCCATTTACATGTATCGATTATATAAAATGTATTGTTAGCCATTTTGTTGGAATACGATTAGTATTGGCATAAAACATTGAGCATTGATTTCATAACCATATTTGTTTGCATAAGAAAATTTCCATGTGAAACATACTTAAGTTTTATACATTATACATTAGCCAATCTTTTAATTATTTAACATAATATTACAGCCATTTACATACATCACTTTTAGGCAATGTATTTTTAGCCATTTTATTGGCGTACGATTAGTATTGGCACAAACAATTGGGCATAGATTTTATAACCATATTTGTTGGCATAAGCAAATTTTCACGTGCAACATTCTTATGTTTTTATAAATTATACATTAGCCAATCTTTTAATTATTCAACATAATATTATAGCCATTTACATACATCACTTTTACACAATGTATTGTTAGCCATTTAATTGGCACACGATTAGTATTGGCATAAAAAATTGGGCATAGATTTCATAAAAATATTTGATAGCATAAGTAATTTTCATGTGCAACATGATTAGGTTTTTATACATTATACATTGGCAAATCTTTTAATTATTTAACATAATATTATAGCCATTTAAATACATCACTTTAAGACAACGTATTGTTATCCATTTTATTGGCACGCGGTTAGTATTGGCATAAAAATTGGGCATAGATTTCATAACCATATTTGATCGCATAAGACAATTTTCATGTGCAACATGCGTAAGTTTTTATACATTATACATTACCCAATCTTTTAATTATTTAGATATAACATTATAACCAATTCCCATTTAAATTTTGAAAAAATGTTTTTGTTAGCCATTTAATTAACATAAGGCAAACATTCTCTCAAATTATGATTTCACGGGGATCCTTCTTAGCTAACCATACAACATTACATTAGGCATAAAAAAAATTTAAACATCTTGGACAGAACCATATTAGAATTTGATGTATATATCATCTTTATGATGTCATTTTAATAGCAAGTATGCATGCGTAACATCTTCATACATTACATTTTCGGACATATCTTTAACATAGTATCATTCTTTTAGTTTACATAATAACACTAAGCATCAAAAGTGTCTAATTAATAGATATATTCAATCATAATTTCATAAAAAAACATACACATTAACATCAGCCATCACCAAATACCAACAACACTATTTCTAACATGTTCAACATTGAAATCGTAACAAGGATACTAGGGAAAGGAGTTCGACAAGAATGACGGGAAACAACCATAGTTTTCAAGATCTTTGAATCATTCGTAAGAAAGTTATCTTGGAGAAATAAATCCTTGAGATAAACCCATACCATAACTAGAACTTAATCTATGAAGATCATCATGAATGAAAACTTGGAGAAACCTTGAAATCTAATAGGACAATCAATGGAATTTTCTGTTTTTCTTTCCCTCACTTGCTTACTTTTTTGCGTACCTTTTTTCTATGATTTTGAACGTGATTTTTAGGCTTATTAACTGATATTGAATTATAAAACTTAGGTATAATAAGTTAATTTAATAAAGTAATTAACAAATTACCAAAAAGCCCCTCCTAAGTTGATTAAACATAGGAGAACATAACACTTAGTCAAATCTTAAAATTTGTGTTGGGTATGGTTTGGTCAATATTTTGACTTTATATTAATAAGTGAAATACTAAATTTAATTATTTTAAGTACCTAGGGTAAGAAATAAAGTACGCTCAAGTCATTGGAACCATAATCAACCCTTTAGGACCATCGTAGGTTAAGTACTAGGATATTTCTTGGATTATACTAGGTTAGCATAAGAATTTCGGTTTGGCACCTTAAATTTAATTAATGAAATGTATAATTCAATTAATTAACTAACATAAGTTAATTAATAAAGTATACTTAAGTAGTTTTTACCATAACTAATCCTGTGGACAATCCTAGGTTAAAAACTAGGTTGTCTTTTTCTTGTTTGAACCGAAATCTTAAAACTTCTTTGTGATTTAAGTTTTGACCCCTTTCAATTTAATAATTAAGCTTATAATTAATTAATTAAATAGCCTAGGGTACTTTATAAACTATCCCTAAGGTGTTAGGCCTTAACTAACTCTTCGGACCATCCTAGGTGAGGTACTAGGTTTTCCCTTTCTTGTCTTAACAAAAATCTAAAAATTTCCTTTGTAGTTTTTGTTTTAGCACTTTTAAATTAATTAATTAATTTGATAAAAAATTTAATTAGGTAACCTAGGTGAATCACTAAATTACCCCTTAGTTTATAGGATCATAACTAACCTTTTGGACAATCCTAGGTTAGGAAGTAGGTGGTCTCTTTAACTAGTACTAGGTTAGTGTCGACTAGGTTTTTGTCAAAGGTTATCGGGTGCACTAGTGGGTCCATTTCTATTAGTACTAGGTTAGTTAGCTATTTGGGGAAGTAGGATAGAATCTACAATTTGTAGGGAGGTTAGTCCCCACATGAAGTGGTCCCTTGTACACGTTTTCTCCCACAACTACCCTAACCGAATTCGGTTAGGGTGGTCCCCTCCTTTGGCAGCTTCTTCCCATGTCTTGCACATGGGTTGGTTGCACATTCCTAGCTAACTATTATTTATGATTCATTTTGAAATGTTTACTTATAATCCCAAGGACCCTCACCATGTCTTTGGGCACTGCTTAATTTACATCATCATTTTATATGGTCATATGCTATGGTACTAGGCTTGACTCTTGGATGCCTAGTACATATTGTGTTTTATAAGGTCAAAAAATTAAGATTAGGATCTTCATTGTAGGTATATTTATTAAACAAGCTCATTAATACTTAGAAAAAATTTCTAATACCCTTTAAGCCAATATTTTCTAATATGCCCAATATTGGCTTATTTGAGTATTATATAGAAATTGGTTAATACCCTTTACACAATTTTCTATACTATGCCCAATACTTTTCAATATTGGGCATTGGAATGGCTATGTATCCTCCATACTCATTCTTAAAGACTTATTGTGCTCTTCACTAGACATGTAATTTTCCAGAATATTACACTTTGTCAAATTATTGCACTTATAAATTTTGAGTAATTATCAACTTATGTTCATTACTTGTTCAATTGCATATATATGAACTTAAAGTTCCTTGAAATAATTGATTCAATTTTTACTATCACATGTTTTAAATTTAAAAAAAAAACATGTTTTATTGAAACAAATGATTCGTCGGATAACCGCATATTGTTACCATACATTTCAATGGCTAACAACTTGTTAATATGGAAATAGGAACCACGTACCTATTCTTTGGACTAAAAAAAAATTATTTTAGATTTTATTCTGATTAACGTAAATGTTTCTAGATTTTCTTTTGTTATACAATAAAGCATATTTAATCCTAATTTACTTAGATGTATAGTTTTTGTCCATAAAACTAAATAAATAAGGGTAAGATTTTGTCAAGGTTGAGTCAATCTCAATAGTAATAATTAACAATTTCATATGGGATACTTGACACTTGGAGGTCCTAATAGGAGCATAATAGGATAAGTTGGCTAACAACAAAGATATTGTTATTTATTCGGTCTAATGTCTTATTTTTATTACTAATTATATAATACCATTTTTATTATTTTAAACCAAAGTACATTGATAAACCAACCTTAATCCACCCATCTAATTACAAGTCATTTCAAGCAAATTCAAGGCTAACGAAATGATGCCATGTGTTTAAATGTCGTGGCAGCTCTGAGTAAACATAAAAATGTATCAAAAGATGCCAAGTGTTCTAAAGGGCGTGTCTAGTCCAATTTAGGGGTGGCAGGCAGACCGGGATGTCCCGCACCTGCCTCCATCCCGACCCGACCTGCTTCAACCCGTCCCGTCCCCTTATGTTTAGGGGGTTTAAGGGGTGGGGGATGATGGGACCGGTCAGGGGCCGGTTCACCCCTGCGTCCCGGTCGACCCAGCTGATTCGCAGGATCCCCTCTTTTTTTAAAAAAATAATTAAAAATATTACCATTTTAATTCGTTTGGGAAACGGCGAGTGGGCCCCCCAACAGATTTTTGCCCCTTTTTCTGTTCCCAAACACCTCTTTCCACCCCCTACTTTTAAAACTTTTTTTCAAACCCTCAAGTTATAATAATTACACTTTAAGCCATTTTTAATATTATAAATACACCTATCCCCTACTATTTCTTACAAAATCATCGATTCTTATTTCTCTCATCTATTTATTGTAGTTGTTTTGATTTTAGCTTCGTCCTGTAGTTGGTTTTATTTTAGCTTCGTTCTTGTATCGTTTATTATGATATAATATTTTTCTAGGTGTGCTTCGATTCCTAATTATCGTTTTCTTTTGTAATGACCCTCAACGTCCTTTTCTTTGTTTTTTAAAGATGTTTTTAGAGTTTAGAGCTTTCTAGTAGTGAGACTTGATGGGACAGACAATTCGATCATCGAGTCATTTGTTTGGATATTACGCAAGTTTACGTATTTTTAAGTCTTTATACATGGACAGTTGAGTTCTATCAAAAGTTTAGAAAGATTGTATGAAAATGCAATTATGACGGTTTAATCATCTTTTCAATGGTTATTTTTTCTAGGGGTATGGTTTGTTTAAGCCCCAGGACATCTAGAGAATGTTTTGTGTCGTTAAGCTATCGATTCAGGTGCGTTGTTGAACCTTAATTTACCCCTTGGTTCCTATTTCTATTCTATATTTCATTGCTTCTTTGGTAATCGTGTTTCGTTACATCTGTCAATCTTTTATTATTGCTTTGTGTTTAAATAACTTCTTTTGAGCTCAGTTTCTTTCCATATGAATACACTTTTTGGCACTCATACTACATTTCTATTCTTTGCGGATTGCAGTAAAGTTATCACCATTGATTCTTAGTCATGCGGAAAATCTTGGGATGTCGAAGAATAGGGTGAGCTTTTGTCTTATGGAGCTCCCGGTTTATGTCTGTTTTGGCTAGGCTTAGACTTTATATTGCATATAGAGACAACCTATACTTGTGTTGTAGTTGCAAAAGCCTTGTAAGCATATTTTAGATTAGATTATCAACTACCAATTTTTGTCGAGCTTGGGATGGTTTTGATAATCACCTTTCTCTAATTACTTTAGTTCATGATTATTTTAGTTTCCTTCTCTGCCTCATCTAAAGTGGCTATTTCTTGTGTTGGTGTCTTTCTTTTTAAGTTCATTTTGACCAACTATTGTGGGGTAATTACTCTGTTTTGATGTTCCGTCCTCATATTCATAGTAGCTTGTTTATATTTATATAATTTTTATTTCCTTTTCTTTATCATATTTGTGCATAAATTCTTTCCACTTGACTCCCTATTTTTCGTTGGCATTTATATGTTGGGCCGCGAAGGCCCAAATTCTTCTAATTGTGTTTTCTAGCGTCGGCTGGAAGTTTCAAAAGTAAGGTAGTAAAATAGAATCAGAAAGCTAATATTGTCTGAGTAAGACCAAGAAATTAAAAGATCCAAATTAAATGGGCAAAGAGCCAAAAAAAATTTAAGTCTCCAATCTGGGTTATTCTAAACCTGAAAAAACCCTAAAATTGAATAGGATAAATACTTAAGGTGATTTAATTATTATTTAAAATCAGAAATTTTAAGGGCATAATGGTCCTTTCACGTATTAGATGAAATAAATCAAATTTGTGTTAATTTAACTAAACTATTTTGACTATGTCTGGAATTAAGACTCCTAAACCTATGCTAACACTCTCCTAATCCCGTTTATTACCTCTCCACGTTAAAAAAACTATCTTGTTCTCTCTGCCAATTAACGTGAAGAAACAGAAACTTTGAAAAAAATTCTTCACACTTGAAGAACTCACTAAAAAGTATAACAAACCAAGTTAATAAAAAACGTTAAGTCAAGGGAGATTTATGTCGAGTAGGTGGTGGAACTTTAGGTGAATTGGGGTTGGTTTTGGAGACAAGTTTGGTCAGAAACTTCAAGCTGGAACATCATCAAAAGATATTGGTTTCTTCTCTCTTGGTCACTTTACCAAGAGTCCCCTTACGATTCAAACTATTCACTTCCAATCTAAGGTTGTTCCCCGTTGCATGTTCCTTTCACTAGCTCCCTATGATCTATTGTTGTGTATTCTTGCTGGTAGAATTTAGGAATACTGTGTTTGTGGTGATTATCTCTTTTCAAGTATTTATTCATGATTATGTGTTTATGTTTTGTGTCTTTCAGAAATATGAATGTAAACATGTATGTATTTTTGTAAGATCGTGACCATGACATTGAGTCTTTTTTTAGCATGTTAATAGAATAGCGATTACTCGTGTTCTATGTGCAATTAGATATTCTTAAAATCGTGATGTTCACTTGGTTGAATTGCTATAAATTCTTGTTAAAACAAATGACCAAATCATACCGCTAACTTGTCTGAATAATCCTAATGAACGACTAAGAAAGAGGTGCTCAAATGACTCGTAAGATGTTGCATAAAAATGTGTAACAAATTTTCAGAATCTGGAAATCTGCTGCATATGGTTTCTTTAAATTTTGGGCGTCTAAAAAAAAATAGGTGTGGTCTGCAGGGATCGAACCCAAGACCTCACTAAATCATACCTTAAAAAATTAATTAAAAGGTGCGTTTTAAGTGGAGCTCAAATTGGAACTGGGATTCTAGTGAAACTTGGCAGAAAAACTGAAAAAAATATGTTGTTGTGGGGTTTCGATCCCACGACACGGAGGATCCCCCAAGAATGTAATTAAAAATAAGTGAGGTGCACGGGATTCGAACCCGTGTGCCCTTAGCGGGACTCTTCTACTCAAAACGTAAATATATAAATAAGAGGAGTGGGATTCAAACACACATCCTCTAGGTAGGTAGCGAAGAAGAAGAGAAAATATATTAAAAAAGATGGTGTGGTGAATCGATCCCACAACCCCTCGACCAGTAGCGAAAATGAGAAGCTAAGGAGGGGAAAATTTATTAAGAGAAAAGTATGGGGTCATGGGGAATAGATCCCACGCCCCTCTGCAACTGCCGAGATTAAATGTAAAAAAGAAAAAAATTACGTGACAAATGGGGATCGAACGTGGATCCCCAAGTCGAGTGATACAATAGTTAAAATTTAGGAATGGCTAAGTGTTTTTCAAGGGATTCGAAATTGGTTTCCCTTGCCCAAATTCCGTATTGACACATAAGTCTTACGTGATTAAACATTTGATGAAAGTTTCCTATAACTATCAAGTTGAGACTTTGGCATACATACAAGATGCATAAGTCTTGTATCACATAATCTTGAGCAATATGAATCACTTAAATAAATTATAAATGATGTATCATGGCTTGTGTGCGTGAACTCATAAGTCCAGCTTAAGTTATAAAGTTAACCTGAGATGTTATGTGAGAAATGATAAGATCCCAAAAGGGTTAATTAAGAGTGTGAAACACACTAAAAGGCTAATTACATTGACATGTGATGCAATGAAAATTCATGTAAAAAAAGGGTGAGTAATTATGAAGGGAAAATGTGCTAAGACTAATGCATATGGTGATAACATGATAAGAGGCGAATGTGAAACATGAGAGCAATCTCAAATGAACCTAAGTAAATGTTACCAAAATGTACTCGCCGATGAGAGTGTAATGTTAATGAAGAGACAAGTCTCTATGAACACTCTAATAAAATTAATAAAAATTAAATGCATACTTAATACTTATGATAAGATGATAAATCATATAATGAGCTATGATGTCCTCATACTAGAAGCCAACATCCATGACGTATAAGATGAATGTAATGGAACTTTATACTGAGCACCGATAGGCTAGCTATGAGCGGTTATGCCTTCTTTCGGGATGGGAAGAGGTTCACGTAAGTCTCATGAGATGAGAATGTTTGGCATGCCGGTTATCGGTCTCCTTATATCTCCTAGTCTTCGAACCTATACTGCCAATATAGGGATCTAGCGGGGTTCAATTCCTATGTAATCTAGCATGCTTTGGGTCACTTTTTCCGATGATTCACCTCTTTTCGGTGTGGGGGGAGACACTGGATTTCATGATGCTGACATGATTTATATCTGTTAAAGTTAAAGTTCACAATGAATTAATGAGGTTTGCCTCAAACGAAGCACATAATGAAATGAATTATTCCAAAGTTGTTAGGATCCGATAATTAAGAGGTGAGCTAGACTCAAGTAATGACATTAGGTTATTCCTGATCATTCTATATTAAACTCGTTGAAAGTCTTAAACTACACCCTAGGAATAGTTGGTGTTCACACTGGCCTATAAATTAAATTAAATGAAGTGCGTATGAATGGATGAAGCAGACTCTGTGTTTGCTAATGAAGACGCCCTAGTTGAGGTCCCATATTTTGGACCTCATTTTTGATATTCTTAATGTCAAGTCCATGATTCCAAGGTCTCATGGCATATGAACAAGCTATGTGTTATATGTTATGTGCTATGGTATGTACTATATGAGGATGTTACGTATTGTGTGCAATATTATATTTATGATAATGCATGCTACTCTCATGGCATGACCTTCCTAATCCAATTTGGAAAGTTCATTAACTTTCCTAATCTCGATTTGGCAAGTCAATTGACTTGACCTCCAAAAATGATATCGTTAGGAAAGAGCTATTCTTTCTCATGCATGTCCTTGGTGTGTGCTTTCATATACCCATACTTAGTACAAGTGTTTACTAACCCTATACATCTAACTTTTTTAGGTGCAGGCATAGGTGGGAGATAGAACTACAAGATCATTGTTGCAGCTATCCGGACGTCAACATTCATCCGAAGTTTTATAGGTCCTCATGCTTTTGAGGATGCTACTGCTTTACATTCCAGCTTAGTTTTAGAGTTGAGCTAGTGGACCATGTTCCACTAGTGTTTCTTTCCTGTTTTGATTCAGACATTGTATTGGTGCCATTTTGGCAAATATACAATTAATACTTATTGAACTATTTCTCTCAGTTGTTTATCTCTTAATGTTAGTGGTTGATGGTGGATGATTATGAAATGCTTAGAATATTTAGCAAGTATGTTAAAGAACAAAAAAAATTTACTTTTCAGCTAAAATTAACCTAAGTGAAGTATGAATAATGTTAGTAGGCTGGTCTGCGACCTTTGAGTGGTCAACGACGCTGGTCTCGTCTGTGGTCTAGATTCTGATCGTGACAAAACCCCTGTCACCTCATTTACTCATTTTCCATTGTAGTTAATTATTTCCATTGTATATTTTAGTTAGATTTATTTCTGTTGCAAGTTTAATTTACAGTTATATTCATTTTATTCAAATCCCCTATTAGTTGGACTTGAATAAATCCTCTAGTAAAGTTTTCATATGTGGGTTTCCAAGTCTCTTTACTTTGTAAAATTATTTCACTATCTATTTTACGTTGTAATCAAGTTTTAATCATCACTTGTTCAATTTCATAATAATGACCTCAAAGTATTTTTAAATTATTGATTCACATTTTTTTTATCATACGTATTAACAAAGAATTAAAAAAAATATCAACTTTTAGTCACACAAATGATTCACCGGATAACCGCATATTGTTACCACACATTTCAAGGTCTAGCAACTTGTTTATATGGATATAGAAACCACATACATTTCTTTGGACTACAAAAAGAAAATACTCTATTTTAAATTTATTGAGATTAACTGAAATATTTCCTGATTTTCCTTTGTTATATAGTTTAGCATATTTAATCCTAATTTACTTAGATGTTGTCCATAAAAATAAATGAGGGTAACCTTTGGTCAACGTGGAGTTCAATCCAATAATAATAAAAAAGTTTTTATACAGCATACATGACACTTAGAGGTCGTAAATGGGGGCATAATTGGGTAGATTTTTTCAGAACAAAGGCATATTATCCTATTTTAATAGTTCAACTGTATTGTTTGACTAAATACCCCTAATAGTTAAACATTCTTTTTTGGCCATTTTGCTTGTTTATGATAATTTTGTTAAGCACTTAACTTCCGTCAATTTTAAGGACCAAATATGCATTATAGATTTAATAAAAATTATATGTGAATATTACAAGGATCAAAATTGGATAACATTCTAATCAAAAATTGTTGTTTTTCCTTTTGTAAAACAACATGGTTGTGAGTCTTAACTTAAATTTCAAACGGGCTGCTTTTATTTTATTTTCTGTTTCAATCAGGTTGCTACATTACTTTTTAGTTGTCAAAACATGAATCAATCTGGCTTGGTGAATGTCTTAAAATAACATAACTTATAAAGACAAATTGACAATATTGGAATTTATAATATTTTACATACACTTCAATAAAAGAAAAATCAGTTTTATTAACAATTAATTATTGTGGTAGAGTGGTAAGTACTATCTCAAGTTTAAATCTCTCTAGATATGAAATCTTCATGTTTAAAAAGTGTTTTCCCCCAATATAAAACTTTACAACGTAGATTCAAATTTAGTTTGAGGATAAATCACCTTTGTCAAAAATCGGTGAAAAACATTTTAATAGATCAATTTTGAAAGGAGTGGGAAGGAAAAAGTAATTTCTTGGGCTATCATTTTAATATCTATATATTCATTTACGCCACAGTCACTTCTATGTTATAATATTAAAAAACATAATTTTAAATATAATCGCACTAAAATCACATCTGCCTGAAGATTCAACTACAAATAAGTATGATTATTTTTACTTTATTTTGTTGGGTTAATCGATAAAAAAAATTACGGACACTACGCAAATTCCGGAAACAATTACAAAAATCCAAAAGTATGATTTTTAGAAAAAAAAATCCAACTAAAAACAATTAAATAAGAGGGATATATTGTATTGTATTTTATTGTATACAACATATGGATGGATTTTTGTGTTCCCCGTTATTACATTATGTGATGCATAAAAAAAATTGATTGATTATACTACAAGAAAGTACTCTACGGGGTACAACTACTACAAAAAGATACTACAAAGTATAAAATAAAATTATTAATTTATAATTAATGATGAATAAGAATAAATGCTACGTTTATGACATCATCATATCAAATAGCTCATTCAAAAAAAAATTGAATTTATATCGATATGAAAAGATTAATTGAATCGCTTTATCATACAATGAATTTAATTCATGATCCAAATACACATGATATCTAAATTAATAATACAATACATTATACTACAACAAAAATCCAAATTAAATAAATACGTTGATTTTTATTATTTTTTTTATGTAATGTCTTAATTTTATTAAAAATTATATAGAATTCCATTTTTATTATTTCGACCTAAAGTACATTTATGGACCAAACGTATGTTACCCATCTAATGAAATGACATTTAAAGCACTTCAAGGCCAATAAGATGATGTATTCATCATTTTTAGAAATTTAACAACATTTTACACAATGATTATTGATAGTTTATTAGACATCTAACTATATATGGTTTCTTTCATTAAAAAAAATAAGGTAGAGGTATTGGGTTCAATAGGATGGGAAGATCAAGCCTTTCCATAGATCCATTAGTTTATTCATTTTCTATAAAGGTCATGATATAGGGTAACAATATGTCATTTTCTAGAAAAACAAAAGATTACTACATCCATAGTCTCCTTATTTGTTACTATATGAAGTACTTTTGTAAAATTTATTTTGTCCCCATTCGCAACTTCAACAGGCAAATGGTTGTCCAGATCAATGGAAAGTTTAGATTTTTCCGTTCTTGTTGTTCCCATAACTATCACCACCTTTTTTGAGGATTTCCACTCCATAGCGCATTATCATAATAGGTTGTCATGGGTTATTCCACTCCATCATAAGACCCAGTATTGTTCAAACTCTGGTGTAGGTACCCAATAAAAATGAAGATCTAGAGATCGGGTCCTTGATGATAAAATTTTTTAATGTTCGTGGTTATATATCCTTGTATAGATAAGGGTGTGGGAATTTGGATTTAAAGTTTTCAAGTATATTTAAATAGAGTTATCAAAATATTATGAGATATTATACAAATCAAAGTTGACAATTTTAAGGAGGAGGAGAATGTTCCCACAAAAAAAAAGACCACAAAGGTTTAGACTCAAAATTCTTACTCTTTTCGTCCATTGGAGCTTCGTTGGATCTTGATGGAGCTCATATTTTTATGGCTGTGAGTTCCTCTTGGTCGTTGCTCTGGAAAAGGTAAATTATTTCCATTGTTGGTTTTTCATTTGTCTACTACGCTTGTAAATAGGTTATTTACTTCGTTGTAAATTAGATTTAGTTTTAATTACTTCCTTTAATGATCTCCTGTCAATCATTTATCTTATAGATTAACTTATTATTTTACTAGTATGAGTTAATGCTGCTCATATTGTTATGAAGAATGCAAAGTATCCTGATTCATGTTTAGTATTTTCTCTTATTTCTGCAGTTGTTCGATCTTACCTTAGTTCTTGTCTCTATTAATATGATATAATCTTTATCTAGGTGGGTTTAAATACCAAATGTAAGTAAGTCTATTGTAATGACCCCATATGTAATTTTCTTTGTTTTTCAATCTTTTTAATATTTAGAGCTTTCATGTAGAGATATTTATAACCTCATGGGACTGACAACTCCATTATCGTGTCATTCATTAGGATTTTGTGCAAGTTAACGTATTTTTGAGCCTTTGTACTAGGACGGTTGACTTTAATCGAAAGTTCAGAAAGATAGTCTCAAAATGCATTTATGGAAGTTTCATAATCTCTTGAAGGACCATTTAAACTAGGTGCATGGTTTTGTCATAAGCCTTCCGATCCAGGTTCTTTGTTAACCCTAAATTTTACCCTTTTTTCTACTTCAATTTTTAATTTATTTGTTATGTTAGTTTCTCAGTCATTTCCTTATGAGTTATGTTTTTGATACTCATACTACACTTCTATCCCCTGCAGGCTGCATTTTTTATCACTGTGGATTTTGAGTTGTACAGAAATTCTTTGAATATTTAAGATTATGGTGAGATCCTGGCGTTGGGAGCTATCGATTAACTATAATTTTGCTAGGCTTAGTCTTTATATTGTATTTAGAGACAAACTGTACTATTGTTGTAATTATGAAAGAGTTGTACTCATATTTAAGATTAGATGATCAACTACTAACTGATGTCGGGTCTTTGGATGGTTTTGTTAATTACCTTTCTCTGCGTTGTTCTATACTCATACTTCTTAGTGTTGTCTTTCACTTGGTAGTCCGTTGCTTATGGCTCCAAACTAAGTGTTAGGATTACATACAAGAAAGGTGTAATAGGTTCCATCATGACCTTAGAAATAAGGCGGTTATATCTATAATTCATGATTATTTTACTTTCCTTTTTAGCCTTACCTACATTAGCTATTGCTTGTATTTGTGTCTTTCTAGTCCAGCTCATCATGATAGATTGTTATGAGTTCATTCCTTTATTTCATTGTTCAGTCCCCATATTCATGGTTGCTTGTGTATCATTAAATAATTATTATTTCATGTTCTTTAACATATTGTCGTATTAATTCCTTCCACTTCACTCCCTATTTTCCCTTGGCATTTTGATCTTCGGCAGCGAAGGCCCAAATTCTTCTCATTGAGTCTGCCCGCCTTGACTTGATGTTTTAAAAGGTAACTAATATGAAAGGATCCGAAAGTTATAATTTTGTGCATAAGTCTAGGAAATTTAAAGCTTCAAATTAAACAGACAAAGACCCAAAAAAAATTGGGTCTCCAATCTGGGTTCTTATGAACCCATCTTCACCTTATTTCCTCATTTTCGATTGTAGTTAATCCATTGTATATTTTAGCTAGATTCATTTCTGTTTACAAGTTTAGTGAACAGTTATATTCATTTGATTTGAATTCCTTTATTTGAACTTGAATGAACTCCCTAGTAATGTTGTCTTATGTGGGTTTCGAAATCACTTTATTTGTCAAAACTTTGAGTGATTATCAATTTTTGTTCATCACTTGTTCAATTTATTAAAAGTTAACTCAAAGTTTCTTGAAAAATTTGATTCACGTTTTTCCTATCACATGTTTTAGATAAAAATAAAAACACATCAAGTTTTAGTCAACAAATGATTTTTCGGATAACCGCATATTGTTAGCATACATATCCAGGGTTAACAACTTGTTTATATGTAAATACGAACCATATATCTACTCATTGGACTTCAACAAAAAAATTTATTTTAGATTTCATTGAGATTAACTGAAATGGTTGTAGATTTTCCTTTCTTATACAATTAAGCATTTATTTTCCTAATTTACTTAGATGTATAGTTTTTGCTGTTAAAAAGCAATTAAATAAGGTAACCTTTTGTCAATGTTGTAATATCTCTCAACTTTAAATAGCTAAGAAAAATATAAGAAACTTTATAATAATTATATCGGGAAAGTTTGAGGAAATCTGGACAATTGGTAGTAAGGTAAAGTTGAGTTTTCGTCTAGTTTATATGATCATCACTTGTAGCTTGGGAAGAGTTAGGTGTCGTTCCATATATGGTTTGGAAAGTTCTTTAAATAATTTTTCCAACGCCGCCAAGTTTGGGAGATTTTGAGTTCGTATGAGTAAGTTATTACTTTAGGAAGTTTGGTTGTTGGAGTAATGAAGTCCAATCCGTATTTGGGAAGGACAAGATTGTATTTCCATACCTATACAAATTATTTTGTTTTAAGGGATTAATTGGGGTTAAAACAAGACTAATTTCAGTTTAGAGAGTTTGAGAATTAATGTTAGGGCTTTTAGAGAAAGAACACAAGGGATGAAGAAGAGGAGAAACAAGAATTCCAAGAAAATGATCGTTTATTGTGGATTTCCTTGGGAGTGATCAATAAAAAGTTGTGTGACTCTCCTCATAGACATGGGTTTGTTCACCCACGCGCTAAACATGATTAATTCTGTGAAATTCGTCCTAAAAAGTCTTGAAAGTTGATGTTCTTGATTTGTATTCTTGAATTTAAGTGTGTTGAATTGGGTTGATTGTTGGAGTATTTGAGAACTATAAGTTGAAGTTTAGAGCTTTAGTGAGTTAGATTCGAGAGTACTAATGTTGGGTATTGGAATCAAAAATGATTTTGAGGAAGATATTTAAGTTAAGGCGAATCTGGATTGAGAAATGAAGAGGGAAAAAGTCGGACAATTTGCTTGAAACTAGTCCATGTCGGGGAATTGTTTCTCCTGTGAGAAAAAATCAGCTCCACACCGTGGAGCTTTACGAGGACTCCTCTGTCTAAATATTTAACTTCGAGAATATCTTCTAGGAGTATCTAGGTGTCGCAGGCCTGCTACATGACGGTGATTTCGTAACATTTCTTAAGTTTAGGTTTTTGAAATCATTCCTAAACATCAAGTGGTCCTTCAAACACAAATTATACTCCATGAATCTATTCTTCAATTCAAGGATTGAGCAAGAGTCAAATTCGATGTAAGAGAGAAGATCAAAGTTGAGAGTCAAGTCAAGTAAATTTAATTAATGTTTTCAAGAGTCTTTTTACAAATGTTTTAACTTTGTTTTAAGACTTATGAGTTGAATTTAGTGAAGAGTAATGTTGAAGTACTTTCTTCAAAGGAGTATGTGGGGACTATGTTTTCCAAAAGAGGTTTAAAAGAAATACTTTAACATTTAAACAAGAATTGAAACATAGATTTCGAAAGAGCGTTTGGGCTAGTTATTAAAAAAGAGTAATAGCTTTCTAAATGAAGCAAGCATTCCAACTCATATTTCCAAGATAGCCTTTGGACTATGTTTTGAGCACTAATCTCATATCATAGGAGAAGTATGTGTTTTAAAAACATAAAATCGAATATATTTTTCGAATAGTATAGAGCACCGAATTGGGGAGAGTTTAGACAACTTACAAACCAATAATCATGAAGTCAACTTGGTAGAAAAGGATCACACATTTAAGATAAATCTTTTTCGAAGTAGACTAGTGGATCCATTAGGTAGTTCAGGTCTTATACCTTTGGTCGGGCATAGGATGCGCAAGCAACGTGAGGTAGATCAATGTATCATCACGATAGGTCTTATGTAATGGTTGTCGGTAAGATAAACTCCAACAGAAGTTATAGTATTTTTCATACATCAGAGTTTACTTGTACTTTTACATAAATCTCCGAGTTAATTGTATCTATGTATACATAAAGAGTTTACAACATGTTTTTATACAAATTTTCTTTAAATTGAACTTGTTTAAACTGCTTTATATTGAAATGGGTTCAGTTAAATGTTCATGGGTTGAGAAGATCAAAGGTGACTGTTTCTTCCAGAAAATCTTTCAAGCCTATGTTGTATTCCGGAAGACTGATTTTATCATTTATTGTAATCCATTCTTTATAAGGATATTGTGGGGTCTGCCCCTGTATCCACCTCAGGTGTTTTTAGAAATTCATAGTAGTTAGTAGTTCATTTTTTATCATATTGTTATTTCAAATATTATTTAAAGACTTGATTTGCAATTTGGGCTAAGTAATTATATATCTTTGAGTTATACATCTTCTGTTTAAGTATTCTACTGTGTAAGTAAGCAAGACTATGGTTTTGCTTGGGCACAACAATCGTCTCCGAGTGGCAACCAAGTTGGGGGTGTAGGTTCGAGGTGTCATAGACTAGGTATCATAGCACAGAGTTCAAGAGTCTTATTGAGTCTATGAAGTCGTGTCTGTAGAGTCCTAACTATCGGTGTGAAGCATGCCACATCTATAATTAAAAGACTGCAGCATTTAGGAAATTTTTTACATCCTTCCTATTACTTTCGTGCATTAGAGTGTGATCTCTAAAAAGTTTCTCTGTAATTTGTGCTTGAGCATGTTTTCAGAAAACAATGCCTCCACGAAGAGAAGTCATAGGTCTTCTAGTAAGGAGAAATGTTTACCACAAGATCAAAGGGTACCTAATAAACCTGAAGTGTAACCCAAGGGAGAAGTTTCTAATGTCGAATTGAGAGGGCCAATTAGAATGATGAGTCAATCGGTGACTAATTAGGTTTGTCAACACAAAGAAGTTCGATAAGAATGGGTTGACAGTTCATGGATTCATGATTCTTAAAGATGAATCCCCCAATTTTTTGCTGGTTTGAGCACTACTAAGGACCCAGAAATCTTCACTAAGGAATTGAACAAGGTGTTCGAGGTGATGCATGTTGCTAATACTGAGAGAGTTGACCTAGCTGCTTATCAACTCAAGGGTGTTGATAGAACATGGTTTGATGGGTGGAAAAGGGTAGACAGGAAGATGCACCACTTATGCGTTGGGCTTGTTTTGAGGAGGCCTTCTTGGGGAGTTTCATTCCCTAAGAGCTAAAAGAAGTAAAAATACGTGAATTACTCACACTAAAGGAAGAATCTCTAAGTGTGCATGAGTGTGGGTAAAAGTTCACCCTACTATCTTGTTATGCTCCTGAGATGGTTAAGGTTATGAGGAGTACAATGAGTTTATTTGTTACAGGGTTAGGCCGTCTATCAAGAAAAGAGGGTTGGTCATCAGTGATTATTGGAGACATCGACATTAAGAGGTTGATAGTCTATGTGCAGCAGTTAGAAGAAGAGAAACTGAGAGATATCTCGGAGTTCAAGAACAAGGGAGGTAAGACAGGGAATGAGTCCGGGAAGAAGAAGAGTAATGCCAACCTATCATATTTTCAATAGAAACAGATTGTCCTTCTCCATCGTCTACTAGTGCACCTGCACCCAAGAACAAGGTTGAGTACTATGTTTAGGGTTCCAAAGTTAAGCTTTCGTATTCACAAGGTAGTATGGCGCAAGGAGGTAGCAAGGCTCCCACCTGCGCCAAGTGTGGTAGAAACCACTCCGCTTTCGTCGTGAGAGTTTCACTGGTTATTTCAAGTGTGGTCAGACTGAAAATTTTATAAAAGAGCATCGAAATAATAAGAGGGAAGATGGTAGAAGGGGAAATAGAGCCCAGTCTTCATCAGTTGCTCCACCATAAAGGGCTGCACCTAGAGGAGCTACTTTCCGAAAAGGCGGAGGAACAAACCTCTTTTTTTCTCTCAACGGTCACCATGAGCATGAGAATTCAACAGATGTTGTCACTGGTACGATTCAAGTCGTTGCCTTTACTATTTATGCATGCTAGTCCTATTATCAAGTTTATCTTTTGTAACTACATATATTGCTATGAACATTTATATTATTCCTAAGCTACTTAGTGAACCATTTAGTGTTTTTGCACCTTTAGGTGAATACATTCTATCAGAGAGAGTCTATCTTGATTTTCAAATTTTCGTAATCACAAGACTACCATGGCTGATTTAGTTGAGTTAGACATGGTAGACTTTGATGTTATTCTTGGTGTGGACTGGTTTCATGGCTCTAATGCCTCTGTTGATTGTATAACTCGAGTTATCAAGTTTAAGTTTCCAAATGAGTAACTCTTAGAGTAGAACAAAAGTTCAATGATGGCTTAGGGTAATTTCATTTCATACTATCATTTAGTCCGAGTTAATGACTCAAGTTTTAACACCTCAAAAGTTTCATGATTTTGAGTAGATCCTCATTTAGTGAAAATGATAATTTAACAATAAATAAATGTATTTATCTTTATGATGAAGTATTAGAGACTAAATATCTAGTGACGACCATGACGTCTACTGATTTGTGAAAATGACCTAGTGTGCCTTCATGTGTTTCAATTGGTTTTAAGAGTCTTATAAGAGTCAAACTTGGTGACAAGGATTTGGACATACAGTAGAGTGTGCTTAGAATCAAAACTATTAGGCACGAGTCGCCAAGTACCACCGTAATGGCCCTCAAAGAGAACCCAACATTTGTCCCTTTAACATTGTTTAAAAAAATGTGCCATTGATGAAGTAACGACGATTCGTCGATGGGAGAACGGCCTGTCGATGTTGATAGTTGGTTGAAACATAGAAATGTCACCAAAAGATCCCAATATCTAGTCTCTGATCTAAACTATGTATGACCAGGATGTTCCGTGGTTTGGTTAACGGTACGTCCACTTGGTCTCGTAGATTGGGCCCCAGCTTAGTGTCTCTTCAGTGTTAAGTGAGGTGAGTTTAGTCAATTGATTATTTAATTAATTAAGGGTTAAGGTCGGTTATAATTGATTAGTTTAGGACTATTTAATCCCCTCTAAGTCATTAAACTAACCTAGCATCTCCTAAATCTTGAACTCTAATAACTCTACTTCTCTCTTCTTTCTCTCATTACCCCAAAGACCGCCATTAAAGAACAATGTAAAGCTTTAGTAGGTCTTAAATATCAAGGCTTTCTTCTATAATTCTCTCAGAATTCTCTTAGAATTATCAAGGTATGGAAGCTATTAACTCTTGTGACTTCTTTCCCCAAGAGGTTCTTCAATGTTTGGTTTTCAATGTTCTTCGAAACTATGGTTTTTATCCAATTTCGTGGGTTATCTTTGAATTTGGCTTAATATGATACTAATTTGATTTTTGATGATGGATTATGATTTTTTTAGTAGTGGAGTGTTGTAGTTTCTTATATTTTGATCTAATTTCACTAAAAGATCCATGAAAGACCCCATTATGTTAACCATAACTGTGAATTAGATTGATAAATGATTAGGGACGTGGTTATTGGATATTTGTTGCTAAATTTACTATTATATGACGACTATGATTGTATTATTGGACAAATATTATGTCATTGAGGGTGATATCTTGAAAGAGATTCTTGGAAGCTATTGGTAAGACTTTCAAGATCATGATTATTTTACTTCAATTATGTTGGTCTATTCTGGATGATGATATTCAATTGTAGTATGAATATGTGAAAAGAATCAGAAGATGATTAGATAATGAATGTAATAGCATGTTATGATATGGTGAATGTGAGATGGGGATTGGTGTATGATTATGCAAGATTTAAAGTGATTCTTGTGTACCTTATTATTATATGACTATGATGTGATAATCTCACTAATTGTTGGGTTGTGATAAAAGGGAGTTCTCATTCTAAACCTAAGAGCTATGATCATGATTATCAAAGGTATTAGTCCCTAAGGCCTATATTGTAAACTAATGTTAAGGATGACTCTATGTCATTTCTAAAAGGGAATTTAGCGTAGCACCGAGCAAAGTAGATATGAAAGTATTCCCTAACCAAGAGAGAAGGTAGGTTCACTTTTGTTCTCATGTGATGGAGACTACATTGCAAATTTGAAAATATGCCTGTTACTTAACTATGTGGCTGCATAGGAAGACTAGCTAGTGGATCCACCTAGAAGCTACATTCATGTATGGTTCAACCTTAACAAGTAGAGCACCTTATTTTTGTGTAGGGTTTTATGACACTAGATTCCAAATTTAGCTCACATGGTCTATTTTTTGCTATGGAGAATTTTCCCAAAGGTAAAATAAATGAATGAATTTAACAAAGATGGACATTAACTAGGATGACATAAGGAGTACGATTTAGTGTAGGTAAGTGTATGAGACTTTACCTGTGAAATGCACAAGTTGACCTAGAGGAGAGTCTTAAGAGGAGTTCATATGCACTTATGTTATGAATGAAATTCATGATGTTGGTCGTATATAATATACTCTTATATGATGTTGGTTTCATTGATAAACATTATATTTGTCTGAATTTACACACATAACGATAAATATACACGGTGTGAGGTTATATAAGGTAAAGGAATTACTTATGGTCTCTTTACTAGATTGCTTGGCTTATGTTGGGTTATGGTGCTTCACATGAGCATTGCACTAGTTGGCTTGGATTTTAATTGTAGGTAAGGTTCGTGTATGCTTTGATGATGTGAACTATAGAACATGAAATATTGATGCCTTTATAATGATGTTATTCTTGTGTATGGATATGAATATGTATTAATGTTATTGTGATAATTGACTTGTATATTCTCTTGTGTGCGCACATAAAGACTTTCAAAGTAAGTTGTCATAATTTTATACAATATGTCCCTTTGTGCATGTTTTCAATGGTTTTACTTGCATATGTTTCCATACTTAGTACATGTGGTTTGTACTAACCTATATTCTCTCTTTGTCTACAATAATGTAGTTTTGGGCCATTGAAGAGCTTCAAGGCTATTTTCAAGGAAGACTTGGATAGTTCCCAATTTGTTGGTGAGTCCTCTATGTCCCAAATCTTATACTTTTGTAACAGATGGTTTTGTGTTAGACAATAGTAGACTTTGTTATTAAACGAGGGGTCTAAGTAAACTTCATATATGGATAAATGAGAAGTCTACGTATACTTCATATGTAATGTTTTAAATTTTTCCGCTTTTTTCTATCTATGATACACAATGATGTATTTTAGGGGCTAGTCTAAGAACTTTTCGAGGATGAAGACATTGGTTATGTCTAAGAGGTGATCCCCGGCCGTGACACAAGTCTTGAAGTACCTAGTATTCAGCCTGTTACAACAGTAAAAAAGTTTCAAAAAATATTTTAGATGATTTTCTCGAAGTCCTTCCTGAGGGAGATATACACTTCGGTATAGATCTTCTTCCAAACACTTGTCATATCTCTATTCAGCCATATAGAATGGCACCATCTAAGTATAAAGCGTTAAAAGAGTAGTTGAAAGACCTTTTAGATAAAGACTTTATTTGACAAAGTGTCTCACCTTGGGGTGCTGCGGTCTTATTTATGAGAAAGAAGGTTGTTTCCATTATGATATGCATAGATTACCGCTATTTTAACAAGGCTACCATCAAGAATAAGTATCTTCTTCCTAGAATTGATGATTTTTCTATCAGCTTTAGAGTGCATCTTGTTTTTCAAATATTAACCTCTGATCATGCTACCACTAGTTGAGATTAAGGGAATTTGATATTCCAAAGACAGTTTTCAGAACCAGATATGGGCACTATGACTGTTTGGTCATGTCGATTAGGTTGACAAATACAATTGCATCATTCATGGATCTTATGAATAGAGTATTCAAACATTATTTAGATATGTTTTATATCTTCTTAACTAATGACATACTAATCTATTCAAGGAAAGGAAAAGATCAAGGTAGTCATCTTAGATAGTTCTTCGGACTTTGAAGGCTAGCTAGTTGTATGCTATGTTTTATAAGTGCAAGTGTTGGCTTGAGTTTGTGGCATTCTTGGGTCATATCCTTTCCGGTGAGGTTATTAGGGTTGATACCCAGATGATTGAGGGAGTGTATAATTGACCTAGACCTACATCTCAAGATAATATTAGGAGTTTGTTGGGTTTAGCTGGCTACTATGGAAGATTTGTAGAAGGTTTCTCATTTATTTAGTGGCTTTTGACAAAGTTCACTCTAAAACCATTGACGTTTATATGGTCTGTAGCTTGTGAGAAAAACATTCAGTAGTTTTAAAAGAGATAGATTGGTGGCCTAGTTATAACTTTGTTAGAAGGTACTGAAGATCTTCTGTTGTATTGTGATGCATCTACAGTTAGAATCGGTAGTGTCTAATGAAGAATGACAAAGTTATAGCTTATGCCTATTGAGAATTACAGGTTCATGAGATAAACTACCCAACCCATGACTTAGAATTGGTTGGTTAGTTTTGTCTTTTAAATTATGGCCTCATTATTTGTATGGTGTTCATTTTGATATATTAATGGATCACAAAAGTTTACAATATGCGTTCACTCAGATATAGATCAATCACAAACAACGAATGAGGTTAGAATTACCCAAGGATTATGCTATGAGTATTCATTAACACCCAAGTAATTTTATTGCGGTTGTTAATGTTGTAAGCAGATTATTTATGGGTAGTACTGCCCATGTGGAGGAATAAAAAAACATTTAGCAAAAGATGTGCAAGGACTTGCACACCTAGGAGTTAGACTTATGGATTCTACAGATTGATGAATACCGGTGACGAACAAGGATGAATCAACACTAGTGTCAGAGGTGAAAGAAAAGCAAGAACAAGACCCCATTTTTCTTGACTTAAAACATAAATGTTCAAAAGCAACGACAGCTATCTTTTAAACAAGGGGGAGATGGTGTGTTAAAGTACCAAGGAAGATTTGTGTGTACCTAATGTTGATGGAATCCAAGAGAGGATCATCGATGAAGCTCATAAATCTAGACACTCCATTCATCCATGTTCCAAAAACATGTATCGTTGTTTGAGAGAACTATATTTATGGAATGGTAATGAAAATGGGCATTACTTAATTTGTTCTCAAGTGCTCAAATTTCCAACAAGTTAAATTAGAGCACTAAAACCTTGTTTTTTGGCTCAGAATATAAAAATTCTGGAGTTGAAGTGGGAGATTATAAATATGGATTTCATCACTGGTTTACCCAGATCTAGCAGGTAGCATGATTCTATTTGGGTGATGGTCGATAGAATGACAAAATCATACCAGGTTTTGCTGGTAAAGACTACTCATTCAGCAGAGAATTATGCAAGGGTATATTTTCAGGAGGTGGTTAGACTTCATGAGTCTCGGTCTCCATTATTTTAGATAGAGGTGAACAATTTTTTGCACAGTTCTTGAAATCAATTGAGAAAGGTTTGGGTTAAAATGTTAATTTGAGTATTGCATTTCATCCTTAGACCGATGGGGAAGTAGAGCATACCATTATTATATTAGAAGATATGTTGAGGGCTTGTGTTATTTATATCAAAAGGAATAGCATGATTCTATTTGGGTGATGGTCGATAGAATGACAAAATCATACCAGGTTTTGCTGGTAAAGACTACTCATTCAGCAGAGAATTATGCAACGGTATATTTTCAGGAGGTGGTTAGACTTCATGAGTCTCGGTCTCCATTATTTTAGATAGATGTGAACAATTTTTTGCACAGTTCTTGAAATCAATTGAGAAAGGTTTGGGTTAAAATGTTAGTTTGAGTATTGCATTTCATCCTTAGACCGATGGGGAAGTAGAGCATACCATTATTATATTAGAAGATATGTTGAGGGCTTGTGTTATTTATATCAAAAGGAATTGGATAATCACCTACCTCTCATTGAGTTTGCTTTAAACAGCAATTATCATTCTATCATCCAAATGGCTCCAAATGAAGCTCTTTATAGGACATGATGTAGATCTCGTATTGGATGGTTTGAGGTTGGTGAAGCAATATTGATAGGACCAAATTTAGTTCATCAAGCTACGGAGAAGGTGAAGGTGATTCAGAAGTGTTTCTAAACGGCGCAAAGTCGTCAAAAATCCTAAACATATGTTAGGAGAAGTTCGTTAGAGTTCGGGGAAGACTATTGGGTGCATTTGAAGGTTTCACCCATGAAAGGGGTGATGAGGTTTTGTAAGAAGGGAAATCTTAGTCACTGATACATTGGACCATATCGCATATCCAAGAGATTGTCAACGTAGCTACCTCAAGATTTAATACCAGCTCATTCGGTGTTTCACATCTCTATGGTGCAAAAGTGCATGGGAAATCCATCATTGATCACATCGGCTGAGAATATTGGGTCAAAGCTAGCCTATCTCATAAGGAGATTCGAGTTGAGATTCTACATCGCAATGTTCGCAAATTGAGGACTAAAGAAGTAGCTTCAATCAATGTTCTTCGGAAGAACAAGTTTTTGGAGGAATCTACTTGGGAAGCCAAAGAATATATGAGGAAGAGATATCCACATCTCTTTGGATCCGGAAAAAATGCAGATCAAGGTACTAATAATCTTCTTAGTAATCTTTAAATTATGAATAAGCATGTTATTTGTTGCAATGGTATGTTGTGTGTTTGAACTAGATGTTACCACCCTTAGCTTAGTAAAAGTAGTCTTATTCGAGGAAACATGTTGCCAAGGGAGAGAAAGTGTATAATCTCGTAACTTTAATTAGTTAATAATAAGCTAAAGAAAACTAGACAATAATCATTTTGGCAAAGTACGAGGAAAATTTGGAAAATTTTTAGTAAGTTAAACTTGTGTTTGGGTCAACTTTAGGCGATCACAACTCCTAGATCACGAAGAGTTAGGTATAATTTCATATATGATTAGAAAGGTCTTGGATTGGTCTTTCTTCCAAGTTTGGGTGATTTCGAGTAAGTATGAGTGAGTTATGCCTTTCGGAAGTTATGTTATTTGATTAAGAAAATTCTAATTCGGATTTAGGAAGGGCTATATTTTCTTTCCCTTCCTAATTAAATAAATTCATTTTAAGGGATTAATTGGGGTGAATTAACACTAGGTTAAGTTTAGAAAGTTTGAGAATTAACGTTAGGGTATTTAGAGAAAGAATGCAAGAGGAGAAGAGCACGAGAAACAAAATTCCAAGAAAATGATAGTTAATTGTGGATTTCTTCGAGGGGGATCCCTAAAAAGGTATTTAGTCTATCAGAGTGATTGGGTTCATTCACCCATGTACAAACCCTGTTTGTTTCAGTGAAATTCTTCAGCGAAAGGGTTGAAAGTTGGTGTCTTGATTTCTATTCTTGAATTTAAGTGTGTTATTGAATTGGGTTGATTGTTGGAGTTTTTGAGACCTTTAAGGTGAAGTTTAGATTTACATTGAGTTATATTCGTGAGTACTAATGTTGGGTATCAGGATTAATAATTAGTTTGCGGAAGATATTCGAGAGAAAAAGTCAGTGATTACATGAAACAAGTCTGTGTCGCGGACTTGTTCCCTCTAAGAACAAAATTCAGATTTGCGTCATGGAGTTTGACGCAGACTCCTCTATCGAAAACCTTAATTTAACAAATATCTTCTGGGAGCATCTCCGCATCGCGTACTTGCTCCACGACTGTGATTTCATGAATTTTTTTGAGTTAAGATTTTCGAAATCATTATTAAACATCAAAAGTTCCTTCAAAACACAAATCACAATGCTTGAATATATAATCCAATTCAAGGATCTAGTAAGATTCAAATTCGAAGTAAGAGACAAGATCAAAGTTTAGAGTCATGTTAAGTAAACTTTATTAAAGTTTTCACAAGTCTTTTTACAAATATTTTAACATTGTTTTAAGACTTAAGAGTTAAGTTCACTAAAGAGTATAGTTGAAGTAGTTTCTTCAAAGGAGTATACGGGGACTATGTGCTCCCAAAGAGGTTTAAACGAAATATTTGCACATTTAAACAATAAGGAAACTGAGATTTTCAAAGAACCTTAAGGCTAGTTTTCAGAAAAGAAAAGAGTAATAACTTTCTAATTGAAGCAAGGAGGGTAACTGAGTCGTCCAAGATAGCCTTTGAGCTATGTTTTAAGCACCAATCTCAAATCATAGAAGATGCATATTTTTAAAAACATAAGATTCAATATATTTTGGAAGTAGTATTGAGCATCGAATTGCGAGAGAATTTAGAGAACTCACTACTCCCATAAACCATGAAGACAAAAATGGTAGAAACAATCATACTTTTAAAATGAATCCTTTTAGAAATAGACTAATTGATCCATTAGGCAGTTCATGTCTTAAACCTTTTGCCGGGTATAGGATACACTGGCAGCATGAGGTAGAACGTTGTATCATCATTGTAGCTCATTAGTGAGTTTGTCGCTTAGAGAAACTTCCATTGTATTTTTACATACATCTCAGATTTAATTCTATCTATGTATACATATAGAGTTTAACATATTTTTAAACAACCCTTCTTTATATTGAAGTTATTTTAAACAACTCTATATTGAAATGAGAACAATTAAGTTTTCATGAGTTTTGAAGAGCAAAGGTAAGTGTTTCTTTCAGAATCTCTTTTAATCCTAAGTAGTTTAGTATTTCTAACTTACATACTCACACATTTAATGTAATGATGTCAGTTGGTTTGCATTGTATTATGATGCAGACGCATGTAACGAGCACCGTCATCTAGTTCACCGTTGATCTAGTTGAGCACTCAAGATTCAGTTAGTGAGCCTCATTGCATTCCGCAGTGCTCCTTTTATTGCTTTCAACTTTTCTTTATTTATTAGGATGTTCTGGGGGGTTTTCCAATCATCCACCTCAATTGTTTTTAGACGCCTCATTGACACTTAGCAGTTCAGTTATCTTTAGATTATTATTTCAAATATTGTTTAAAAAAATAGAGTTGTCATTTGGGCTAAATACTTATACATATTTGAGTTATACCTCTTATGTTTAAGTATTCCGGTGAGTAAGTAAGTCAGACCAGGGATTCGCTTGGGACCAGCAATGGTCTCCGAGTGTCAGCCACGTATAGGCTGCTTGCTCGTGTCGTGAAAAAGGTTGAGTCCAATATCAATAATAACAAAAATGTTTCCATCGGGGATACATGAAACTTGGAGGTCTAATTGGGGCATAATTGGGTCGGCCTGCTAACGACAAAGGCATTGTTATCCTATTTGTAATAGTTTAGGTGTATTGTTGGAACAAAACGTTCCCAATGGTTCAAAGTTCTTTTTGGTCATTTTGCTATTTTATAATAATTTTATTAAGCACTCAACTTACGTCATTTATAAGGACCAAATATACATTATAGATTTATTAAAAGTTATATGTGAAATATTACAAGGATCAAAATTGGATTATATCCTAACAAAAATTGTTATTTTACCTTTTATAAAACAGCAAGGCTGTTAGGGTACATTTAAATTTCAAATGGGCTGCCAGGTGCGAGTTTGTTTTAGTTTTATTTTATTTTTATTTTCTATCAAATTGCTACATTTCTTTTTACTCTTCGAAACATGAATAAATTTTGCTAGGTGATAAGTGTAATATGGGTTTATAGAAAAGTGATATTTTTTTGTTAAAACGAAGAGGGGAGAAGATTAATTTAACATATAATTTAAAATATTTGACCAACTATTTGGACGAAGAAGTTTAATTTCTAGATAGACAACTCAATATTTTATTTGCTTGATGTATGACTCTTTTGTGTTATGTCTGAGGTTTTAACATCCACTTTTTCTAGAAATTGTATGGGAACTTTTTGAATGTCTTGAAGTAACGTAACACATAAAGAAAAATATATCGTACTGTAATTTATAATCTTTTACATACACTTCTATACAAGAAAAATAAATTTTAGTAACAATTAGTTATTTTAGTTGAGCGGTAAGTACTATCACGAGTTCAAATCTCTCTAGATATGAAATCGTCATGTTTATAAATTGTTTTTACCCCCATTGTCAAACTTTACAACGTGAATTCAGATTTAGTTGAAGTATAAATCACCTTTGAAAAAAAAAACAGTGAAAAACATTAAAGGCTCAATTTTGAAAGGACGGCAAACACACAAGTGATTTCTTTGGCGATCATTTTAATATCTATATATTCATTTACTCTATAGTCACTTAGCTACGTCTCAACATAAACAAGCATAAATTTTAACATAATAACACAACAATCACATATGTCGAAGGAGTTAACATCAAATGAGTATGATTGTTTTTACTTTCTCTTTTTTGACTAATAGATACAAAATATTCCCGACATTAAGCAACATATTTACAAAATAAAATTTTTTGGTACTTTAATTTTTTAACCAAACTCCAAAAGTATGATATTTTGAAAAAAAAAGAGTCCGACTAAAACAAATAAATAAGAGGAATATATTGTATTGGATTTTGTTAAATGCAATATTTCGATGGAATGTAGTGTTCGCCGTCATTACATTATGGGATACAAAATAATATTGAATGATTAAATTAATATAAAAGAAGACTAGGAAGTAGAGTTACTGTAAAAATATACTACAAAGTATAAAAAAATATTATTAAATTATAAGTAGAAAAGAATAAGAAGAAATATTAAGATTATGACATGATCATACCAAATTGCTTATTACAAAAAAAAAATGAATTATGTCGTTATCTAATAATTAATTGAATCGTTATATTATACAATAAAAGTTAATTAACAATAAAAATACACAAGATATTTAAACTAACAACACAACACATTATAAGACAACAACAATCCAAATTAAATGAATACGTCATTTTTTATTATTTATTTTGTCTAATGTCTTAAATTTATTACAAATTATGTAATTCAAATTTTATTATTCTCACAAAAAGTACATTTATGGCCCGAACATATGTTGCCCATCTAATGACACGACATTTCAACCAAATTCAAGAACAACAAGATGATGTTATCTATTTAAGTGTCGTGGCAGCTCTGAGTAAAAATAAAAAGGAATCAAACACTCCAAGTGTTCAGAAAGCCGTGTCTTGGCCAATTACAAGAAATTTTTCTTACAATAGAAAGAGATATACATGCATCAAAACAACATTGCCTCTACTAATAAATAATGAAGTAAAGCATTGAAAACATGAAGTATTCCTTGTTGTTTATAGATTTAATAACATTTTACACAATGAACATTGTTAGTTTTTTTGGAAATCTAACTATATATGGTTCTTTTCATATAAATAATATAAGGTGGAGATCTATTAGCCGATTCATTTTCAACAGAGGTCCTTATATAGGGTCACAATATACCATTTTTTAAATAAGAGTAATACATCGGCAGTATTGTTATTTGTTATTATATATCAATTACTTTTGTACACTTAAATTTTTTCCGTATTCAGTACTTGTGGGAACTTTAAATCTTCCCTTTTTTGTTGCTCCCATAACTATCACCACCTTTTAGGGAATTTCCACTTCAGAGCTTCTTCGTATAAGAGGTTGTCAAGGATCTTTCACTCCGTAATAAGACCCAATTTTGCTCAAACTCGGGTGCAACATCCAATTAAATTGCAGATCTAGAGGTCAAATCATCTATGATCCTGAATGTTAAAATTCGTGGATAATAGATCCTTGTATGGATAAGGGTTCAGGAATTTTTCTAAAAGTAATTCATGTAACTATAAATAGAGTTATAAAAAAATTTATGAGATATTGTACAAATCGATGTTGACAGCATTTCGTAAGAGGACAATGCTCTCACAAATAAAGACAACGATTTCGAGTCAAACTTTTACTCTTGCCGTTTATTGGAGCTTCGATAGAGCTTGCTACAACTTATCTTTTGATGGCTGTGAATTCCTCTAGCTCGTTTCACTTGAAAAAGTATACAATTTCCATAGTTATTTTTTCTTTTGTCTGTTATGCTTGAAAATAGGTTATTTGTTTCGTTATAGATTAGATTTAGTCCTAATTATTTCTTTAATGATTTCGATTCTATAATACAGTAAATTATTTTTTTCGAGTAAAAGTTAATTATGTTGCTCTTGTTGTTATGAAGAATGCAATGTCTCTTGATTAATGTTTAAGATTAGCTCTTTTTTCTGTAGTTTTCTCTATCTTAACTTAGTTCTTGTATCTTTGAATATGATATAATCTTGTTCTATGTGGGTATAAATTACAAATTATTGTGTGTCTATTGTAATTACCCTATAGGTCATTTTCTTTGTTTTCGGTCTTTTAAGTAATTAGATCTTTCCTGTAGTGATAAATATGACTTGATGGGACAGAGAATTTGATAATCGGGTCATTTGTTTTGATTTTCTGCAAGTTAACGTATTTTGAAGCCTTTGTACTTGAATGTTGACTTCAGTCAGAAGTTCAGAAAGAAAGTCTCAAAATGTAATTATGATGGTTTTATCATATCCTGATTGTCCATTTTTTCTAGGGGCACAGTTTGTTTAGGACCTCGTACTTCTGTGAGAGTTTATGTCGTTAAGATTCTGATCCAGGTTCATTGTTGAACCTAAATTTTACGCCTTTTTTGTTATTTCTATTCTTTATTTTTAAGTTACTTTAGTATCTTGTGTTTAGTTACTTGTGTTATTCTTTTCTTATTTCATGGTGTTTATGCTCTTTCTATCGTTTGAGCTCAACCACTCGTTTCCTGATGAGTACACTTTTTGGTACTCCTACTATTCTTTTTGTCATGCCGTGAGCTTACACCTTTGGCAGGACATACACTCGATAACCACTGCTGGACCCAAGGAAACCCTTCTCCTAGATTTTTTAACTCAACGGAAGACTTAAGCAGAAGAGAATTAACTCAAATAAAATAAGTTTTAAGTATTAATTTGGCAAAAATAAGTCTTAAACGTATACAAGTGAAATGTATAAGACAAAAGAATTAATGTTATATTCCTATGTGGATGTTGAGACAGGAAACTGAAATCCAAGAAAAACAATGAAAAAAGATGTCCTCTAGAATGAAGGGAGGCTCACCAACTGACTCTGAGATGCTCAGTGGATCAACGGTAATCCGGATTCTCATCCAATTTACCTACGTCTTCATCATGATACGACGCAGACCAACTGACATCAGTACATTAAATGTACGAGCATGCGAGTTGGAATGCTAAAACAACTTAAGCTTGAAGTGAGTAAGAAGGAATGCTTACCTCGGCTCTGCACAACTTAGTGAGTAACAAAAATCAAATATAATTAGCTCTTTTCAATATAAAGCAATTTAAAAACAAGTGCAATATAAATAATAGTTGTTTGAAAACATGTTGTAAACTCTGAATGTATATGAGGATATAATTAAATCTGAGATGCATGTAAAATACATATAAAGTGATGTATATATTAATACATTTTCACTTCAGTGGGAGTTCCTCTAACCGACAATTGTCACTTATGAGCTATAGTGATGCTACAATGATTTACCTCACGCTTCCAGCGCATCTTATACAAGACGAAAGGTATAAGACCTCAACTACCTAATTAATCCATTAGTCTACTGTGAAAATTGTTCATCTAAAAAGTATGACCCTTTTCTACCCATGGTTGCTATATGGTTTTAAGGTGATGTGAGTTATCTAATATCATGCTCGTCCCCAACTCGGTGCTCCATACTAATCCAAAAATATACTAGCTCTTATGTTTTTAATAAAACAAATTTTTTCTATCGTTTTAGATTTGTGCTCAATACATAGCTCAAAAATGGTACCTTGGAAATCTATGTTTCCTGCTTGCTTATTTTTATAGAGTAGTTACTCTTTTCTTAAAATTAGTGCGAAGGCTCATTGTAAATCAATGTTTCCTTTCTTATTGATATGTGAAAACATTGTAAGTCTCTTTGGGTATACTTAGTCCTCATATACTTTTGAAGAGATGAACTTCAACTTTACTTTTTACTCGTTACTTTTTGGTCTTTACTTAGGTTTAAACTTGATACGTAAAACAAAGTTAAAACATTGTTACAAATCTTTGAAAACTCTTAAAAACATTGCTTTGACTTGCTCTTTAATTTCTTTAACTTTGATCTTAACACTCATACAATTAGAATATGGATTCAAGGTTAATAATCTCATGTTTATGGATGATTTTATGATATTTAGATATAGCTTATAGTGTTATATCAATTAGAAATCATAGGTACATAACTTAGGAATTAGTATAGAATGATGGGCCAAGAATGGAGAGAACTGGTGTCCCTGGCGCTCTGTGAGGTGCGAGGCGCCAGTGCTCAAACTTGACAGATGTTTCTATGGCGTACTGGCTGGCCTAAGCATATTAGGCCAGATTTTTGGGGCGCTCTGGCAGGCGCAACGCTCAGCCCTTACCCTGAAAACCTCTTAATTATCTCCTTTGTTTTTCATATCTAAACCCTCTAAACTCCCATGGTACTTTCCTCAAATACTTATCTTCATTAGTACCCTAAATAGCCAATCGATTTGACTAAAAGAAATTTGAAAAACGAATCAAATCAATAGTAGGCATTCAACAACTCAATTAACGAGAATTCATTATGGTTCTTAAAGAACTTCACTTTCGATCATTCAACAAACTAAATCAACACGAAAACTTCTTATCTACCTTATTCAGGATAACCCATGATCAACACAATCAAAAACTTTGGCGTTCTTGCCAAAGTCTTTACTTTTCTCCCTTTCTTCTCTTTTTCTCTCTTCTCCAAGCCTTAAGCATGATTTTTATTTTATAAAACTTACCTAAATTTAGTTTTTACCCCAATAAAACCCTAAAAGAAAATAGGAATTACTTTGTCAAAAGACTAGATTGTCCTTTCGAAAATCAAGATTCGGACTTTCTGTATTTCAACAACCAAAATCCTTATAGGCATGTATCACTTATACGATATCAAAAATACACAAAACGGGCGGCGTTGGAAAGATCCTTCCAAGGGATTTCAAACCATATCAAGAACTGTCTCTAAATCATCTTGACCTAGAAGTTATGGCCTTTTGAAATAATCATTACTCACTTTCATAACTTGGGCAATTTTCCAATTTTTCCTTTTCTTTCCAAAAAATGAATATTTTTAGTTTCTTAGCTTACTCCTAGATAATTCAAATTGTGAGATATTACAATAACTCCTCCTTCGAAACATTCGTGCTCGAATGTGATTTATTTCACTAAGCTAAAGATATTAACATCAAGTTTAACACTCAACAATCAAAAGCAAGTAACAATATGCCTACCCATAGTTTGTAGTACTAAGAAAAGAAATAGTGCCTTCATCTACATTCCAGATTCAAAGTTATGTGGATATATTTTCTTCATATCCTCTTCAGCATTCAAAGTTGCTTCTTCAACAAGTTGGTGTTTCCAAAGGACCTTGTCTAATGCAACCTCCTTTATTCTCAACTTGCGAACTTGACAATCTTAAATCTGCACCAGAATCTCCTCATTCGATAATCTATACTTAATCCAAACATTCTCAATTGAAATTATCAATGAAGGATCGTCCAAGCACTTCTTTAACGTAGCTATGTGAAACATTGGATCCACTACTACCATATCTTTTGGTAACTGTAACTCATAACCCAGGTTGCTTATCATTTTGGCTTTGCGATGAGGTCAATTATATCAGGGACTAAGTTTACCCTTCTTAATAAACCTCATAGCACCACTCATGTGTGAAGCCTTCAAGTATACCTAATTATCTATTTCGAACTCCAATGGCTTCCTCCTAAAATATGTGTACGATTTTTGACAACTTTGTGCATTTTCAGTCTCTCCCTAATCATTTTCACCTTGTCCGTGGCTTGGTGAACTAGGAGATCTGCCTTCTCCTATAAAGTAGTTCGTATGGATCCATTTGGATGCTCGAATGGTAACAAATGCAGTAAGCGAACTCAATGAGAAGTAGGTGATCATCCCAATTCCCCTTGAATCACACAATCGCTCAACATATCTTCTATGGAATGGATACAATGTTCCTCGTGCCCATCCGTCTAAGGATGATAATTAGTGCATAAGTTCACCTTTGAACCCAAACCTTTCTAGAAGCTTCCAGAACTATGCATTAAATTATTCACCTTTATTTAAAATTGTCGAAACTGGGACTCCATGAAATCTCAGGACCTCCTCAATGTATAACTTTGCATAATACTCTGCCAAATGAGTAGTCTTTACCAGCAAAAAATGGGCTGATTTTGTTATTCTATTGACAATCACCCAAATTGAATCATGTTGCCTGCACGATCTTTGAAATCATGTAATGATATCCATATTAAACATTTTAAACATCCATTAAGTAAAATCTATATTCTGATCTAAGCCTCCTAGTCTTTGGTTTTCCACTTTTACTTGCTAGCGATTCAGGCACTTTGCAACAAAATCAACGATGTCATTCTTCATACCTTCCCACCAATATACCTATATAAAATAGAAATACATCTTTGTGGAACAAGGATTAATGGAATATATGTGGCAATGAGATTCCTCAATTATCCTCTTTTGGAGTCTATCCACCCTAGGTACATACAATCTACCTTTATACTTCACCATACCATCTTCCCCTTGTTCAAAAGCTAATACTCTTTGCTTATATAAATATTCCTTCCAATTAAGTCATCTGGGGTCTTGATTTTGCTTCTATTTAAATTTTGATATTGACGATGACTCAACCCCATTTGTCACCACTGTTCCTCCTTTTTTGGAATCCATGAGTCGGACTCCTAAGTAGGCAAGTCTATGCACTTCTTTTGCTAGTTCCATTTTTTCATCCTCCAGATTGACGGTACTACCCATAGACAACCTACTTAAGGCATCATCAAAAACGTTAGACTTACCTAGGTCGTAAAGAATACTTATGTCATAATCTTTGAGCAATTCTAACCACATCCTTTGTCTAAGATTAAAATGTCTCTTAGTGAACTATATTGTAGGATCTTGTGATCAGTGAATACCTCCACATGATTACCATATAATAGTTATGACATATCTTAAAGGTGAATACTACAACAAAAAATTATAACTCATGGGTTGAATAATTCTTCTCATAAACTTTCAACTGTCTCTAGACAAAAGCTACAACCTTGACATTTTGCATTGGCAGAAAACCCAACCCAACTCTAGATGCATCATATTGAGCCACAAAATCTTGAATACCTTCCAATATGGTAAAAATAGGGGAAGTAGTCAACCTCTTCTTCAACTATAAAAAGTTTTTCTTACAATCTTCAGACCATTGAAATTTAACTATCTTATGGGTCAAGATGGTCAAAAGAGACGAAATAGATGAAAATTTATCAACAAACCTTCTATAATAGCCAACCAAACCCAAGAAACTCCTATTATCAGTTGGAGAAGTGGGTCTATGCCAACTCTGAACTGGCTCTAACTTTTGGTTATCTACTCTAATCCCATTATCGGAAAATATGTGGCCCAAGAATGTCACGGACCTAAGACAAAACACAGACTTTGAGAACTACACATATAACTCATTTTCTTTCAAAGTCTGAAGGACTACTCTGAGGTAATTGGCAATATCTTCTTCATTCATTGAATAGATAAGTATTCATCAATAAAAATGATAACAAACATATCTAAATAAGGCTTGAAAACTCTATTCATAAGATCCATGAACAAAAATTGAAAATGCGCATATGTGGTTCTAAAATTTGGGTTTTGAATGTTAGATTCTTTAACTTTCAACTGGTGGTAGCTGGATCTAACGTCAATCTTCGAAAAAACAAGAAGCACTTTAAAGCTGATCGAAAAAATCATCTATCTATTGAAAATGCAACTTATTCCTTATAGTAACCTTCTTCAGTTGATGGTAATCTATACACATCCTAAGGGAACTATCCTTCTTTCTCACAAACAAGATTGGAGCTCACGAAGTTGAGACACTTGGTCGAATGAAACCCTTATCTAATAGATCTTTCAATTGTTCTTTAAACTTTTTCAACTCTACTGGTGCCATTTTATATGGCTGAATAGAGATAGAACGAGTATATGGAATGATGTCTATGTCAATGTCTGCTTCTCTCTTAGGAGGGACTTTGGGTAGATCATCATAAAAGACTTAGAAACTCTCATAGTACTCGAACTGACTTAATAAGAGGTACCTCAACACTAGAGTCATTAACTCGGACTAATAGATAGACACCCCGCTTAGAAACTATATTCCTCGCCTTAAGGTACGAAATATAAGCGAACTTTTGGCATAAGTGACTATTTTTCCACTCTAAGACTGGCTCATAAGGAATTCAAACTTCACAACTTGAGTTATACAATCAACTAAGGCATAGCATTCATGAAGTTAGTCCATACAAAGAATGACATCAAAGTTTACCATGTCTAACACATTTAAATTAGCCATGATACTCTTGTGATTGATGCAAATGAAAACAATTGCAATAGATTATTTCTTCTAGAATGGATTCACAAAAAGGTGTGGAAATACTCAATGGTACAATAATTTTCTTATGAATACTATCAAAGTTCATGGAAACATATAGAGCTACAATAGATAAACTCCTTCATGGGTCTAGCAATGCATAAATAATAATGTCATAGACCTGAATCATACCAGTGACACTATCTACAAATTCTCATGAGCTTGGTCAATGTTGAGAGCATACAAGAGGTTTGTTCCCCCCGCTATTACCGGACATAGTTTCCCTAGGTTCAGTCCTATCTTGTGGAGCAACTAATAAAGACAGGGCTCTATTGCCCCCATTACAACTTCTTGGCATATTTTTTCTACACTCTCTCATGAAATGCCAAGTCTGACATCACCTAAAACAACCAGTGGATCCCTCACTATAAACACTGAAATGGTTTCTACTACATTTGGCGTAGGCAGGAGGCTTACTATCCCCTTGCGCCACACTACAATGTGAATATGCATGTTTTTCTTTACAATTCTGACCATAGTATTCAGCCTTTTTCTAGGTATATGTGCACCTGCAGATGATGAGGCAGGACCCTTCTTTTTCTATTGGAAGGATAACCGTTTTGAATTACTCTTCTACTACGCACACTCATTCCTTGTCTTAGCTTTCCTGTTTCTGAACTCCTCTCTGTATCTTTGCTTTTCCTCCTCTACCTGCTGCAGATAGACAATCAACCTCGAATTTCTATGTCCCCAATAATCATTGCTTCCCAACCCTCTTTTATTGAAGAACAACCAAATCCATCAACAAACACACTGATCCTACTCCTCGTGTCTTTAACCATTTACGGAGCATAACGATATAGTTAAGTGAACTTCAACCCATTTTCATGCACAATCAGTGAATCCTATTAGAGTGTAAGAAACTCTTGTACTTTAGCCCTTTTCAATTGCAAAGGAAAAAATACCCCAAAAATCCTATTCAAAATAGGTCAATCTCGGATATGGTGCATCCTCATCACTGCTCTCCTTCAACTGTTCGAGCAAAGTCCTACCCCCATTCTTCAGTTGATATCCAACTAGATCAAACCTTTCAGTATCAACAACGTGCATCATATTAAACACCTTCTTCAACTCTTCCACATAATTCTCTGCATCCTCAGTAGTAATCGAACCCATGAAACTTGAAGGATCCTTTCTCAAGAATTCACGAATCCCCGAGGTGTGAGACTTTTCTTGTTGAACTCATCTATGTTTTCTAACCTGATTAGTGACAAATTGGCTCAAGATCTAGATAGCCTCACAAAATAAAACATTAATGACTTCTCCTTGATATGGCACGTTTGGTGTACTAGGTTTCTCTTGCACCTCAATATTACTCCTAGTTAGGCGACACCTATTGCTTTTAAAAGCATGCGCAAGAACGAATTAGAGTGCACCTTTTAGAGATAAACTCTAATGCATGAAAGGAATATGAAAGAAATGAGGAATTCCTGAATATTGCAGCCTCTTAATTATAGATGTGGGGCACTTTTAATAAATATCTAGGACTCTACAAACACGATTTCATAGACTACCAAGGACTGTTGAACTCTATGCTTTGATACCAAGTATGTCATGCCCCGAGTCTACAGCCTAGGTCGGACAGACACTTGAAGACCACTGATGGCTCCAAGTAAAGGCTTAGCGACTTTCTTAACTTAGCAGAAAACATAAACAGAAGAGAAACAACTCAAACAAAAATAACTTTAAAGTAATAACTTAGCACAAATTACAACTTAAGTCTTAAACATATACAAATTAAATGAATAAGACAGATGAACTAACGATATTTGTCCATAAAGCCTCTATAATAAAAGTGGATGTTGGTACAAGACCCTCAATAATCCTAAAAACTTAAATCCAAGCAACACGATGATAAAAGATTTCGTCGTAATGAAGGGAGGCTCACCAACTAACTTTTAGTTTCTCACTAGAATAACAGTACGCCAGATGTTGATTCTAGTTTCCTGCGTCTGCATAATGATATGATGCAGGTAAAGCGGCATCATGGCATCAGTACATTGAATGTACGAGTATGCAAGTTGGAATGCTAAAACAACGTAAGCTTGAAGAGAGTACGAATAAACATTAACATTGGCTCTACTCAACTCATGAGTAACATAACTCAAATATAACTAACTCTTTTCATATAAAACAAAAAAAAGAAAGATCAATACAAAGAAAAACGGTTTGAAAACATGTTGTAAAGTCTTAATGTATACGATGATACATTTAACTCTAAGATATATGTAAAATACAAATAAAGTGATGTATATATGTGAATACATTTTTAATTTCTGCGGGAGTTTGTCTAATCGATAACCATAACTTATGAGTTATAGGGATGATACAACAATCTACCTCACACTACTAGTGCATTGTATAGACGGACAAAGGTATATGATCAGAACTGCTTAATGCATCCACTAGGATCAACTAGTCTACTCTGAAAAGGGTTAATCTAAAAAGTATGACCCTTTTTTACCATTGTGGCTATATGTTTTACGGAGATGTGAGTTATTTGAACTAATGTTCATCCCCAATTTGTTTCTCAATACTGCTCCCAAACGATATTGGCTCTTATGCTTTTAAAAAATTTGCTTCTTCTTTGATTTGAGTTTAGTGGTCAAAACATAGCATAAAGGCTACCTTGGAAATCCTAGTTTCACTGCCTGCTTCATTTTATAAAGTTATTACTCTTTTGTAAAAATTAGCTCAAAGGCTCTTTTGAAATCTCTGTTTCTGCTCTTATTTAAATCTGAGAATATTTTAAATATCTTTAAAATAGATATTTAATATACTTACTTCTCATATTTTAAAATAAATGAACTTCAACTTTACTCTATAGTTAACTTGAAACTTGAGCCTTAAAATAAAGTTAAAATGTTGTTAAAGACCCTTGAGAACTCTTAAGAACTTTTCTTTGACTTGCTCCCTAACTTGTAGACTTGACCCTTAACATTTTTGACTTTGATGTTATCTTTCCTTGAATAGGATTATCGATTCAAGGGTCATGATCTCATTTTTTAGGGTGATTTCATGATTTTTTGATGTACCTTAGAGTGCTAGAATAAATTACGAATCGCAAGTACATCACTTAGGAATTAGTAAGGAAAGGTCGGGAAAGATTGCGGAGAATTGGCATCTCTAGCGCTTTGAGAGGAGCTGGGGCGCCAAACCTCAAACTTCAGACAATTTTTGGTGGAGTACTGGCTGGTGCGACACCACATAGGACAAAGTTTAGAAGAAGTTTTGTAGCGCTCTGGCAGGCGCGACGCCCCAGCCCTTGCCCAGATTACCTTTGATTTTTCTCCTTCGTTTTTCATATCTTAACTCTCTAAAATCATGGTTATTTTCCTTAAAACTTGGTATCATTAATACCCTCATCACACAATAGATTTAACTAGAAAAACCACCTAGAAAGAAGAATCAAATCCACACTAGATATTCAGCAACTCAATCAACAAAAATTCAACTAAGTTCTTCAAGAACATCACTCCCTATCATTCAACTATCTCAAAATCACTGAATTTAAACAATTTTGTGTGTGGGTAAACTAACCCAACATGAATATATCTCACATACCTTGATAGAGATCACTCCCAACGGATTCCTCTCGCAAACCTTGGCGTTCATGGTGAATACTTGACTTTTCTCCTTTCCTTCCCTTTTTCTCTCTTATCCAAGCCCTTAGCGTGATTTTGATTTTCCAAAATTGAACTAAACTGATTTTCTACCCTAATAAACCCCGTAAGCGAAATAGGAAATTAATTGGTGAAAAGTCTAGTTTGCCCTTCATTAAATCCGAATGGGGATTTTCATTACTTTAAAAACTCAACTTTCGATAGACATATCTCCCTCTAACAATATTGAAAATGCTCAAACTCAATGGAGTTTGAAAGATGTCTCCAAGAATTTTCCAAATTTATCAAGAACTGCCTATGACTCATCCTGATTAAGAACTTATTGCCGTTTGAAAATGATCAAAACACACATTCTTAACTTATGCAATTTTCCAAATTTTTCCTTTTCTTATAAAATTAATATTTTTAGTTTCTTATTGTATTCCTAGCTATTTTAAAATATTAGATATTAAAATTCTACCCCCTGCATATTGCATTTATGTCATCACCATAGACTTTGAGTCGTGCGAAAATATCTTGGGATGTCGAAGGTTAGGGTCAGCTCCTGGACTTTTGTGCTACCTTTTTAAATCAATTTTATCTAGGAGTAGTCTTTTTATTTTATTTAGAAACAACGTGTACATTTATTGTAATTGTGAAGTCCTTGTACTTATATCTTTGCTAAATGATCAACTACTAACTGCTGTTGGAACTTGGGATAGTTTTGTTAATTACCTTTCTTTTTGTTCTTATGTTCTCTTACTTCTTTTTGTTGTCTCTCTCTTTGTAGTCTGTTTCTTATGGATCCCGGACTACGGGTTAGGATTACCTACTGAAAGGGGGTAGTAAGTATCATCATGACTTGAGAAATCGGGTCGTGATATCTTTAATTCTTGATTATTTAAGTTTCATTCTCAGACTCATCTAAATTGGCTATTGCTTGTATTGGAGTCTTTCTAGTCAAGTTCATTGTGATCATCTATTATGAGTTAATTCCTTTGTTTCGTTGTTTAGATCCCATATTTATGGTTGCGCGTGTATCTTAAAATAATTCGTGTTTTCTATCACTAACGGACGCTAATTATTGCCATCTTTTTGTCAGTACATTCCACTTGTCTCCCTTTTATCCCTTTGCATTTTGATGTTGAGCCACGGAGGCCAAAATTCTTCTGATTGATTTTTCCTTCCTCGGCTTGAAGTTTGAAAAGAAGACTAATATGAAAAGATCGGAAAGCTAATATTGTAGGTGTAAGGCCACTAAATTTAAAGCTTCAAATTAAATGAGCAATGACCCAAAAAAATGAGTCTCCAATGTGGGTTCTTCTAAACACCTTTTAACCTTATTTCTTCATTTTCGATCATAGTTAATTATTCCCATTGTATATTTTAGTAGATTTATTTTTGTTGCGTGTTTAATTTACATTACATTTTTTTAATTCTATTAGTAGAACTTGAAGGAATCCTCTAGTAAATTTTTCATATGTTGGTTTCAAAGTCTCTTTACTTTGTCAAAATATTTAGGTTATCAATTTTGAGTGATTATTAATTTTTGTTCATCATTTGTTCAATTTCGTAAAATTAACTCAAATTTTATTGAAATATTTGAATCAAGTTCTTACTATCAAATATTTTAAAATTAAAAAAAATCAAGTTTTAGCCAAAGAAATTATTTGCCAGATAATCGTGTATTGTTAGCTCACATTTCAAGGGCTAACAACTTGATTATATGGAAACAAGAATCGTGTGCCGTTTCTTTTGACTTCAAAAGATTTTTCTAGATTAACTTTTTCGTAGATTCACTGAAATTTTTCTTGATTTTCTTTGTTACACTGTTTGAAGCCTATTTAATTCTAATTTACTTAGATGTATAGATTTTGTCCATAAAACCAAATAAACGAGGGTAACCTTTTGTAAATCTTTACAATGTAAAAATTATAAAAAAGTTTTCATAGGGGATGCATGACACTTGGAGGTCCTAATTCGGGCATAATTGAATCGGTTTACTGACGACAAAAGCATTTCTATCCTATATTTAATAGTTCAAGTGTATTGTTGGATCAGTACCCCTAATAAGTCAAGGTTCTTTTAAGACATTTTCACCATTTTATGATACTTTTGTTAAGAACTCAAATTATGTCAATTTTATTAACAAAATATACATTATTAATTTATTAAACATTATATGTGAATCTTACAAGGATCAAAATATGACAACATCCTAAATCACGGACCTAAATTGATTAATTTCCTTTGATAAAATAATATTGATGTTTGGGTGTAACGACTTTTTCCTTTCATCATAGAATAGTCAAAAGGGAAAATTTTGTGAAATTTTTGCCAATATCTTGAAACTTTCCAACCTAGTCCTGACTAGGACAAAATTGGAGTTAGTTAGGTCTAGGGAAATCTGGAAACAAATAAGAGCTTAAATTAAGGATTTGACTACATGAGTATATATATAAGACGTTAAGAAACCTGTACGACTTTACGAAATTGAATTAGGGCATTTCAAACTTCAAAAATTAATCTTGGTTAGAAATGGTATATTCTTAGTATCATGGGATGAAGGCATATTGTAAAATGGTGGGGGGGGGGGGGGACTCTTAAATCACTTCATTGGTACCACGTATGCCACCATGATTGGATTATTCCCAAATGGGTGTGGCCACTATGGAAGGATGGGGGACCGTTGTAGAGGCTCAATGGCAATCTAAGTCGGAGAAAACCTCAACAACACCATGATTCTACAATTTTTTGATTTGAGAACTAAGAGACGACCTAGGAGAGTTCTTGAATTATTTCCACGAATTTTTGTTATTAATTAAGGTTTTCACTCCCTAATTTTGTTTTTCTATTCATAGTACGTAGAGTCTTGATTTTATATCATAGGGCGAGCGGTTTGAAGATTTTGGATGATGGCAGAAACCCTAGATTCACCTTAGGATCATAATTTGGCTCTTGGGTTATTGGGTTTATCATATCCGATTAAATTATACACAAGTTATTGGTCCCTGTATGGAATTGTGTGTCTGTAGACCTGGAGCAAGCAGAATGAATCTGGAAAGGGAGGAATAAAGTTTCTCAGTAGGATTGAATCTCTGTTTGAGGTAGGTGATGGTTGTGATTTAATGTTGAGGTGATATTTGTTTGAAATTACTTTATTATAATATGTGTATGCATGCGGATGTTACACTAATGATCACACTAATGGTAAAAGAAGATGATTGAATAACTATATGTTATGAATCATGACTTATTGTATGATTATGTGAATGTATTGTAGCTTATTCAATGTATATGGCGGTACACTCCAACACACTAACTTGGATTGGGTGCCACTTTCCGGCACATATATAGGATCAAGTTTCACATCCCGCACACTAACTTTGATTGGGTATGGGTTCCGTGAGAGGATCAATGACTTGGCATTCATGTATATCTTTTACATTGTGATATTATACATTGTTTGTAAGTGTTATTTGATTTTGTATTTGTTTCTTATATGCATGCTTATTATGTTGTAGTTAGTTACATATGTTTAACCTATTGGGATAGTCGTGTGACCCTACCAACAAACTAACCACGATGTACTGATACTACACTTGCTCTTTCTTTGTTTAGTGAAGGGCATATTTAGGTGGCTACTAACAGACCTTATTTAGAAGACAAGTGATCAACTCGAATTCAAGGATGAGGAAGATCTTCCGAGCTTCCATGTGTTCTCTTTTGTTTATGTCCACATCTTTTGACTTAGACTAGTACTTTAGATTTTTCTATGTTTAATTTGTTTGTACAGATTTTCTTAGGATTATGGTTCCTTGTTAGAATTTCTTTAAAATGAGTTTCAAGTTCTAGTGAATGATTTCCACATTTGTTTTGTTAGACTTCAGACTTTATGGGTACTCCCTAATTTTCTTCTAGGCATTTAAACCTGCTTTTGTATCATTAAATGTTTTAGCTTTCGTTAATTTAGTTAGTTGGGTGGTAATCGCGGTTCTCCTTTCTCAGGAATCCCTATTAATAGGTTGAGCTTGAGGCATGGATAGAGGAAAAGTGAGGAGTAGAGACCGAGGAAGGGTAACACCTACTAGGGATCTAACTCAGGTTGGGAATGCTTGCAAAAATTAGAATTCTCCTGCGCGTTATGAAAAGATATAAAAGGTTTATAATGAGGAGGAAGGTGGAAAATAAGAAGAGGTGCATGATGATACTATAGGTAATCCCCCCTTATACCAAGTGTTAGCTCAACAAATTATGTCATTCTTGAAAGAATTTGTTGGTCAAGCAACTCAAGATCCCACCAATCCCCTTATTGCTATCACTATCCCCAAGGTTGTGTGTAATTGTAGGTAATGATGTTTTCTTCTGTCCTTCAATGGGTCTTGTTATGTTCGGTAATGAACATGAGATTTGACAAGCTCTTAAAGTTAAAACTACGTGTGTTCTATGGTTGCGAGATTGAGGATGCCTATGAGTTCATTCTAGATTTGTATGAGAGTCTTCATAAGTTAGGAATTATCTATTGTCATACAGTAGAGTTTATGTCTTTTAAGCTTCAAGATAAGGCAAAGAAGTGATGTAGATCTTAAATGGAATGGATATCTTCAACCTGACCTCCACTCACTTGGACTCAGATTCATGCTATGTTCTTGGAGAAGTATATGCCGCGAAAGATTCATATTTTTGAAGCAAAGTGGTATGTCTGTTGCTGCTTATGAGGCTAAGATTCATTCTTTGCGGAGACATGATAAGCAATTACTAACTAATAAGAAACAGAGGATCCACATATTTTAAGGGACTAAATTCTGAGCTGCTGGTATTGTTTGTTCACATGTAGTCAGGAAAATCATTCAATTATGTAACAAATTTTGTTAATAAAGAGAAGAGGGTGAGGTGAGATTAACTTGCTAAGGCATTGGCTAAGAAAGCCAAGAATTTAGGTAACTTTTAGGTTTCTTACTCATGAAATTCACGGAGTCTGACCCTTGTAGCCCAGCGAGTTTAGTCTTTTATGGACACTTCTATTGGGAATTAATCAGGAACTCTACCTTAGAATATGATTCGAAATAGCCATGGAGTCATTCCTTTTACGAGCTGCAGGCCATCTTTTGATTGTACTTGTTATGACTGTGAAAAATCTGGGCATATGAGGAGAGATTGTCCCACCCGTTCGTGATGGAGTCCACGTAGAAGAAGAATAAAGCAGTGGTACCCCCATGATATAGTAATAATGGTCGAGGGCGTCTCTAAAGTGGGAGAGGAGGAAATTTTTGAGATAGCGTAGATAGGGGAAATGTAACAAAAGAAGAGGTATAATACAACTATTCAAGGAAGTCACCAATCATGATGGCAAAGCTCATTGTTACTCCATGTCGAGCAAGAATGAGGCAGAGTCTTCTGATGCAGTGATCACAAGTACTACTCTTGTTTGTGACCAAATGGATAATGTGTAATTTGATCCTATTTCTACTTATTATTATGTGTATGTGTGATTTGCCTCAGAGTTTGATATGATTTATGATATACTTGATGCCTCTATCAATGTTTCTATCATGCTTGTCTTATCTTGTTTATGGGATTTCAGACTTGCGATAATTTAATGATTGTTGATATGACTGAGTTTTATACAATCTTGTTCAAGATGGTTTTAAATATCAAATGAAAGTATGTCTATTTTAATTACCCTCTACGTCATTTTCTTTGTTTATTAATCTTTTTAGTATTTAGTGATTTCGGGTAGTAATATTTATGACTTGATGTGACTGGCAATTCGATCAACAGGTCACTAGTTTGGATTTTGTGCATGTTTACGTATTTTGGAGACTTAGTAACATAATCACATGATTCCGTTGTTATTGAAAACCCAATGGAGAAAGAATTAGGGTCGGAATATTTTTCATAGTAACTTGAAATTTCCTACCATAGTCCAGATTTGAATGAAATCAAAGTAAGTAACATCTAAGGAATTTCGATAATGAATGAGACACCTAATTATGATTTTAATTACTTGAGTAGATAGACAAACCGTTAAGGAAACCGTACGAATATATAAAATTGAATTCGGGCGTGTAGCACTCTCAGATATGATCTTCGCATGAACAATATTTTTTATAGTGCAGTTGGTTGAAGGTGTGTTGTGAAATAGGGTCTTGGAATTATTAATTTTTCTCAATGGTTCTGTGCAAGCCGCTTGGGAGGGATTCTACCGCCAGGGCAATACCGGTGTAGTGGGATGATTATGGCCATGTACAGGGAGACACATGTTAAAGTTTTAAATAAATCTGAAAATGTTTTATTTTGCAAATTTATAATTTGAGAGCTATGGAATGAATAAGAGAGTTTTCTTGAAAGTTTTCCACTAGTCTTGAATCTAAAGGTTAGTTTTTAACTCCCCTAATCCAGTTTTCAATCTATAGAACTTATTTTCATGGTTAATATCAATGGAAAATGGGTTTAATCTAGAATTTATAGTCGGGAAAACCCTAATCTGGGTATAGAGATATAAGGTTTTTTCTAGGGGTACTAGGTTTATTATAATACGGATATTTAGACCTTTAGTTCTTGATTATGCATATAAATTTTTTTGTAGACCTAGAACAAGGGGAAAGAATCTTTAATTTCTAGTGCCTTAGGGGATTCAAGATTGAGTTCAAGGCAGGTGAATCTTGTTATTTCATGATTGTGTGATATATGTTTTTTCTTGCTTCATTATGATCATGTATGTGTATGAATGTTGGATTATTGATTACACAAATTGTAATGGGTATGAAGAATAAGTATATGACATGAATCACTTCTTAATTGTATAATTAATGTTGAATATTCATATTAATTGTGATTGTGTGTTAATGGAATTGGTTTGACACGTTTCGGCATCACAAAGTGGTATCATATTTCCACATTTCGTCATAACTAACTGGGATCAAATTTACACGTTCCATCATAAAGATGGGATCAGTTTCCAGATTCTTGCTTACGTATTTGATCAGGTACAATGTTCTGGTTCACTAACTGTTTGTGTTTGGGTTTCATGAGAGGACCATTGAATTGTGTTCCATGATGGGACCATTGACTTGTTATATATTGGGTTATTTTTATGAACATGAACATGGATTATGACTTATGACTTCTCAAAGAGATTTACTTAGTGTGAGTGGGGATATGAACATTTTTTCATACATTGCACAAGTGGACTTTAAGAGTGGTTATGGTGTGGTTTTCTAATTAATCATGTGAAATTGCTCGTTGCTCATAAATGATAACTGATATTACTTATGTTTTGTGTGTACATGTTTATGAAGTTTTAATGACTTATATATGTTTCACTTAGTGGGATAGCCGTGTGATCCTACCAGTACACGGCAGTTGTATACTGACACTACACTTGCTCTTATTTTTGTTGAGTACAAGGCATCTTCCGGAGGCTATTGATAAACCTTAGCTATGTTACTATTGAGCCTGATGCACGGGTGAGCTAGTTCTATCAATCTTCCACAATTCTCTCTTCTTTAAGTCTACTCTCGTCGGAGTCAGACTATTTGTTTAAGGTGTTTGTTTAGTTTCGGGTTTGTACCCCTTGTTCTTATGCTTTTCATTAATATAACTTTTTTATATGTACTTTCAGGTTCTAGGAGTATTTTGTTTCGCAATTTCTAAGTTGTTAGACCATTAGTTGGATTTAATAGGAATTCCTTAATTCTTTTCTTAATATTTTTATTAGTTTGTTAGTATTAGTGGTTTTCTCATTGAGGAGTTTGTCAGGGTGCCATTAATAATGGTCTGGATCATGATAGAGTTGGTATCAAAGCCCTAGGTTCATTGCTCTGGTGTACCAAAATGAGTCTAGTAGAGTCATGCAGAATGATACAATGACATTCGTACTTTTCTTTGAGAGGCTACATGACATTAGGAAAACCCTTTTCTTTTCTACTCATTCGTGTAATGACATGAATACAATTGGTATCTGTGTGATACAAGTTGATATCTTTCGTCCTTCACTCTATGACCTGAATAACGACAAAATGGTAACACCATCACTAGCAAGAAAAGATATGAATAGGTTAGTGATAGTTGGATAGGTTCAACATTCATAACAAGTATCCATGGCCATTAATAGGTGATTTTTTTGTCCAATTGTAAGGTGCATTGGTTTTCTCTAAGATTTTTTCTGTGTCTTTTCACCCTCAGTTAAAGTTTAAGGGAGGTAAGAATTGGATTCGACAAAGTTCAGTGATAAAAATTAGTAGCTTTAAAGGGTTCGCTATCTACTATTGTCTTATGTAGTATGTGTTGAGTCCAATTGGTATCTCAACAAAGTGAACTAGATGTCGTAGTCCCACCTAAGGAGACACAAGCAATTTAATTGGAATTGAAAAGGTTTCAATTGGTATCAGGACTTAGGGGTCGTACGAGGCATATAAATCATCTATGAAATGAACTGATTAAAGAATTTTGACTTCTTTGCAAGTTCTAACTACTTGAGTGTCATGAAAATTAATGTTAATGTCATCACGATATTAGGTGCAAGGGTCTAAGTAAACTATGATGCGATAAATATGCAGGAAATTTGGACGTGCATTTCTAGCAATTGATAAATGTGTAAGAGTTCATGTGTATCCTAGGGATATATGTGTGGCAATATTGAAACATTGTAAAAGGATTCTAAAGTGTGTACTTCATTTTGTTAAGAGGGTGCAGACAATGATCATCCTATAGCTAAAGGGATTTTCTTAAATGTCTAGTTATAGTCTGGAAATCTAGGGAAAATATTGGAAAAAAAAGGAACCCCTGAAATTGTTGGCGGGGTTCTCTTTCTGTCAGGGCCGTCGGGTCAAGATTTTCCCCCACTGTGAGACCATTAGGACTTAATTTCTCTTGTCAGAGCACGACATGGCGAGATAAATTCTCAGCCATATCTCCCCTGTTTTTTCCCCTAGTCAAAATTATGGACCCTGAATCATACCCGAACTAAACCCAGGGTCTAATTTTATGTTAAACAATCAGATATAAGTTATAAAGTGTGTTAAAATTGTGGAAAACCTGGGCATATGAGGAGAAAATCAGTTTGATCGTGAAGAATGGGGAAATAATAATGCAGGTAAAGAGCAGTGCAGCCACGCAAGGAGGTTTCCCCATAAGATATACAGGGCACATTCATATGATTTCTTGGGGAAAATGTTTTTGAAAAGTGATTTAGTGATCACTAGTCTAGTCTTAATTGTACCTGGGTCGTTATTGTTTAGCGTGACCTGGGTAATAATTATAAAGTGTCAATTGCCTTGGGAATTTGATGTGGTTGGTGATATATTTCATGCCCTCATCCATGTTTCTACCCCCAGTTGACTAGTTATTCACCCTTTAATATTAAGTTTATCCATTTATGGTTATGGTTTTTAAGACATGAGTTCATTCGGTTATGCTAGAAATGACAGACTTGATATAAACTTAGTCATGACTATATTTACCCCCTATAATACAGTGCTTAATGGTGATAATACGTCGGTAACTCTAGAGACCCTGTGTAGGAAATATTATAGTGGAAAGGGGGTACAAGGCTAAGTCAACTAAGGTCGTGTCTTCCGTGTGGGGTAGAAATTGGTGGGGCAGGATTGTCTGGCTTAATTGACTCATATTCGGGATGTAAGGCTGATTCCCCCTCTATTGAGTCTATTCCTGTTATGGCAGAATTGAGAGAGCTTACAACTCACATAAGAGCTTCTTGATAAATGGTTCATCTGTCCTTTTGTTTCTAAGTAGGGTGCTCATGTCTTGTTTGTTAAGAATAAGGAGGGTAGTATGAGGACTGATGATTTTATATTAATCCATAAGGGAGTTTATTGATACTGGAATGACAAACTTGTGGATAAAGAAAATCCCAATAAGTATACTTGGGTGAAGAAAATTGATGTATTTTAGTAAGAAAGTGCGTATAGAAATTGAGGCATCATGCTAATAAAATTGTTGACTTCATAGTGGTAGTCAAGGCTGACTGAGTCTAATGGTAATAAGAGTTTGTATTAGATGTTGATTGGATGCAACTAGATGATAAAATTAATTGTTAAACAACTTTCGTATAGTGATTACAAACTTGCGAGTATCTAAGGTTGTCATTTTCTAAGAATTGGTAAGTGATGTGGGTGTATGGAATGTTTTAATAGATAGTGGTATACCACTAGAATTTTAAAGAGCTAGAGTTATAATGGAGGAAAATATTGTGGAAGGTAGTACATTTTTTAGAGAGAGGCTAGAGCAAGAATATTTTATTTGAATTTAAGAGATAACAGAGATACATTTAGAGAGGTAGAAAATTGATAGTATCACAAGTTTGTCGGATTATTTAAAAACTATTGAAAAAGGCTTGAGAAAGAAGGGTACAAACATTAACTCGAGTGTGATGATAAGTACATAGTGTTGTTTTAATTTTAGTTTTGATTATGATTGAATTTTTAGTGAAGGATATGGTTGATCGATGGATATGCAATCCGTGATAAGAGAAGATCCATTATCTAATAAATATCATTGAGGTAAAAGATAATATTGATACATAAGGGGATTGTTTTATATAATTGAAGTTACAATTAAGATATTTCACTGGAAGTTTACATTCGCGGTGATATGTTTTGTCAAGGTAAAAATTTGCAAGGTGAGGAATGATTAATTTTATCTGGCATTAAGTATGTGAAAGAACTAACATCGGGGTGAATTGTAAAGTTTATTATTGTTGACTGTTAAAGTAAATAAGAAAGTTTTTTATTTAAAAAAGTAATTGTTTATAGTAAGGTAAATGGTTGGAGTGGTTATGATGGTTTTTTGAGTTAAATTTTTTTGCTTTACTGGAAGGATGTGAAGAGTATGTGGAGTAAAGTGACTGGAAATGGATCGTATCGACTCTTCAAAGGAAAACCTTACGTTTTATTCGATAAATTCTTATGTGAGGATCTATTTTATTTTGTACATCGTTGTGAGGTTAATACACTAGCTATACTTACGTGTGTTTTTGATTTTGTGGATGGATCTCTAATGGTGGATCAGTTGTACTGATCTTGCGAAGTTCTCTTGGTTGAGTGGGATGATTGAGGAAACTTGATTATTTTAGAGGACATATATGGTGTCATCTTCGAGTTAATAAAGCATTTTACTGTTTTTACAGTACCACCTTGATGATGAGAATTTATAGAAGAACTTCCATGTGTATTTATGGTTGTTCAACATTTTTAATATTCATCTAGTCATGATGTCATGCATCGACTATGTGTTGCTGAATGCAGGGATCATTGGGTCCATTATATTGTTCTTAAGAGGTAATCTACAATAACTAGATTTAACATTTCGATAGTGTGGTTGGAGGTTTTGTATGCTTGGACAAAACACTTAGTGAGTATCTAGTGTCTAAAGATAAAACTGTTTTATCTTAAGATCATAGAAATTTATGTTGTGAGATGGAGATGTTTATTAGAATTATAATTGTTTGGGTAGCATGATTGTGTATTGATTGGTTCAACTTCACCTCCAATTATGGTGAGTTTTGATTTAAACATTTTTCATGGTTATGTGAGAAAATATTTTCCTTGATCTTTGTGTCAAATTTCTTGACAAAATAGTGAAAATATGTGTATGATGAACTTTGGTGGTTATTGGGAATAACTTTTTTTTAGTTAGGTTTACATTGAATAGTAATTACCACTGGAGCATTGTGATAGCTTCGGTTACGCCTTGAGCCTAACCCTGGACGTAGCCTCCACTCAATGACCGTTGATGCGTTCGAGCGGACCCTTGACCTGGCTTACATAACTCAATTACATAGTCTCATCCGATTACTTAAAGAAAATAAGTTGGCCAAAATGGCACTTAAGCCTTATAATAGAATGTTTGTACTAAAAAAAATGAGAGACTCAAGACTAAATTGTTTTACTTTTAAGAAGCCTTTATAATACTATGATAGATGTTGGGACATATCCAACAACATCCTATAAAAAGAAATGCATATAACTAGATAATTGTGTCCTCCAGAATGCAAGAAGGCTCACTACTGACTCCGAGTGTTAAGTTGGACCAACGAGGCATTGGATCATGCTGATCCTTGTTACATGCATCTTTATCATGATACAATGCAGCCTAACTGACATTAGTACATTTAATGCACGAGTATGCGAGTTTGATTGATAACAACAACTTAAGCTTGAAAACAGTAAGAAGAAACACTTACTTTGGCTCTTCTTAACTCATGAATAAATTTACTTCATATACATCAAGAAGATACATGCAATATATATAAAATCTTGTATAACAATGAAACAAGTCCGTTCATTAATGAAAATTCAATAACAAACTCAACTTTCCCTATGAAGACTCGCTTTCTCCATGGCTCCCTTACTAATATATGAAGTAAGATATTTTCTATAGGAGATTCTCTAACCGACAGCCACCACTATGAGCATAAGTTGTGATCCAGTGTCTTGCCCACGTATCCAAAATGTTCCTATCCTTGGCCATCACATAGAACTACTTAACTTAGTGGATCCACTAACTTAACTAATGTGATCATCTAAAAAGTATGACCCTTTAATACCCATCATTACTGCATGGTTTTCATGCAGACTTGAATTAATATGAACTTTGATCTGCAGATTGATGCTCAATACTACTCCCAAAATATACTTTAGCTCATGCTTTAAAGCAACTTCTTTAATCAGTTTGAGATAACTTCTTAATGCTTAGCCTAACAACTCTTTTGGATTCGATATTACCTTTTATTACTCAAAACTCTTGTAGAAATCTTAGTTTCCTCTTATCTTAAATGTTAAAACAATATGAACTCTTAGGGAATACTTACTTCACTTATAACTTTTGAGAAACGAAACTCAATTCTTTACTTTTACATATATTGAAACTTTAGTGTTAAATTAACTCTAAGGGAAAAATTAGTTCCTTTATATTTCATTGAACGAAGACTTCAACGCTTTACTCTTTACTTAACTTGAAACATAAGTCTTCAAAACAAAGTTAAAACATTGCTAAAGACTCTTGGAAACCGTTAAAAACTTTTCTTTGACTTGATTCATAAATTTTAGACTTGACTCTTAACTAATTGGTCTTTCATCTTAGCTTTCCTTGAATTAAATTATGAATTCAAAGTTATGTTTCGCGTTTTTGATGATTCCTACGTAACTACAAATCATTTCAAGTAATTACAATCACTAGAGTGTATTAACACACCTTATAAGGACTTAATTAGGCTAAACTACAAATGGAAGGGGGAAAATGCCGATTCGGGCGAATCCGAGGCGCACCGCTCCACGTCTCAAGTTCAGAAGCCTCATCTTGACGCACTTCAGGAGTGCCGCCCCAGACTTTCTAGCGAAACTGGGATGCTTCACGCCTGGTGCTTCCCAGGTGTGGCTGCCGACTTTTTCCTCTAAATTTTTAATGATAAACCCTAGACTTCCACAATTCTATTCCCAAACCCGTAAGAAAATTAGTACCTTGAATACCCAAAAGATATAACTGAAAAAACAACTTAGAATTATGAATCAAACAACAATGGGCATTCAAACAAAGTCAAAAAACAGGAATTCGATAAGTTTCTTCAAGAACTACCTTCGTAACAATTAAACAATTCTAAAACTAATTAATTGAAAAAATTTTGGTGTGCGGGTGAACTGACCGAACACTAAAAGATATCACGTTCCTTGATAGGGATCACCCCCAAAAAAATCCACTCACAAACCATATCGTTCTTGGAGAAAATTTGAATTTTCTCTGTTTCCGTTTTTTTTTCTTTTCTCCAAGACCTATGCATGATTTTGATTTTCTAAAACAGAAATAAACTTAGTTTTTACTTCTAATAAACCCCTAAAACAAAATAGGAAATTAATTGGTCAAAAGACTAGTTTGCCCTTCTTTATTTCGGATTGAGAGTTTCTTACTTCCACAGCCCACTTCTGATAGAAATATCTCTCTCATACCATATGAAAAATGTGCGAACTCGGTGACCTTGGAAAGATCTGTCCAAGGGTGTTCCAACAATATGAAGAACTACCCCTAACCCATCTTGAGCTAGACCATTTGAAAATAACCGGAATTCACTTACTTAACTTAGGCAATTTTCTAGATTTTTCCTTTTCTTTACAAAAATGGATATTTTCATGTTTGAAACTCCTTTTTAGTTTGTTCTAGTTGCGAGATGTTACAGTATCTCCCCCTGGGAAAATTAATCCTTGAATGATGTTATTCTTACTAAGACTAAGGGTAGTAATATCAAGTTTATACACCCAACAAGCAAAGGCCAACAAACAACAAGCTCACACATAATTAAAAGAGTACTAGGATTAGAATTAGTACCTTGGTCTGCAGTTCTTACGGATTAAAAGAGATGTGGATATACTTCTTGATATCCTCCTCAGCCTCCAATGTAGATTCCTCAACATATTGGTTCATCAGAAGGACTTTGATGATGCTTCTTCTTTTGTTGTCAACTTACAAACATGGCGATCTAAAATGTAAAAATAAATCTCCTAATAAAATAAGGTATCATTGATACCAATGTTTTTAATTGGTATGAGAAGTGAATTACCTCTCATGCACTTCTTTAATGTGGAAAAGTTAAATACCGAATGAACCGTTGCTTATTCCTGGGGTAACTTCAACTCATAAGCTACATTGTCAATTGTTTTGGATATTCTGTAAGGACCAATATATCGGGCACTTATTTTCCCCTTTTTACCACACCTCATAACATCCTTCATGGGTATAAAGTTTAAGTAAACCCAATAATATACTTCAAACTCTAATACTCTTCTCCTCACATCTGTGTAGGATTTCTGGCGACTCTGTGCCATCATCAACCTCTCTTGAATAAATTTAACCATTTTCATAGCTTGGTGAACTAAGTCTTGTCCTATAAACCCTGCTTCACCAACTTCAAACCATCCAATAGGGGATCTGCATGTTCTCACATAAAGATGTAGCTTCATATGGAACAAATAGGATGCTAGAGTTGTAACTATTATCGTAAATGAACTCAACAAGAAGTAGGTTATCATCCCAATTACTGTTGAAATCAATCCACAATCTACCATGATACCTCAAAACACTATCTCCCCATTTGTTGAAAAGTCAACAGTTTTTTTACTTATGAACAGTTTCCTTTAATTCAAGCAATAAAGGATCTTGGTCTTACCTCCATTTTACTTCTGACACTAATGATGATTCAGCGCCATTCATCACAACGATTCCTCCTGCTACAGAATCCATTAATCAAACTTCTAGTCGTGCAAGTCTATGCACCTCTTTTTCTAACTATCTCATTTCTTCCTCTACATGGGTGATACTAACCATACATGACCAGCTTAAGACATCAAGAACAACAACATTAGCCGAAACTGGGTGGTAAAGAATAATGATACTATAATCCTTGAGCAATTCTAACCACCACAACCCATTTTTTTCACAAATTAAGCTATTTGTTACTGCACATATATTGGAGGCTCTTGGGATCATTAAATACATCAACATAAACACCATACAAATAATGATGAAATATCGAAAAAAATGAAAACTAAAACATCCAACTCTAAGTCATGGGTTTGATGATTCTTCTCACGAACTTTAAACTTTTTGATGGCATAAGTCATAACTCTGTTATTCAGCATCAATACACAACCAAAGACAACTCTAGATGCATCAGAATACACCATAAAATCTTGACTACCTTCCAGTAAAGTTAAAATTGTTGCATTAGTCAACCTCTTTTTCAATTTCTAATAACAGTTCTCATAAGCTTCAGACCATTGAAACTTCACTGTCTTCTGAGTCACCTTGGTCAATGGGGGAGAAATAGATAAGATCCTCTCTACAAACCTTCTATAATAGTTAGCCAAACCCAAGAAACGTCCAACATCACTTGTAGATGTGGAAATAGGACAATCCTACGTTACATATGTTTTCTTGTATCAACTCTAATCCCATCACCGGAAAATATATGGCCCAAGAATGCCACAAACTCAATCCAAAACTCACATTTGGAGAATGTAACACTTCGAAAATCCAGGACGTGTCTTAGAGCCGAACATAAGTGTTATGAGGTCTAGACACTGTTGTAAGATTTATTTTAATTATAATAGGTCATTTAAGAAGTTTAGAAACGAAAATGTCCAAGAACGTCCATGACGTTCGGAAAACTAACTCCTGAGGGTACTAGCGGGCCTTAGCCTATTGGACTAGCTTTAGGAGTCAAAAATCCATGAAAATTCGTGGAAGGGTGTATAACATGTGTTTAAGTCGATTCATGGTTGAAACTTCTAGGTAAAACTCCCCCAAGGGAAAACAAGGGCCCTTGAAGAGGACCCTTGCACGTTAGAATCAACACTGCCTAGGTAGTGTGCACCCACGAGAGGCAATTGACGATTCGGTTGTGGATCGACAAGGCGTCTTTGCCAAATGTCGACAAATAAATTGAAAAATAGTTGGATAACTCTCCTAAACTATTCTCTGACAAAAACCACGGATGTGCATCATGGAGGAGGGTTGGTCCGTGCACTGACCCACGATCCATCGATCGTGGTGTCCTCTGTGACACTGTAATTCCTGCACGTTTTTAAGTTAATATTCACTAATTAATTAAGGGGTTTTGTGTTTATTTAGGGATTAAAAGAATTCAAATTAACTTAATCAATCCCCCATATAAATGCCACAATCCCATTAGTCTAATTACAACTCTCCCATAAAAAATCTCTTCCTTCTCTCTTCAATCTCAGTCGATTGGAAAACACCATTGAAAATAACCTAGGGGATGTTTTTGGACGAAGTAAATGGGGTATTTCACCATCGATTCTTCAACAAACGTTAATGTATGGGATCTAATTTACCTTTGAGTCCTCTTTCCTCAAAGATTTCCTTAAAATATTTTCAAAAGTTGGGTTTTCATGTGGGCTCTTTTCCATCTAGAAAATTATGTTGTGAATTTATTTTTTATGTATCCTATAGGATAATATGAATAGATTAACAAGTATTCTAACTTAATTAGGATATATCTTGATGGTTTGGTGTAGTTTGTAGATGATTACCCTTAACCCTTAACCCTAGGTTTGATATTGATATTAGGTTGTATTTGAATCAATTGACTTGGTTATTGGTTTAATTAATACTAGATGATTTTGTTACACATATCATGAAAAAAATTAGAGTGAATTGTAGTGTTTCATACTGGTCCTTGATAAGTGATGTAGGTTGTGAAGTAAGTTGTGAATTGACCTATGAATCTTGTCTTAGTATTGAATTGTGATGTAGTGATTCTTCTCGTATTATTATCATGTTGATTATTGATTTATGATTATGTCTACCCAGATTGGGTTGAATTTAGGGTTTATGGTAAGGCCTTGATGATGAATTATGAAGGAGACTTAGTAAGTCTTATGATCTCTACCCTTTACTTCAAATTGTGGTTAATTGTGATTAAGTCACGATCTTGTATTGGAGTATGCCTTATATTATGATTGATAGGATAGCATTATGTTTAATTGATATGCCTTGATTATGATTGTGAGGTGCTGACTTAAGGTATACTTGTTTTAAGGAGGGTGAAGGAACTACCAATGTTCTTTATCGCGATATGAAGAGGTTAATTAATGAAAGCATTTATGCTCATGCAATTCTTATTGCGCTATTGATGATTATTATTATGCAAGGTATAGACCCTATGACCTAAACTAAGCTATGATTGATAATAAAGGCTTAAAGACATTTCAAAAAGGGACTCTAGCTGAGCACCGAGTGAACTAGATTAAAGAGTGTCCTTCCTACAAAGGGAAGGTATGATCACTAATGTAATCTTGAGATTGGAGACTCAAATGCATGTAGCATAAAGAGGGTCCTAATTATATCTCCTAACTCTTGAATTATGTTGCCCCCGTAAAACTACTTGCTAGTGGATCCACGTAGTTGCTATTTTTTTTATTTTGGTACTACAATGGCAAGTAGTCCACCTTCCTTTGGTGTAGGGTTTTATGAAACCGCATTCCACATTAGAGCGTGTGGTTTATGTCGTTAGGGAAAGATGTTCCCATAAGATATAATGAATTAAAGGAACAAAAGGATTGAACTCTAACTAAGATGACTTAAGGGGTCTAGCTTCGTTTAGGTAGGAGTATGGGACACTACCTAAGCATTTCACTAGTTAGCCTTAAGGGGAGTCTTAGTAGGATGTTATTATGTATAATTATGTTGATGATGGTATATGTCATGCATATGATGAAATTGCACATTGTTGATACTATATGTCGATTAGTTCACTTATGAATATTTGTTGGTTTATATTGTTAAAGTAAGATGATATGTACTCCTAAATGTCATGTTATGTCAAGTAGGGTGTTAGTCATGATTCTTGTTGTGTTACTTGATTGAGTAAGGTTATAGGGCTTTGCTTGTTTATTGCACTTGTAGAATTGATAGGGGCTCATGGGCAGTTGACTTGCTTTGTTTATCTTTAAATGTACCCTTATTCATGTTTATTGTTAATATGACTTGTCGATAGAGTTACTTGAACATGTATCTAATTATATGATATGTATGAACTACTTGAATATACTTGATGATGTTATTATTGTGATTTACATGCCTATGACTTAATGAACATGCAATATTGGTTGGAATGGTCTTGATTAACGTGCATAAAGGTTTTAAATAAAAAGTGCATACTTTATAAAATGTCCCTTTTTCTTAGCATGATTATATATATATGTGTGCATATGGTCTCATACATAGTACAAGTGGCGTACTAACCCCATTTCTTCCTTTTTCCCATTACATTAGGTTTCGGTTTTTTAGGTGCTTTGATGATGATTTGAAGAAGGCTTGGATCTCTGCATTATCCAAGTGGGTAGGTCCTCATTTTTCGAGGATGATGCCACTATCTAGATTATGGAGTTTGATTTGTATTTAAATACTTCTATGGTTCTTTGTTTCCATTTAGGTATGAGAAATTGTATTGCCCATGTAAGGCATACTTACATTGATGTATGGGATTATACCCAAGTTCTTACACTCTCATTAGATGGTGATGAGAAGATACAACTATTATGTTATGTTTTATATACTTATGGGCAATAAAATTAGAAGGCTATGTAACCTTCCTATGCGAAGAATCTATGTATACTCGATACAGATATATATTATGTGTATGTAGAGGTCTATGTAAACCTCCATGTAGAAGTAATAAAAGGTTTTAAATTTTCCGCGTTTTTCACCTATGAATTTAATTATGTAAACTAAGAGGCTAGTCATAGTCCTCAAAGAGGATGACGACGCCAGTTACGTCTAGGGGGTAAACCCAAATGTGACAGAGAACTTGGCATACAACTTTCTATCTTTCAAAGTGTGAAGGATTATTCTAAGATGACTACCATGATCTTCTTCATTCGTTGAATAAATTAGTATTTTATCAATGAAGACGATAACAAACATATCAAAACAAGGTTGAAGACTTTGTTTATAACCATGAACGTTGCTAGTGGATTTGTTAAACTAAACTATATAACCCAAAACTCATACATGGTCCTGAAAGCTTTCTTCGGAATGTCACATTCCCTAACTTTCAACTGATGGTAGCCAGACCTGATGTCTATTTCTGAAAAACAGGTGGCTCCCTAAAGTTGGTCGAAAAGATCATCTATCCTTTGAAGAGAATATTTATTCTTGATGATAACCTTATTCAATTGATGGTAGTCTATTCACATACTAAGGGAAACATTTTTCTTTCTTACAAACAAGACCAGAGCGCTCCAAGGTGAGACACTTGGTTGAATTAAACTCTTATATAAGAGATCTTTCAACTATTCTTTCCACTTAACTTTGATGGTGCCATTCTATATGGCAAACTAGATATAGGAAGAGCATATGGAATGTTGTCTATACTAAACTTTATTTTTCTTTCGGAGTTACTACGGGGAAATCATAAGGAAAGACTTTTGGAAACTCCTTCACATCAGAAACTGAACAAATGGAAGGTACCTCAGCACTTGGGTTATTAACTCGGACTAACTTATAGATACATCCCATTGAAACTATCTTTCTCTCTTTAAGTTACGAAATGAAATGACCCATAGGCATTTTTGACGTACTACTTTACTCTATAACTGGCTCATTAGGAGTCTAAAACTAGACAACTCATGTTCTATAATCTATTGATGAATAAAAAGCAAGAAGTCAGTCCATACCTAGAATAATATCAAAATCTACCATGTCTAACTCCACTAGGTCAGTCATGGTGTTCTTGTGATTGATGTATATATGACAATCACGACAGACTCTCTCCTCTAAATAGACTCCCAAACAAGTGTAGAACCACATAAGGTTTTACAAAGTTCCTTAGGAACAATTTCATACTTATTTGCAACGTAAGGAGTTAAAAAAGACAAACTTGCTCCTGGATCTAGCAAAACATAAACATCAAAAATAAAGACTTTAATAATACCAGTGACAACATCTGGAGAATTCCCTTGCTCTTGGAGGTTACTGATTCCATATAGGTGGTTTGCCCCTTCCCCAGTACAACAAGTAGCTACTCTAGGTGTAGCCCTCTTTGGTAGAGCAACTGATTAAGATTGGGCTCTATTTCTTTGATTTCTACTACCCTGCATGTTCTTAAATAACTACGTCATCAAGTGTCCCTCTTGAAAACACTTAAAGCAACCAATATGGCCATCATGACATTTACCTGGATGGGTGCTACCACACATACCACATGCATGAGCCTAACAACCTCCCTATACAACCCTTCCTTGAGATTGTACTGGCCTAGCTCTGAATTTTGTTAATTCTGGCCATGATTCTAACCTTTGTTTCTGGGTGCAGGCGCACTAGAAGATGAATGTGTAGATTCTTTTGGTTTCTGAACTTGTGGCCGATTCGAACCACCTTTCTGTTGCCTAGACTCATTCCTAGTCTTAGCTTTCTTGCTTCTATACTCTTATATATCCCTCAACTTCTCCTCTTCTTGTTTCTCATAAACCATCAACCTTGATATGTCTTTGTAGGCTAGCATCATCGCAGCCCTGCCATCTTTTCTTGATACACGACCTGAGCTTGCGACGAACAAGCTCATTATTTTTCTCATGTTCTTAACAACTTTAGAAGTAAGCAGGTCAGCTAGGTAAACTTCAACCCATACTCATTCACACTCAAAGGGTCTTATTTTAGTGTAAGGACTCTTAACCTTAGCCTCTTTTAACTCTAGAGGAAAGAAACGTCCCAAGAAAGCTTCTTCAAAACATGCCCAATAAGAGAGTGGTGCATCCTCATCTCTTCCCTCTTTCCACTTATTGAACCAATTCCTAGCCACATTTTTCAACTAATATGAAACTAGATCAACTCTTCTAGCATCGATGACATACATAACATCAAAAACGTTTTTTGGTTCCTCAACAAAATTCATCCTCAAGAATTCATGAACCCTTGAAGGGTCAGTCTCTTCTTGCATATCTCCCTTTTGTTTTCAAACTTAATATTTACCAATTGAATTAACATCCTGTCAGACTCATGGAACACCGCATTGGTAACTTTACCTTGAGGTTGAAGTTCAAGTACATCGGGTAACTCTGTTAGTCTACATTCAACCTAGCTGAATGACCTCTTGCTGACCTTCGTCGAGGTATGGTTATCTGAAACATGCACAAGACACAATTAGAGATAAACTTTTGGAGATAAAATATAACACACGAAAAGAGATTGAAATAACTGAAGGAATTTCTAGATGTTGCAGACTCCTAATTGTAGATGTGGCGTGTGTCACACCGATAACTAGGACTCTACATACACAGCTCCATAGACTTTCTAAGACCCTTGAATTTTATGATCTTATACAAAATTGTCATGCCCCGGGGCTACACCCTGGACGTGTCCAACACTCAACGACCATTGTTGGCCTTATGCATACTCTTGGCTTGCTTACATAATGTAGTCGAGGACTTAACTCATTGACTTGTCTCTTTGAATGACATAAATAAGATAAGTTGGACAAAATGGCACTTAAGTCTCATAATTTAATATTTGCAATACAAATAATAAGAGACTCAAAACTAAAATGTCTGACTTTCTATAATGCATTTATAATACTAATATGAATGTTTGGAAACACCCCATAACATCCTATAAAAATATTGATTGATAAATAAATAAATGTGTCTTCGAGAATGCAAGGAAGCTCACCACTGACTGCAACTGTTCATTTGGATTAACAAGGCACTAAATGATGTTGATCCTTGTTACGTGGGTCTGCATCATGATAGGATGTAGTCCAAATGGCATTAGTACATTAAATGTACGAGTATTTGATTTTGAATACTAACAACAACTTCAGCTTCAAAATAGTAAGAAATAACACTCACCCTTGCTCTTCTCAACTCATTAATAAACTGACTTATTATAAAGTAATAAGACACATGCAATATGATTAAAAGCATGTAAAAAATGAAACCACTTAGTTCGTTAAAGAAAATGCAATAACAAACTCAACTTTACTTATATATGAAGTAATACAGTTTTTGTGCGAGCTTCTCTAACCAGTTACCACCATTATGAGCCTAATTGTGTGATAGAGAATCTTACCCACATTGCCAAAACATTCCGATACTTTGTCGTCACATAGAACTATTTAACATAGTTGATTAACTATGTTAACTTACATGATCATCTAAAATTTATGACTCATTAATACCTATGTTGTCTACATGGTTTTCCTGGACAGTTGAGTTAATATGAACTCTCATCTTCACATCGGTGCTCAATACTATTCCGAATATATACTTTAGCTCATGTTCTTAAAGAAACTTCTTTCTTTTGTTTGAGATAATTACTCAATGCTTAGGCGAACGACTCTTTTGGAATTAGTGTTCCCTTTTGTTTCTCAAAACACTTTTGGAAATCTTAGTTTCTTCTTATATTAAATGTTCAAACATTAATTACATCATAGGGAAATACTTATTTCCCTTGTAAATTTTGAGAAACCAAACTCAACTCTTTAATCTTTACCTAACTTAAAACTGAGCCTTAACTCTACTCTTAGGAAATACTTACTTACCTTATATTTCTTAGGAGGGAAAACTTCAACTCTTTACTCTTTACATAACTTGAAACTTGATTCTTAAAATTAGAGTCATAACATTCCTAAAGACTCTTTATAACCTTTAAGAACTTTGCTTTGAATTGATTCTTAAATTTTAGAGTTGAGTCTTAAGTCTTTGGACTTTGATCTTAGATTTCCTTAAATTAGATTATGAATTCAAGGTTATGATTCAAATTTTTGGTGAATCCTTGTTTATCAGATATCAAACAACAATGGGCATTCAAACAAACTCAACCAATAAAGAATTCAATAAGATTCTTCAAGAACTAACTTCGTAACATGTAAACAATTCAAAAACCACCTAATTGAAACAAGTTTTTTGTGTGGTTGAACTTACCAAACACTAAAAGATCTCACATACCTATAAAGGGATCATCCCCGAAGAAATCTACTCGCAAACATTGTCATTCTTGGAGAATTCATGATATTTCTCCCTTTCCTTCTACTTGGCTGATTCTTGTTTCTCCAGGTTATTTCCAAATTTATTCTAGTGGATATTAAGGATACCAACGGTCCCAAGTGTTAGGTGAAAGAATTAGGGAGGTTTGCATGGTTTTGAAATGAAAAACTAGTTGAAAAATTCTTCAGCTGCACACTTGGGCAAGGCCAAGTGTGTCGCACCTGTAGTGCACCTGAAACTGGACTATGTCAATAAAGCCTGGTGCAGCACAGCACCAGTGCACCAGAATAATCCTAAGTCAATTAAGTTAGGCGCGACGCGCCCCCAACGCGTCTTAACCGACATTTTTCACTCAGTTTTCATAGTATAGCCTTTGAAGTCTTTCTTAGGTATATTAACGCCTTCCAAGATTCTAATTACTTCAAATGATTTCTAAACACCTAGAAGTCACTAAGTAACACAAATCATAACCTTGAATCCATAATAAAATTCAAGCAATGTTAAGGTCAAAGTTAAGAAGTTAAGAGTCAAGTCTAAAGTTAAGAAGTAAGTCAAAGAAAAGTTCTTAAAGGTTCTCAAGAGAAATTGCTAAACGGTTTTACATCCATTTTAAGGTTCAAGTTCAATGTTAAAGTGAAGAGTAAAAATTGAAGTCTTTTCTTCAAATAAATATTAGGGAACTAAGTATTCCTTAAGAGTTGATTAAAACTCAATTTTTCAACTTAATCAAAGAGTAAAGAGTTGAGTTCATTTGTCAAAAGTTGTAAAAGAAATAAGTATTCCCTAAAAGTTTACAAATATTATGTGAAGAGGAAACAATGTTATGTTAAGAGGAAACAAGATTTCCAAAAGAGTTTTTATAAAAAAAAAAAGGGAACGTTGATTTTAAGAGAGCTTTTTGAATCTAAGGTTTTAAGAAAATTATCTCAACCCAACGAAAGGAAGTTGTTTATAAAAACATGAGCTAAACTATATATTTGGAGTAGTATTGAGCACCAATGTGAGGATGAGATTTTATGTTAACTTAAGTCTCCATATAGCCATCATGGGTATTAACTGGTCATACTTTTTAGACGATCACGTAATTTAAGCTAGTGGACAACTATGTTAAGGAGTTATATGCAACGACAAAGTATAAGTCAATTTTGGCAGTGTGGGAAAGACGTTGTATCACCACTTAGGCTCATAATAGTAGTTTTCGTTTGAAGAATCTCCAAAGGAAAACTATATTACTTCATATATAGGTAAAGTTGAGCTTGTTATTACATTTTATTTAACGAAATATGTATTTACATTGTGTGTGTGTGTGTGTGTGTGTATAATGCATATGTCTTCTTGCTTTATATTAAGTTAAGTTCATGAATTGAGCAGAGCCTAGGTAAATGTTTCTTCTTACTCTTTTCAAGCTTTTATTTTGTTAGCATTCAAACTCGCATACTTGTACATTCAATGTATTGATTTCAGTTGGCCTGCATCGTATTATGATGCAGATGCACTTAACCAGGATAAGTATCATCTAACGCCTCGTAGATACAGTAGATCACTCAAAGTCACTAGTAAGCCTTCCTGATTCTAGAGGACACATATATACAATTTTTTTAGTCTTATTATTTTATAGAATATTGTGGAGTTTGTCCCAAAATTCTACCTAGTATTTTGAGGCCTTATAGACAGATAGTGAATCTCATAGTTCTATTTTGTGTTTCTCTTTATCTGGCATTTCAAATATTCTATATTGAGACTTAAGTACCATTTTGGAAAAGACATTTATATTAAGTTATCCTTGTGAGAATTATTCTTACTTATAATTGAGTTAAGTCTTCTTCTAAGTTAACTAAGTCAGGTCAAGGGTTCTCTCAAGGGGAGCAATGGTAATTGGGTGTCGGTCTCGTCCAGGTTGTAGTCTCGGGGCATAAAAAAAGCTTGTTATTATAGCAAAAAGTTCAAGATTCCTAGGGAGTCTATGAATTCGTGTATGTAGAATCCTAGTATCGGTGTGAAGGGCGCCACATCTATTATTAGGAAGCTAGAACATTTAGTAATTCATCACTTCTTTCGTATTCCTTTTCATGTGTTAGATTTTATCTCGTAAAAGTTTCTCTATAGTTTATGCTTAGACATTTTTCAGATCATCATTCCTTCAAAAACAGTAGCGAGAAGTTTTCCAGGTATAAGGAATGTTGAGGAGCAAGATTTACCAAATACACAAAACATGCAACCCCAAGGAGAAGTCACAAAGTCTTAATTTCGTGAGGCTATCCATATATTAAGACAAGAGGTGTATAACCAAGTCGGGAAACAAAGAGAATCTCAACTAGAAGAGGCTGACACCTCGAGGATTCGTGAATTCATGACATTGAGTCCTCCTAGTTTCACAGGTTTGAGCATTAGTGTCGATCCAAAAAACATTGTAGAAAAATTGAACAAGATTTTTGATACGATGCATGTTGTTGATATTGAAAAGGTTGAGCTAGATGTAAGTCAACTAATGAATCCAGGACTTGTTCGATCAGAGGAAGGAGGAAAGGGATGAGGTTTCCGACGTTCGAGTTGGGCTTTCTTTGAGGAAGGTTTCTTGTGAATTTCTTTTGCTGAGAGTTGATAAAGACTAAGGTACAGGAGCTCCTTAAACTTAAATAGGACTCTTTGAGTGTGTACGAGTATGGGTTAAAGTTCACCATGTTGTCCCTCTATGCTCCTGCAATAGTTAAATGAGGAGCAAAATGAACTTGTTTTTAACTGGCTTGATTCGTGCTTCAAGCAAGGACGGCAGAGCTGCAATGCTTATATGCGACATGGACATATCAAGGTTGATGGTTTATGTGAAGCATCTTGAAGAAGAGAAGATGAGGACATAGAAAATATAGGAATAAGAAACCTAATACTGGAATAAATATGGGTAGTAGAAGGGTGGTTAGTATAAGCTACAATTCAACAAACAAAAGGGCCATTCACCATAATCTACTAGTGCTCTTGCACCCAAAAACAATGGTGAGCTTCAGGGCCACAATTTGCAAAATTTTGGGGCTAGACAAGAACAGTCTCAAGAGAGTGTGGCACGGGAAGGTAGTTGGACTCCTGCATCTGCTATGTGTGGTAGAACCCACCCAGGTAAATGTTGTGATGGACGGACCGGTTGCTTCAGGTGTGGTCAAGAGGGTCACTTCATGAGATAGTGCCTAAGAATTGGCAGGGTAGTAGAAATCCGGGTAAGTTGCTCCACTAGACAAGGCACCACCTAGAGGAGACTCTTCGGGTGCTAGAGGAAGGGCAAATCACCTCTATGCAATCACTAGCCGCCAAAAACATGAGAACTCTCCAAATGTTTTCACTAGTATGATCAAATTCTTTATTTTTTTATATTTATGATTTGATAGACCCATGAGCAAGTTTACCTTTTTTAACTCTTTATGTTGCACATAAGTTTGATATTCTTCCTGAGAAATTTGTGAACCTTTCCATGTTTTTACCCCTATTAGGGAGTCTATTCTAGTGGAAAGAGTCTACTGTGATTTTCTTATTTCTATCAATCATAAGAATACCGTGGCTGACCTAGTCAAGTTAGACATGGTAGATTTTGATGTCATTCTAGGTATCGACTGGCTTCAGGCCTGTTATGCATCAATAGACTGTAGAACTCGAGTTGTCAAGTTTTATATTCCTAATGACCCAGTCATAGAGTGGAGTAGTAGTTCATAAGTGCCTATGGGTCATTTTATTTCGTACCTTAAGGCAAGAAAGTTAGTTGCAAATAGATGTATCTATCATTTAATTCAATTTAATGAATCAAGTTTTGAGGTAACTTCCCTTTAGCAGTTTTATAGTAAATGAGTTTCCAAAAGTTTTTCGTGATAATCTACCAAAAATCCACCCTCAGAGAAAAATAGACTTCGGCATTCATATCATTCTAGATACTCATCCTATCTCTATTCCGCATTATTGAATGGCACCAGTAGAGTTAAAGGAGTTGAAAGAACAGCTGAAAGTTCGGTTAGATAAAGGTTTTATTCGACCAAGAGTATCTCTTTGGGGCGCACCTGTCTTATTTTTAAGGAAGAAAGATGGTTCCCTTAGGATGTGTATAGACTACCGCCGATTGAATAAAGTTACCATTAAGAATAAGTATCCTCTTCCAAAGGTGACTAATATTTTCGATGAACCTCAGGGTGCCACCTATTTCCTAAAAATTTATCTTAGATCATGCTACCATTAGTTAAGGGTTACGAAATATGACATTTCAAAGACAGCTTTTAGAACCAGACATGGGCATTATGAGTTTTTAGCTATGTTTTTTGGGTTGACAAATGCACCAGATGTATCAATGGATCTTATGAACAGAGTCGTCAAGTATTATTCAGATATGTTTATTATCGTCTTCATTTATGACACATTGATCTATTCAAGGAATGGAAAAGATCATGCTAGTCACCTCAGGATACTCTTTATGTCTTACAAATATAAGGAGTTGCATGAAAAGTTCTCCAAGTGTGACTCTTGTCTTAAGTCTGTGGAATTCTTGGGTCACATTATTTCCAGTAATGGGATTAGAGTTGTTGCCCAAATGATTGAAGCAGTTCAGAGTTCGCATAGTCCCACGTCTCCTAGTAACATTAGGAGTTTCTTGGGATTGGCTGGCTACTATAGAAGGTTTGTTAATGGGTTTTCTTCTATTTTGTCTCCCTTAACTAAGTTGACTCATAAGACATTTAAATATCACGGGTCAGGAATTGAAAATTAGGTTGACTACTTCCCTAGTTTTGACCTTACTAGAAGGTACTAAAGGTTTTGTGGTGTATGTGATGCATCTACAGTTAGGTTGGGTTGTGTGCTAATGATGAAAGGCAAGGTGATAGATTATCTCCAGACAGTTGAAGGTTCATGAGAGGATTTACCCAACCCATGACTTAGAGTGGGCTGCTATAGTTTTTTCCTTCAAAATATGGTGTCACTACTAGTATGGCGATCATGTTGATATATTCACTTATCACAAAAGCCTAAAGCATGCTTTCACCCAGAAAGAGATAATGCTTAGATATATTGAGTGGTTTGAATTACTCAAGGATTATGACAGTAATTTTAAGCCACCTATGTAAGGCTAACATGGTTTTTGATGCTTTAAGCAGGTTATCCATGGGGATTACCGGCCCTATTGAGGAAGAAAACAGGGAGTTAGTCAATATTTGCATAGACTTACACACTTGGGAGTCAAGTTAATGGATTCCACAGAAAGAAAGATAGTGGTGACAAATATGGCTTAATCATCACTAGTGTCATAGGTGAAAGAAAAGTAAGACCAAGACTCCGTCTTGATTGATCTACAGGATAATTTTCATAATTAAAGATTATGAGCTTTGGAACAAGGGGGGAGATGGTGTGATAATGTATCAAGGTAGATTGTGTGTACCTAAAGGGTGGACTTCAAGAGAGGATCATAGTTGTAGATATTCCATTCATCCGAGTTCCACAAAGATGTACGGCGATTTGAGAGAGGTATATTAGTTGGAAGGTATAAAAAAAGGACATTAATGAGTTCGTTGTCAAGTTTCCAAAATTGCCATCAAGTGAAGGTACAACACCAAAGGCCAAGAGAGTTTGCTCAGAATATAGAACTTCCAAAATGAAAGTGGGAGATGATCAATATGGAGTTATTCACATGTTTTCCAAGCTCTCACATGCAGCATAATTCAACTTGGGTGATTGTGGATAAAATGACAAGATAAGCCTACTTTTTGCAAGTAAAGACCACTCATTCGGCAGAGGATGATGCAAAGTTGTACATTTAGGAGGTGGTGAGCCTTGATGGATTCCCAGTGTCGAACATTTCAGATAGGGGTGTAAAATTTACTACTTAGTTTTGGAAGTCTTTCAAGAAAGGTTTGGGTTCAAAGGTGAGCTTAAGAACTGCTTTTCATCCTTAGAATGATAGGAAAGAACAGTGTAATATCAATATTTTAGAAGCTATGATGAGGTCATGCGTGATTTATTTCAAGGGGAACTGTGATGATCACCTACCTCTCATTTCGTTTGCTTAAAACAACAATGACAATTTGAGCATCCAAATGGCTCCATATTAAGCTATTTATGGGAAGAGATGTAGATCTCCTATTGAGTGGTTAAATGTTTGTGAAGAAGGGTTCATAGGACTAGATCTAGTTCACCAAACCATGTAAGGAGTTAAGATTATCCAAGACGATATAGAGTCGTCAAAAGTCATACACCGATGTTAGGAGAAGGATATTAGAGTTTAAAGTGGTTGAGAGGGTATATATCAAAGTTTCCCCATGAAGGGTGTTCTGAGGTTTTTGTATGAATGGAAAACTTAGTCCCAGTTATATTGATCCTTTTAGGATATCCAAGAGAATTGGCAATGTAGCTTCAGTTAGAGCTACCACAAGAATTATTTGTGGTTCATCCGGTATTTCACGTCTCCATATTGAAGAAATGCATGGGTGATCCTTCATTGATTGTACCAACTGAAAATGTTTGGATTAAGTATAGCTTAACCTATGAAGAGATTCCGATTTAGATTTTAGATCGCAAAGTTCGCAAGTTTAGAACAAAAGTGGTAGCCTCATTCAATGTTCTTCGGAGGAACCAATTTTTTGAAGAAGCGACTTGGGAAACTGAAGAGGGTATGAATGCAAATCAAGGTACTAATTCTATTCTTAGTACTTTAAAAACTATGAGTAAGCATGATGTTACTCATTTTTTATTTTTGTGTGTTAAACTTGAATTAAAATTCTTAACTTAGTGAAACAAATCTCGTTCGAGGATGAATGTTCCCAAGTTTGTTATATTTTAACTCAAATTTGCTAGGAATATGCTAAGAAACTAAAAATAATCACTTTTAGAAAGAAAGGGGAAAATATGGAAAAATTTCCATGTTTAAGAAGTGAGTTTTGGTCATTTTCAAACGGTCATAACTTATAGCTCAGGATGTGTTAGAGGTATTTCTTGATATGGATGGATAAATCTTTCCAACACCGCCGAGTTTACGCATTTTCGAGATCGTATGACGGATATATGACCATTAAAATTTGGGTGGTTGTAGCTAGGAAAATCCAATTTCGTATCAAAGGAAGGGCAAACTAGTCTTTTCACCACTTATTTTCCTAATTCATTTTTAGGGTTTATTAGGGGTAAAAATAATCCTTGAGTCAAGAATTAACCTAGAACGTTAAGAACTTTGAGTGGATTTTGTCGGGAGTGATTTCTATCAAAGTATGTGAGTCCTTTTTTGTTGGGTTACTTCACCCACACACCAATTTGTTTCAATTTAGCTATTTGTGAGATTTCTTACATCTTAAAAGAGGATGTCCTTGAAGAAAAATGTTGAATTCACTTTTATTGAATTTTTTTATGCATATTGTTGTTTGATTCTTTATTCACCACATTGTTTTCGAGTTGAATCCAATGGGTATTTAGGATACCAATGGTCCAAAGTGTTTTGGGAAATAATCAGGGAGGTTTAAAGGGTTTAGAGATGAAAAAAGAGTTGAAAAATTTGTCAGCCAAACCTGTGCAAGAACAGGGGCCAGGCCGTCGCGCCTACAGTGTTCCAAAAATTGGCCTCTGACAGTGAGGCCTGGTGCCTCACACCACTAGTACGCCATAATCAAGCCTTAGTCATTTGAGTATGGCGTGGCATGCCCTGAACGCGCCAGAATCGGCGTTTTTCGTCAAGTTTTTGTAGTTTAGCGTTTATATGTCCTTCTATGATACATTAACACCTTCCAATGCCTCTAGTAACTTCAAATGATTTCTAAACACCTATAAGTCACTAAATAACACAAATCATAACCTTGAATCGATAATTAAATTCAAGAAAAGTTAAGGTCGAAGTCAAGAATTCAAGATTCAAGTCTAACGTTAAAAAATAAGTCAAAGCAAAGTTCTAAAAGGTTTTAAAGAGTCTTTAACAAATGCGTTTAACTTCATTTTAAGTATCAAGTTCCAATTTAAGGATAAGAGTATAAGTTAATGTATTTTCTTCAAAGAAATATAAGGGAACTAAATATTCCCTAAGAGTTGAGTAAGACTCAAGTTTTCAAGTTAATCAAATAGTAAAGAGTTGAGTTCATTTCCCGTAACTTATAAGGGAACTAAATATTCCCTAAAATTTTAAGAATGTGTTCACATTTAAGTTGAGAGGAAACCATGATATCCAAAAGAGTTTTGAACAAGAAAAGTGAACATTGATTCCAAAAGAGCTTTTTAAAGCTAAGGTGTTGAGCAAACTATCTCAATTCAATTCAAGGAAATTGTTTTTAAAAGCATGAGCTAAAATATATTTTGTGAGTAGTATTGAGCACCGATGTGGGGATGAGAGTTTATATTGAGTAAAGTATCCATGTAAACTATGTAACCATCACGTATATTACGAGTCATACTTCTTTTTAGATGATCACATAGTTCAAGCTAGTGGATCCATACGGTTATTAACAAACTAATTGCTTACATTTTTTTACATGCTTTTATATACATTTCATTTGTCTACTTGCTCTATTTGAGTTACGTTCATGAGGTGAGCAGAGCGATGGTAATGGTTTTTTCTTACTCTTTTCAAGCTTATGTTTTATTAGCATTCTAACTCGCATGCTCGTACATTTAATGTACTGATGTGCGTAATCATGCATCATATCTTGATGCAGATACAGGTAACTAGGATGAGCATAATCCAGCACCTCGTTGATCCAGCAGCGCACATGAAGTCAGTAGTGAGCCTCCTTGAATTTTAAAAGGACACATACTTACTATTTTTCCAGTATTTTCATTTATTAGATTGTTGTGGGGTTTATCCCAACATTCATCTTAGTATTATAGAGACTTCATAGACATTAGTTAGTCAGACAATTATGTTTTGAGTCTCTATTTTAACTTGTATTTCAGATATTCTATTTTGAGACTTAAGTGCCATTCTGTCCAAGACAATTATTTTAAGTTATCCTTGTGAGAATGATTATACTAATTATTGAGTTACGTCTTCCGCTGAGTTAAGTAAGCAACGGAAGGGGTTCACTCAAGTCCATTAACAGTCATTGGGTCCCGACCACGTCCAGGTTGTAGGCTCAGGGTGTGACAAACAGTTTGGATTTCGGTTTGATGAAAAGACCATTGACTTGTTATATATTGGCTTATTGTTATTAACATTAACATGGACTATGGCTTATGACATCTCAAAGAGTTCTACTTAGGGTTAGTGGGGGTATGGGACTTTATACATGCATTGAACAAGTTGACTTTAATATTTGTTGTGGCGTCGTTCTCTTATTAAAGCATGTAAAATTTTTCATTGCTCGAAAATATTAATTTATATTGTTTATATTCGGTGTTTTCAGGTTTATGATGTTGTAATGACTTATTTATGCTTTACTTAGTGGGATAGCTGTGTGATCCTACAAGTACACGGCGGTTGTGTACTCATACTGTACTTGCTTTATTTTTGTTGAGTTTAGGGCATGTTGGGACGGATATTGATAGATTTTGGTTATGTGACTATAGAGCATGACCAGATTCAAGGGTGAGCCAGTTCTTTCAGGCTTCAATGTTTCTCTCTTGTTTAAGTCTGGTCTCTTACTTGGACTATTTGTTTAAGATGTTTCTTTAGTTTTGGGGTTGTACCCTTTGTCCATAAACTTGTCATTATGACAGCCTTGGTACATTGACTTTCATGTTCTAGGCATATTTATTCCATATTTTTAGGTGTTAGACCTTTTGTTAATGCTTATGGAAATTCCTTATTTCTTTTCTTAGTATTTTGATTAGTTGGTTAGTATAAATGATTTTCCCACCAAAGAGTTAGTGTGGGTGACACTCACGACGGTCTGCGTAGTGATAGGTAAAAAATTTAGAAAGAAATTCTTAAAATGCAATTTTGACGGTTTCATCATCTTCTAAAGGGCCATCTTAGGCTAGGGGCATAGTTTGTTGGGGCCACTGAACTTTTGGTTTGAGTTTGTATCGTTAGGCTTTCCATCCAGGTGTATTGTTGAAACTAAGTTTTACCCCTTGTTTCCTATTTCTATTCTTTATTTCTTGGCTACTTCAGTATATCATGTTTAGTTCCTTGTGTTATGCTTTTCTTATTATTTGGTTTTTATGCTTTTGCTATCTTTTGAGCTTAGTCATTCGTTTTCTGATAAGTAATCTTTTTGGTACTCATACTCCACTTCTACTCCCTTCAGATTGCAGTTAAGTTTTCGCCCTTGATTTTGTGTCTTTTGGATAATATTGGGATGTCGAAGATTAGTGTGAGATCTTGGCGTCAGGAGCTACCGGTGTGCATATTTTTTAGTTAAGCTTTGTCTTGATATTGTATATAGAGACAACTTGTACTTGTGTTGTAATTCCAAAAGTCTTGTACTCAAATTTTAGATTAGATGATCAACTACTAACTGATGTAGAGTCTTGGGAATGTTTTGATAATTACCTTTATATGTGTTGTTCGATGCTCTTACATCTTCTTATTGTCTTTGGCCTGGTAGTCTATTGTTTATGGCTCCAATCTGTAGGTTAGGATTACCTACTGGCGTGGTGCAGTAGGTGGCATCATTACCTGAGAAATCAGTAGTGAAATCAATAATTTCTTTCTCTACCTCATCTAAATTGGCTATTGCTTGTATTAGTTCCTTTCCTTTCTAGTACATTGTGATTTCTAGATAGGGGGCTCAAGATTTTATTAGCTTAATTTATGACTCTTTAGAGTTATGTTTGAGCCTTTAAGCATATACTTTTTCTAAAAACTTGGACGAGAATTTATTGAAGGTCTTCAAATAATATAACTTACAAATACAAAAAGATAGTATTGTAATTTATAATCGTTCACATACACTTCAAATAAAAAGAAAAATAAAATTTACTAACAATCAGTTATTGTGGTTGAGTGATAACTTCTATCTCGAGTTCAAGTCTCTATAGATATGAATTCATCATGTTCATAAAGTGTTTTTACCCCCAATATCAAATTTTACAATGTGAAATAAAATTTAGTTGGACAATAAATTACCTTTGTCAAAAAATGGGTTAAACATAATGAAAATTTTGAAAGGACTGGAAAGCCACAAGTAATTCTTGGGCGACCTTTTTAATGTTTAAGTATTCATTTATGCCGAAATCACTTAATTATGTTTTAACATGCGAAAAAACATAATTTTATATATAATAACTCAAAAATCACATATGTTGGAAGATTCAACTTCAAATGAGCATTAGTTTTTTTACTTCATTTTTTGGACTAATAAATACAAAATATTCCAGACACTACAGAACTTATTAACAAAAAAAATTGGTACATTAATTTTTGAACCGAAATCAAAAACTATGATCTTTAGAGAAAAAAAGTCCTAGTAAAAAAAATTAATAAGAGGAATAGATTTTATAGTGTTTTGTTAAATACAACATTTGGATGGATAGTAGAATTCCCCGTTATTACATTATGTGATACATAAAAATATTGAATGATCAAACTACGAGACAAAAAGACTACGAGGTAGAGCTACTATAAAAAGATATTACAAAGTATAAAATAAGATTACTAAATTATAAGTAAAGACGAATAAGAAAATATGTTAAGATTATGACATTATCATCCAAAATTTCTCATCACATAAACATTGAATTTATGCCATTATCTAACCATTAATGGAATCATTATATGTTACAAAAAAAATTATTGCCGATCAAAATACACATGATATTTAAACTAACAATAAAATAAATTATGCGACAACAACAACCCAAATTAAATAAATACGTCGCTTTTTATTATTTATTTGCTCTAATGTATTAAATTTATTATAAATTATATAATTCCATTTTTATTATTTTGACCCAAAGTACATTTATGACCCGAACCTATGTCTCCCTTATGAGGACACATCATTTCAAGTGAATTTAAGGCCAACAAGATGATGCCAAGTGTCGTGGAAATGATGAAGGTTACATCATCTCATGAAGGAACATTTTTGCTAGGGCATGGTTTTTTTGGGCCCAAGATTTTTGGTGAGAGATTGTTTCATTAGGCTTCTGAACCATGTGTGTTGTTGACCAAAACTTTTACCACTTGTTTCCTATTTCTATTCTTTATATCTTGGCTACTTTAGTATCCCATGCTTAGTTACTTGTGTTATTCTTTTCTTATTACTTGGTGTTTATGCTTTTGCTATCTTTGGTGCTCAGTAGGTTGTTTCTTCATTAGAACTTTTTCGCTACTCATACTACGTAAACCTCTAACCCCTACAGATTGTAGTTATGTTATCACCATTTGGTTCTAGTCATTTGAAGAATCTTGGGTTGTCGAAGATAAGGGTGAGCTCTTGGTGTATGGATCTAGTGGTATACGTATGATTTGGCTAGGCTTAGTTTTTATATTGTATTAAAAGACAACATGTTCTTGTGTTATAATTGTGAAATCCTTGTACTCATATTTTATATTAGATGACCAACTACTAACTATTGTTCGATCTTGGGATTGTTTTGTTAATTACCTTTCTCTGCTTTGTTCTACACTCGTGCTTCTTGTTGTTGTCTTTCGTTTGGTAGTCCGTTGCTTATTGCTCCGGACTACGTGTGTGGATTACCGACTTGCAGGGTGTAGTAGGTGTCATCATGACCTGATAGATCGGGCCGTGACATCAATAATTCATATACTAAAATACCTCATCTAAATTGGCAATTGCTCTTACTGGTGTCTCTCCTGTCTAGTTCACTGTGATCATTTGTTGTGAGTTAATCCTTGTTTTATTGTTAAGTCACCAAATACATGGTTGCTTGTGTATCTTTAAATAATTTTATTTTCTTTCACTAATGGATTTTACCATATTTGTGCATGAATTCATTTTACTTGACTCCCTATTTTCCCTCGGCATTTCAATGTTCATTCATAGAGGCTCAAATTCTTCTGCTTGAGCCTTCATGCCTCGGCTTATAGTATTGAAAGAAATCTTATATGATAGGATCAGAAATCTAATAGTGTGGGCGTAAGGCAAAAAATTTAATGCTTCAAATTAGATGGGCAAAGACTCAAGAAAATTGAGTCTCCAATCTGGGTTCTTCTAAACCCTTCTTCACCTTATTCTTCGATTGTAAATAATTATTTCAAATGTATATTTTAGTTAGATTTATTTCTGATTCAAGTTTAGTTTTATGTTTATTTGATTTGAGTTCTATTAGTTGAACTCTAATGAATCCTCTAGTAAAGTTGTAATATGTGAGTGGGGGTTTCAAAGTCTCTCTACTTTGTCAAATTATTTCGCTTATCAATTTTGAGTGATCATAAATTTTTGTTCATAACCTGTTAAATTTTTTTAAAATGAACTCAAAGTTTCCTGAAGTAATTTATTCAAACTTTTCTGATCACATGTTTTAAATAAGAATAAAAAACATCAAGTTTTACTCAAACAGATTATCGGCGGATAACTGCATATAGTTAACATCCATTTCAAGGGATAACAACTTGTTTATATGGAAAAAGGAACCATGTAACTATTCTTTGGACTTCAAAAGATTTTTCTGCTTTGATTTTTTCTTTTTTAGATTAACTGAAAAGTTTCTTGATTTTCCTTTGTTGTTATGATATTCATATGTAATCCGAATTTACATAGAGATGTAGTGTTTGTCTATAAAATCAAATTAATAAAGGCAACCTTTTGTCAAGGTGGAGTCCAATCTAAAAATAATAAAAAAGTTTTCATAGGGGATGCATGACACTTGGAGGTCCTAATTAGGGCATAATTGGGTTAGTTTGCTAACAACAAACACATTTTTTTCATGATATAAGGTCCCACTATGTCACTTTATAGAAAAATAGTACTACACCCCTAGCCTCCTTGTTTGTTAATATATATCAAGAATTTTTTCACACTTTTATTTTTTCCCTATTCACGACTTCAATTGGAAAATTGTTGGCTAGATCTATGGAAAGTTTAGATTTTCCCTTTCTTGTTGCTTCGATAACCATCACAGGCTTTTTAAGGGATTTTTACTCCAAAGCATATTTCTATAAGAGTCAATCATGGGATATGTAACTCCTTTGTTAGACCCTATGTTTCTCAGAATCGGGTGCAGATGTCTTATGAAATATTTAGATCTAGAGGTCAAACCCTCTATGATGCAAAATTTTAATATTCGTGGATGTAGATCCTTGTATGGATACGGGAACGGGAATTCGGCTGAAAATAATTCAAGTTTCTACAAATATAGTTATGGAAAAAGTTATGAGATATTAGGCAATTCTAATTTTAAAGTTTTTGGGAATAGGATAGTGTTCTCACAAAAATAAAAAAAGATCTACACAAAAAATTTCACTCTTGTCATCCATTGGAGCTTCGTTGGAGCTCGCCGGAGATCATCTTTTGATGGTGGTGATGTCCTCTAGCTCATTCCTCTTGAAAATGTGAATTGTTCCCTTTGTTGATTTTAGTTATAGATTATATTTAGTCCTAATTATTTCCTTTAATGATTTTGATTATACCGTTTAGTTGATAAAGTAACTTATATTTTGCTAATATGACTTATTTATTTTAATCTTGTTGTTTTGAAGAAAGCTATGTGTCTTGATTCATGTTTAAGATTCTCTTATTTGAGATTTTTTTCAATATTACAACAATTTCTTATTTCTTTTACTAAGATATAATTTTGTTCTAGATAGGTTTAGATTCCAAATGATAATATGTCTATTACTATGACCCTCCAAGTCATTTTCTATTTTGCCCAATCCCTTTAGTTTTTAGAACATTCTTGTAGTAATAATTATGACTTTCTGCAATTGACAGTTTGTACATCAGCTTGTTCGTTCAATTTTGTGCAAGTTTTTTTATTTTGGAGCCTTTGAACTTGGAATATTGACTTCAGTCATAAGTTCAGGAAGACGGTCTGAAATTGAACCTCTGATGGTTTTATATGCTCCTAAAGGTCCATTTTAGGCTTAGGGCATGGTTGGTTTGGGCCCCGAGACTTGTGGTATGAGTTTTTGTATTTGGCTTGTGGATACAGGTGCATTCTTGACCAGAATTTCCACCCCTTGTTTCCTATTTCTATTCTTTATTACCTGGCTACTTTAGTATCTCATGTTTCGTCACTCAATTCTTTTCTTATTACTTTTCATTTATGCTTATTTTATCTTTTAAGTTCAATTGGTTGTTTCCTGATGAGAACCATTTTTTGTAACAATATTACTATTATGCCCCATGTAGATTGAAGTTGTGTAATCATAACTTATTTTGAGTCATACGGTGAATTTTTGGATTTTAGAGATTATAGGGTGAGCTCGTGGCATCTGGATCTACCGATTTCCATCTATTTTTGTTACGCTTAGTCTTTCTATTTTGTTTAGAGACAACAAGTATATGTGTTGTAATTATGAATGCCTTATACTCCTATTTCACATTAGATGCTCAACTACTAACAGATGTCGGGTCTTGGAATGGTTTTGTTGAGTACCCTTTCTCTACTTTGTTCTTTGCCCTTACTTCTTGTTGTTAGCTTCCGCTTGGTAGTCCGTTGCCTATGTCTCTAGACTGCAGGATGGGCCTACCTATCGATGGAGTATAGTAGGTGTCATTATGACCTGAGAAATCAGGTCGTGACATATATAGATCACGATTATATTTGTTTCCTTCTCTCGCTCATCTAAATTTGTATTTCTTGTATTGGTGTCTTTCCTGTCTAGTTCTTTATGATAATTGTTGAGTTATTACCTTATTTAATATCACACTTCAGACATTGATTAGCTTTTATTTTTTGATTAGTTTGAAATGACGATATCTTTTAGCACAAAACGAGTTTTGTGGCCCATGAGGCATCGAATCAATGTTTTGTGAGTCCTCTTTCCAACACCACCAAGTTTGCTAGATTTCTAGCTCTGACTAAAAAGTTATAGTTGTTTGAGGGGATCCAAACAAATTAAGGTTTTCTTTAGTTTAAGGAAGTGTATTTTTGTCTTTTTCTTGCCCCACTAGGCATATAACATTTTTGACACCCAAATAAATGTATAATCTAATTTAAACCACTTTTCCACATTCCTAAACGCTAAGAATTTGAGAGAGGGGTTTCTAGAAGAGCGAAAGAGGGTTTTCAAGAGTTAAAGAATCTCGCTAAGAACAAGGGTGGTTTAGAGGTATTCAACCTTCTCATAGAGTTGTATATGTTCTCCCTTACGCAAATCATGTAATTTTATTTATGAATTCACCAATGAGATTATTTATATTGAGATTCTTGAGAAGTTTTTGAGTTTTACGCTCTATTCTTTAACAATTGAGTTTTTTGAGTTCTTGAGGTATGGATCTTGTGAATGAGTAACATTTCTTAATAGATTTGAGTTTGATTTCATTTAATTTATGTTGTGGTTAAGGAATCAAAGAAAGAACTTTGAAGAAATCATTTGATTCTAGATGTGTTATGACTTGAATTTTAGCAATAACATCTGTCAGATTTCTGGGTATTAGTGTGGGGGGGGGGGGAGCCACCACTACGACAGGAATGTTCAGTAGTTTGGGGGCCTAACGCAGCATGCAACTCAGTGCGCGCCATACACGGTTAGAATAAGGTTGGTATTCTGTGCAGCTTACAGCACCAGGGTTGCGAGGTCCCTTACTCTTCTATCCTTCTTTCCAGGTGTGTGCCCTTGAACTGTTCTTGTGTTCTCTTCTTTAAATTCATTCTTAAATTCTTCATTTATACTTGAGAGATCATGCATATCCTAAAAACATCTCTTAATTACATTTTTTTTAAATTAAAGTTAAGAGGAATATTCGAGAGGACCTTTTTAGTCAAAGTTGAGAACCCTTTTGCAATTAACTAAAGATTTGAACTAATTTTTGAGTAGATGAGTACGAGGATGAAGAGAGTTGAATTTCATGTTTCAAAATTAGTGTCACGCCACCAGCCTACTATCTGAACGTGGTCAGAAAATGAAGACAATTGATGGCCCGGAGCGGACCCTTGGCCTAGCTTACTTACTCAGCAAAGACTTAAACACAGGAGGTATAACTCATTAAAAACTAAAAACGAAACAACTTCGACAAAACAGTAACTTATGTCTTAAAAGTATACAACTAAAATTAATTAGGGAAAAGAGCTAATGTGGTCTGTCTATGAAGCCTCTAGAATAAAAAGGAATTTTGGGACAAGACGCCCAATCATCCTAATAAATTGAAAAATATAAACAATAATTGAATGATAAAGATATCTTCCAGAATTAAGTGAGGCTCACCAATAGACTCTGAGCTGCTCATTGGATCAATGATACGCTGAATGAGATCCTAGTTACCTATGTCTGCATCATGATACGATGCAGGCCAACTACATCATTAAATTTAATGTATGAGTATGCGAGTTGGACTTCTAAAACAACATAAGCTTGAAAGAGATTGTGAAAGAAACACTTGTCTTGGCTCTTCTCAACTCATGGATACTCAACTCAATTAAAGAAGTAAAACACATGTAATATATATATATATATATATATATATATATATATATATATGTAAACATTATAAAGCAGTTTAAAGCAATCTTAGTTCATTAAATATAAAGCATAACAAACTTAACTTTACTCATATAAAGTAATATAACTTCTGTGGGAGATTCTTTAACCGATAACCATCACTATGAGCCTAAGTGATGGTACAAATGTTTCCCTCACGCTATCAAGGACCATCCCATACATTGCCATCAGTATAGGACCTTACATAACTTAGTGGGATCCACTATCTTAACTTAAGTGATCATCTAAAAAGTATGATCATTTATTACCCACGATTGCTGCATGATTTATGGAGACTTGAGATATTATGAATTTGCATCCCATATCTGTGCTCAATACTACTCCCAAAAATATATTTAGTAATATGTTTCTCAAACAACTTCTTTCTTTTGGTTAAGATGATTTCTCAACATAAGCTTCAAAAGCTCTATTGGAATCAATGTTCTCTTTTTTTGACCAAAAATCTTATGGGAAATCTTAGTTTCCTCTTATATTAAATGTTAAAATATATATAAACTCTTAGGGTATACTTAGTTCCCTTTTAAATTTTTCAGAATTGAACTCAACTCTTTACTCTTTACTTAGCTTGAAACTTGAGTCTTAAGCTAATATTAGGGAATACTTAGTTCCCTTAAAAACTTTGAGAAATAAACTCAATTATATACTATTTACTTAATTTTTAATTTAATTCTTAAGTAAAAACGTCGCTAAAGACTCTTGAAAACCTTGAAGACACTTTTCTTTGACTTTCTTCTTAATTTCTAGACTTGACTCTTAACTCCATGGACTTTGATCTTAACTTTCCTTCAATTGGATTACAGATTCAAGTTTCATGATCTCATGTTTATGGATAATTTCATAATTTTTATATGTACATTAAAGTGTTGAAATCAACTAACAAACATATTTAAATCACATAGGAACTAGTACGAAAAGGTGGGAAAGAATGGGGAGAACTGGCGTCCGTGGCGCTAGGAGAGGCATGGGGCGCCATCCACAAACCTCAGAGAGCAGCTGGGGAACTCTGTATGGCGTGGCGCCCCAAGGCCTTTTGGACGAGACTGTCCTTTAGGACTATGGGAGGTGCGGTTCCCCAACCTCTATCCCCAGGTGTTCTCGACTTTTCTTTTTCATTTTTCATCTTTAAACCCTCTAGAATTCTATGGTTCTTTTCCCATACTCTTAGGATCATTAGTACACTCATTACCAAATAGATTCAACCTGAAATCACACAAGGAAACATCAATCAAAACTTCAACAACATAACAATCAAGAATTCAAAGATAACTTTAACAATGTTCTTTAAGAACTCAATTTCTTAACATTCAAATTGTTTAGATTTGCTGAATTAAACAAGATTGGTGTGTGGGTGAACTAACCCAACACTATGTGATTTTAACATATGTTTTGAGGGATCACCCCCGACGAATTCCACATACAAAGCTTGATTGAAGTCTTATCTTACCCCAGTTAATCCCTAAAAACAAATTAATTTTATTAGATAAGGTAAAAACAACTTTCCCCTTCCCTGACTAGATTGGACTTTACTTAATCCAACAATCCAACTTCCGAAAGACATAAATAACTTATACGATATCAAAATTTCGAAAACTTGAATGTGTTTGAAAGGTTATTCTAAGGGATTTATAACCATATCTGGAACTACTACTAACTCATCCTAAGCTAGAAGTTATGGTAGTTTGAAATTTACCAAAAACTCACTTTCTAACTAAGACAAATTTTCCAGATTTTCTTGTTCTTTCAAAAAAAATATTTTCAAATTTTAAACTATTTTCTAGTTCTTTCTAGTTGAGAGATGTTACAATGAGTAGAATGGAACTAACTATTACCCACGATGTAACACTTTTACATTTAAAAGAGAGGAACACCGATTTCTAGATGAGTTAACGTTTTAGTGGAGTTTCAGTCTATTACAACTTTTAAGAGTTTATTTTGAGTAATTACCTCAAACTGAGAAAGATTTATGTTTTACAATTTTGAGAATTATATATATATATATGTATATATATTATTGCGAGTAGTATTTTACATCGATATGGGAATAAATTTAGACAACTCAAAATTTTCATAAACCATGTATACAGACATATGTAAAGGATCATACTTTTTATATTATTCCTTATTTCTTTTAATCAAAACTTAGTCGAACCACTTATTTGAGGTCTTATATATAGTGATAAGGTATAGGATAGTTCTGGTAATGTGGGCTAGACATTGTATCATCACGTAGCTCATAATGATGGTTGCTGAATGATGGTTGCTGAATAAAGAGTCTCCCAAAGTAAAAGAAAATAGTTTGTTATTGTACTTTTATGCATTCATTATGTTTTATAATGTTTTAACTATTTCATCTTTTTACTTTTTACTAAGTTGAGTTGTGGTGAGTATTTCTTCCAACCTTGTCAGTTCTATCAACTATTGATTTAAGCTTCCCCTTACATAGTCATCCAGTCAATGTATTAACATCATTCGACCTGTGTCTTTTTATGATGCAGATACACTTGTTCATGTTCATAAACAAGCACTCTATTGATACCATTTCCATTCTAATTAGCTTTGGTGAGCCTCTTTTCTTGATGACGAATTCCACATTTACATTTTTAGGTTTTTTGAGATCTCTTGGGTCCTGTCCAGCATCTATTGTAGTATTGAGAGGCCTTATATACAGTAATAGTTAAGGATTCTTTCATTATTTCCTCTTGTTAATATTTTTAGAATTGGAGATTATTACTTATGTTTATTTAAGTAATTTCAAACTTTTATTGATGCTGAGTTGTTTTGAGACTTTATGAGATAAGTTTTTTTGTTGGAATTTCCATTTTACTTGAGTAAGTCCTCCTCTAAGTAGTGAGCTAGATCAAGGGTTTGCTTGGGGACCAACGATGGTTCTCTAGTGCCAAACCTCCACGGTGTGAGCTTTGGGCGTGACATTTTCCTTGTTTAGTCCCTTATTCATGGTTTCTTGTGTAACATCTCATGAACTGAAATAGCTAGGATTAAACAAAGAAACTAAGAATAGTTATTTTTTCAAAGTATAGGAGAAATCTCGAAAAAAGTTCCTACACGTAAAAGTAAGTTTTCGGTCATTTTCAAATGGTCATAAGCTCTAGATCAGGATGAGTTTGGGGCAGTTCGTTATCTGATAAAAGGCCCTTGAAGATAAATTTCCAGCGCCGCCAAGTTTGCATAATTTTTATATCGTATGCGGGAGATATGCCAATCAATAGTTGGGTTATTGTATTGAGGAAAATCTAAATTGGATTTTAGTAAGGGTAAAATGGTTTTTCACCCTACTATTTCCTAATTTGTTAAGTAGATTTTTCGAAGATTAATACGCTTAGGACTTGGGAGAACAGAGAAAAGAAGAAGGAGAAAGGAGAAAAGACCAATATTTTGCCAAGATTAATGAGTAAGTTTTGTCGGGGTGATTCCTTCAAGGTATGTGAGATATTTCTGTGATGGGTTCTTCTACATACACAATAATATGTTTAGTTCAACATAATTGGAGTAGATTGAATAATAAACATTGAAGTCTTGATGAAAAATTATTGAATTCTTGTTGGTTGAGTTGTAGTATACCTTGGGTTGTTTGATTCGTGTTACAGGGTGTTTTACGAGTATAAACTATTGGGTATTGAGGATTTTAGTTATCCTCAATGTTTAGGGAGACATTCCTGGGAGTTTAGAAGGTTTAGAATTTAAAATTAGTGAAGAAAAGTCGGATATCCTATTTGATAAGCCCTGGCGCGGCGCGGCGCGGCGCGCCTGGTGGAGCCCCTCAACGAAGAATCTATCTGACAGGGCCTGGCATGATGCACTAGCTAGAGCCCCTCAGGAAAATCTCTTTCCATCAGGCTCTCGTGCTACGTGCCTCTCACAGCATCAGGGTTACCTGGAGATCCCAATTTCCCCCAACTTTTTGTACAAGTTCCTAATTGATGTACCTATAATTCCTAGTCGATTCCAATACTCTAAGGTACATCTAAACCTCATGAAATTATCCCAAAAAATATAAACATCCTTGAATCTATAATCCAATTCAAGTAAAGTTAAGATCAAGGTCGAAGAAGTTAAGTATTCTTAGGCCACATTGTTTCCGGTGATAGGATTAGAGTTGATACCCAAAAGATTGAAACAGTTTAGAGTTGGCCTAGACCCTCATCTCCAACAGATATAAGGAGTTTCTTGGGTTTGTCTAGCTATTATAGGAGATTTGTTGAGGGTTTTTAATCTATCTCATCTCCTTTGACCAAACTAAGTCATAACACAATTGACTTTTTAACATATGAAGCTTGTGAGAAAAACTTTCAGGAATTGAAAAAGAGATTAACTAGCGCTCCAGATTTGAATTTACCAAAGGGTAGTCAAGGTTTTGTGGTGTACTATGATGCATCGAGAGTTTGTTTGGAATGTGCGTGAATTCAAAAGGGCAATGTTATAGCGTATGCCTCCAGACAATTGAAGTTTCTTGGAAGAACTTCCCAACCCATGACTTAGAGTTGGCTACTATTGTTTTTGCCTTGAAGATATTGCATCTCTATTTGTATGGGGTTCATGTGGATATATTCACTTACCACAAAATCCTACAATATATGTTCACCTAGAATATTCTAAATCTCAGACAAATGAGTTGGTTAGAACTACTTAAGGATTATGACTTGAGTATTATTTACCACCCACATAAGGCTAGTATAGTTGCTTATGCCTTAAGTAGGTTATCCATGTAAGTAAAGCCAATATTAAATAAAAAAAAGAGGGAATTAAATAAATATGTGCACAGACTCGCACGTCTTGAAGTCAAATTTATGGATTCCACATAATGAGGGATATTGGTGACAAATGGGGATGAATCATTACTAGTTTCAGAGGTAAAAGAGAAACAAGATCAAGACCCCATTTTTCTTTATTTAAAGGTGAATTTTCATAAGCAAAGAGTATTGTTTTTTGAACAAGAGGGAAATGGTGTGCTGACGTACCAAGGTAGGTTGTTTGTGCCTTGGGTGGATAGACTCCAAGAGAAGAACCTAGAGGAGTCTCATAGCTCTAGGTATTCCATTCATCTGGGTTCCACCAAGCTGTACTGCGATTTGATAGACGTATATTGGTGGGAAGGCATGAACAAAATATTACTAAGTTTGTTGTTAAGTGCTCGAATTGCAAATAAGTTAACGTGGATCACCAAAGGCTTGGAGGTTTGGCTCAGACTATTAAATATTTAGAGTTGAAGTGGGATATGATTAATATTCCCTTTATCACAGGCTTTCCAAGATCTCACAGGCAGCATGATTCTATTTGGGTGATTGTCCATAGAATGAGAAGTTATCCCATTTCTTGCCAGTAAAGACTACCTATTCGCCCGAGGATTGTGCTAATTTGTACCTTTAAGAGGTAGTGAGACTTCATGGACTTCCGGTCTCCATTATTTCAGATAGAGGTTCTCAATTTATTGCACAATTCTGGAAATCTTTCCAGAAAGGTTTGGGTTGAAAGGTTAACTTAAGCACTACTTTTCATCTTCAGATAGATGGACAAGCAGAGGGTAATATACAGACCTTAGAAGATATGTTGAGATCTTGTTTCATTTACTTCAAAGGGAACTGGGATTTTCACATCTCTGTTATTGAGTTCAATATACAATAACAGTTATCATTCGAGCATCGAAATGGCTCCATTTGAGGCTCTTTATGGGAGAAAATAAAGATCTCCTACTGGGTGGTTCAAAGATGGTGAAGCATGGTTAATAAGAACATACATACTTCACCAAGCCATGGAGAAAGTGAAAGTGATTCAAGAGATATTGAAAAATTGCACAAAGTCTCCAAAAGTCTTACAAAAATGTTAGGAAAAGGTTGTTAGAGTTTGAGGTGGACGATTAGGTATACCTGAAATTTTCACCCATGAAGGGGGTTATGAGGTTTGGTAAGAAGGGGAAACTTAGACCTTGGTATATTGGCCCTGATAGAATCTCCAAAAGAGTTGGCAATGTAGCATATAGTTGGAATTACCCCAAGAGTTAGAGGCGGTTCATCCGGTATTCCATGTGTCTAGGTTTAAAAAGTTCTTGGGTGTCTATGTTGAAAAAGTGTTTGGATTACCCTTCATTTATTGTACCAACTGAGAATGTTGGGATTAAGGCTAGTTTATCCTATGAAGATATTTTGATTCAAATTTTGGATCATCAAATTCGCAAGTTGAGGACTAAAGAAAGTGGAATCAGTCAATGTCCTTTGGAGGAACCAATTTGTTGTAGAATAATATGAAGAATATATATCCATATCTCTATGAATCTAGAGACAATGCATATTAAGGTACTAAATTATCTTCTTAGAACTTTATAATACTATATGTAACCATGTATTACTTGGTTTCGTTGGTTGAATGCTGAAATGATGTTACTTCCCTTAGCTTAGTGAAAAATTTCTCATTCGAGGATGAATATTCCCAAGGGGGAGATATTGTAGAATCTCGTAAACCGAAATAGCTAGTATTAAACAAAGACACTAAGAATAGTTATTTTTTTGAAAGAATAGGAGAAATTTTAAAAGATTTCCTAAGTGTAAGAGTAAGTTTTTCGTCATTTTCAAACTATCATAACTTCTAGCTCGGGATAAGTTAGATCCAATTTGTTATATGATTGGAAATCCCTTGAAGAGATCTTTCCAATGTCGCCAAGGTTGCGTAATTTCGATATCGTATGAGGGAGATATGCCTATCGGATGTTGGGTTATTGGATCGAGAAAAATCCAATCCGTATTTTAGTAAGGTTAAAGTGGTCTTTTCACTCTAATATTTCCTAATTATTAAAAGGATTTATTAGGGGTAAAATTAAGTCTTGAGTCAGTTTTTAAAGATTGAGTACGCTTAGGGCTTGGGAGAAAAGAGAAGAGAAAAAGGAGTAAGAAGAAAAGACCAAGATTTCACCAAGATCATTGAGTAAGTTTTGTCGGGGGTGATCTCTTTAAAGTATGTGAGATCTTTATGAGATTGATTCTTCCACCCACACAATAATATGTGTAATTCAGCGCAATTAGAGTAATATTGAAAAATGAACATTGAAGTCTTGATAAAAAAAACGTTGAATTCTTGTTAGTTGAGTTGTAGTATACCATGGGTTGTTTGATTCATGTTTCTGTGCTGTTTTATGAGTCTAAACTATTGGCTATTGAGGGTTTTAGTGATCCTATGTGTTTGGGGTGAGATCCATGGGAGCTTAGAAAGTTAGAATTAAAAATCGAGAAGAAAAGTCAAAAATCGCGTCTAACAAGCCCTGGGGCGCCGCACCTCCCATAGCCCCTCAGGAAAGCCTCTGTCTGATAGGGAATGGTGCACCGCACAAGACACAACCCTCAGGATAGTCTCCGTCCGTCAGGCTCTGGCGCCCCGTGCCTCTCAGAGTGCCAGTATTACCTTTAGATCCCGTTTTTCCTTTAAATTTTTGTATGAGTTCCTAAGTGATGTACCTACAGTTCCTAGTCGATTCGAATACTCTAATGTACATTGAGACATCATGAAATCATCCATAAACATGAGATAATGATCCTTGAATCCATAATCCTTTTCAATTAAAGTTAAGATCAAGGTCGAAGAAATAAAGAGTCAAGCCTAAAAGTTAATAAACAAGTCAAAGTGAGTTCTTAAAGTTTTCAAGAGTCTTAAACAAACATTTTTACATTGTTTTAAGGCTCAGGATACACGTTGAGTAAAGAGTAATGAGTTGACTTTAAATCTCAAAAGTTATAAGGGAACTAAGTATTCCCTAAAAGTTATGTTTCAAGTAAAGCAAAGAGGAAAGAATGAATTCATTTCTCAAAAGTCATAAGAGAACGAAGTAGTCACTAAGAGTATAAATGTTTTCACATTTTAAGAAATAGTGAAAGCTAGACTTCCATAAAGCCTTTTGCTAGTTTTAGAAAATGGAAACTATGATTTCCAAGAGAGCTTCTAAAGCTAAGTTTGAGAAATTACCTCAAACCATAGAAGAATTTGTTTTAAAAACATATTAGCTAAGTATTTTGGGAGTAGTGTTGAGCACTGATATGGGGATGCGAGTTTAGATCTAACCAAGTCTCCATAAACCATGTAGCCAGGATAAACAGATAAAGGGTCCTACTTTTAGATATTTCTTATTAATTTTTAGCATAGACTAGTGGACCACTTAGTAGTGAAGGTTCTATACCGACGGCAAGGTATAGAGCGGTCATCTTGCAACGTGAGGTAAGATTTTCTTATGATGCAGTTGCAGCTAACGAGGATCAGAATTCAGCGCCTCGTTGATCCAGCTTGAGCATTTAGAGTAAGTGGTAAACCTCCTTGCATTTTGAAGGACTCTTTAATTTCTTTTTTCGTTCTCTTTATAGAATGTTTTTGGGGTTTTCTCAACATTCATATTATTAGTAGTAGAGGCTTCATAGACTGTAAGACAGTTCAGTTTTAGTCTCTTTTATCCTGTATGTCAAATGTTTTTACTTTGAGACTTAAGTGTCATTTTTGCCAATTAGTTAAAGTATTTTCTCATGAGAATGTTTAACCTTTATACTTGAGATAAGTTAAGTCTTCTACTGAGTTAAGTAAGTTAGGCTAAGGGTTTGCTAAAGGCCAGAAATGATTGTTGGGTGTTGACCACGTCCAGGGTGTAGGCTTCTGGCTTGACAGCTTGTGTGTATTCAAATAAATTTAATTTTCTATCACTAATGGACGCTAATCTTTATATTTTTATGCATGAATTCATTCTTCTGGACTTGCTACTTTCACTTTGCATTTGTACATTGGGCTACATAGGCCGAAATTCCTCTGATTTAGTTTGCCTAGGTTTGAAGTTTGAAAAAGAAGCAAGTATGAAAGTATCTGAAAGCTAATATTGTAGGGGTAAGGCCAAGAAAATTGCAGGTTCAAATTAACTGAGCAATGATCCAAAAAAAATTGAGTTTCCAATCAGGCCTCTTCTAAACCCCTCTTCGGCTTATTTCTTCAATTTCAATTGTAATTAATTATTTCCATTGTACATTTTAGCTAGATTTATTTCTATTATAAGTTTTGTTTACAGTTACAATTATTTGATTTGAGTTCTATTTGGTGTAACTTGACTGAATCTCTTAGAAAAGTTTTCATATTTTGGTTTCAAAGTATCTTTACATCGTCAAATCATTTCACTTTATCTTTTGTAATGATTATAAATTTTTGTTCATCACTTGTTCAACTTCTTAAAAATAAACTCAAAGTTTCTTTAAATAATCAATTCAAGTTTCTCTTATAACATGTTTTAAATTTTTTTAAAAAAAAAACTTCAAGTATTAGTGAATAAATGATTCGCCGAATAACCACATATGGTTAGGAAACATTTCAAGTGCTATCACCTTCATGATATGGAAATAGGAACCACATACCTGTTCTTTGGACTTCAAAATAATTTCTATTTTAAATCTTTTTGCAATTAATGAATTGTTTCTTGATTTTCATTTAATAATTTAGTGGCGACTCCATGACATTTTAAAATTTTTTGTCAAAAACTAAAAGAAGTTTCAAGATTTTGTTATTACCACAACTCTTTACTTTACACTTTTCAATATTGTGATATGCCAAATCTAGTGAACTCCGGGAACCAGCAGCTCGAGACAGCCAAAGAAGAAAATAATATCTCTAAAGAATTCTTAAATTTAAAATGTTCTTTTATTTATCAAAAATCTCTTCATTTCCAAATATATGATTTTATTACTGGAAAGTTTTACTGATTTGATGGTGAATTGAAATCCACAATTGGAAGACAACTCTTACGATCACTAAATTACACCTCCAGACCATGAGAACAACCTTATCAGTAACGTCCATCTTCTCCACTCAAAGAAGAAGTCACGCTTGGCGTCCGGGATATAAACTCATCTATCATTGATATCTTCCCACCTCTTGAAAATATACCAATGAAACATTGTATAAAATTAATACATGAACATATTTTTACAATATTCCAAAAATTACCAACCAAATGTTGTTTAATATGAGCACATGAATAACTTTGATTCTATTTACAAATCAAACATGGTATAAAATTATTAATCAATAACAAAGTTATTTGTGCAATAGATGCTCTTTAAACCAACTAACAAAAAACCCAATAAAGTTATGGATTGATGGAATATAGGTGTGCCAGTTTTAGGTATCGCATACGGAGGTTATAAATTGAATGTCATAATGTGTGCCATAATATATTACCTCGGGATATTGCCAATCTTGTGAGAGGTTGAAAGATTAGTGTTGTTGTTATTAGCTACTAGTTATTTGACTTTGTTGAGTTAAATGTGAGCTGGTCAAGATGACGACCTTAACTCCTTATCCATTGGTTATGGGTTGTTTTCCCGCCTAGTTATTCTTGCATAGTTGCATTACTTTTGTTTAACCACACTTCGTAAAGGCAACATAAGGGATTCGATTAAAATGTATTATAAGGCTGATATTTCTCTTCTAGCGTGATCCTAATGGTCTAAGCTTGCTAAGGCAGGTACATTTTAATATTTTTACCTGTGGCCTTGTCCTATTGAGTTTGCTACCAGAATATGATATAATATCTATTAATGACACTTCAATCCGTCTTAGTGGCCTAGAAAATCATGGTATGATTGTATTTTGATCAATTATGATTATTCGTTATTGTTGTAATGTTTTATCATCTTGTTACTACCTATGAACTTGTTTTAACCTCAAAAGGCACCAACACTGTAGTGTTCTTGTTAAACCGACCCTATGGGCCAGGTAGACTGAGCATACAAGCTTGGTAGACTGCACCTACAGGCCAATGCTCCATGCCTATGAGTCTGGTAGACCGTGCCTACAGGATGGGCAGGTTGTATCTATGAGATAACATATATAAATTGTACTGCGGAGTCTAAAAAATACATAGATTCACAAAACATGAATATTCAAACAGTTTAGATCATTTTTTTAGTCAGATCCACGTAAAGGATTGGTATACTTATATATAGTGATCGTTTGCGCTCGTTATAAATTTTAGTGATTGTCTGTTGTTGTATCTGTCCGGGTTAAGGGGGCCGTATTATTGCTTCTTGTGTATATTACTTTCTTCTTGTAAGGAGATAAGGTATTGTACTTGTGTTTCAAGCATACCCTTTTACTTCGGTCCTTATACTTCAGATTCAGGTTTCACTTTGCCTTACATGCTCGGTTCTTTTGTTCTGACACCCCTTGCTTGGGGGCATCGCATTCCTGCCTACAAATCCTGAGTGAGGATCAGACAAACTTGTTGACCACATCCACCTATCTTGTCGGTTTAGCATATGTTGACATTTTTTTAATCTAGTGTCACGTACGCCGAAAAGGGTAGATAATTATTTATAAAATAAGTTCAGGGGTAATAAGACATTAGTATTATATAAGAGTATCTCTATGATTTCGAGCACAAATTGAGGGAGTACTTATGCATTTTTCCTTAAGATTTTCATTTTCATTTTTCATTTTTGAAATAAGGTGTGGTTTTTTAAAATGGATTTGGTATGTAAGCCATATTTTTATATAATTATGTATTATTTTTCATTGTTAGGAATGTGTTATTATACTTTTAAATTTTATTTTATTGACACAACTTCTATTAATACTGAAGGAATATTGATTGTATTGAAGTGTTAACCTAATAAGGGAATACATGGGAGATATATATAGGAGATATAGGAAGGAGTACTAATACTAATAGGACTAGGATTAAGGATAACTAATCCTAATAGGACTTGTATTAGTACACAGTAAATACTTAAATTATGTAACACTATTTATTTAATACTATCTGTTATTATCCCCCCTCAAGCTGAGTTGAGCGGAAGCGAACGGAAGCTTGGAACTGAGGTAATCGTGCTGTCAGCTCGGGAGAGGCTTGGTGAGAATATCAGCCGGTTGTTCTTCACTGGGTACATACTACACAGTCATGGTGTCGGCCTGAACTTCATCGCGAACAAAGAGACAATCGGTATCAACATGTTTCATTCTGGTGTGTCGGACGGAATTCTTGGCTACACAGATGGTTGATTTTTTGTCACAATAGAGAGCAGGAACAGTGTGATTGGCGCGGAGTTTGCGAAGAATATATGTGATCCACATGGTCTCAGCAGCAAGAAGACCAAGGGCGCGGTATTCAGCTTTAGTCGAGGACCGAGAGACCTTGGGTTGTTTTTTTGTACACCAGAAGATTAGGTTCGGCCCCAAAAAAAATGAGAAACCCCGATGTAGATTTTCTGTCATTTTTATCATCCGCCCAATCTGAATCTGAGAAACCCCGAAGCTCCAAGTCCTTGGGTCGAATGAGTAAACCATGATCAAGAGTGCCAAAAATGTACCTGAGAATGCGTTTTACACAATGGTAATCATGTTCACTTGATTGATGCATGCGCTGAGCAACTCGGTTGACAGCAAACTGGATGTCAGGACGGGTAATGGCCAGATACTATAGATCCCCAATGTGGCTGCGGAAGTGGGTGATATCGTCAAAGGGGGTGTCGGCTCCATTCGTAGACGAAGAGACTGCCATCGGTGTTGGTTGACTGGTGCATTTTTACAGTCCAGCTTTCTGCAACAGATCTCGAGCATATTTTGACTGATGAAGAAACAAGCCGCTACCAGCCAGAGAAACCTCCATTCACAGGAAATAATGTAACGGGCCAAGGTTCTTCATTTTAAAGGTAGTATGCATAGCTCGAGTGACATCCTGAATGAGAGCTGCAGTAGAGCCTGTAATAATGATATCATCTACATAGACAAGAAGAATGACTGTACCGTGTGCTGAATGTCGAGTAAACAGACTCGTGTAGTGTATGCAACACGTGAAGCCGAGTCCCCGGAGGAACTTTTTCAGACGTGTGTACCAAGCACGGGGGGCTTGCTTGAGCCCATACAGAGACTTCTTGAGTTTGCAAACATGTTGAGGGAAGCGGGGATCAACATAGCCCGATGGTTGCGTCATGTAGATAGTTTCATCAAGCATGCCATGTTGAAAAGCATTGGAAACATCCAACTGATTGATGAGCCAATTGTTGCGCACGGTGAGTGACAGTACCATGCGAATGGTTTCCTGCCGAATAACAGGACTGAATGTCTCGGAGTAATCAAGCCCATACTCCTGATTGTAGCCTTTAGCAACCAAACGAGCCTTGTACCTGGAAATACTGCCATCTGCATTGTGTTTAATTTTGTACACCCATTTACAACCCACTAGGTGCCTCCCATGGGGCTTAGGTACAAGAACCCAAGTTTTCTGATCAGTCAAAGCTTTAAACTCGTCATCCATAGCATGACGCCAATAAGCATTTTTTTTGAGGCAACAGAGTAGGTTGTTGGTTCACTATCGCGAAGGGGTGTATTTGGTAGTATGGTAGCTTGAAAGGTTTTGGGTTTAAAGATACCGGCTTTGCCACGGGATAACATGGGATGAGTAGTGGGGGGTGTCACGGGTGGTGGTGATTCAGGGGTGGCCGGGAAGGACCCAAAATGGATCGGGCTGGAGATGTTGTGGGTATGGGGTGGTTCGGGTTGGGTGTGAGTGTGGGTGGTGGTTGCGGGTGTATTGTGGGTGTCGATCGAAGGGGTGATGAAGGGTGGTTGGATAGTGGGTGGAGGTGTGGGGGAAGGTGGTAAGGGACCCTATGAGTATGTTGGAAAAAGAGGAAGGACGCCAATGAATGATGTATTTGTGGAGGAGGAAATAGACTCGTAGGGAAACTCATTTTCGACAAATTTGACATGATGAGATATGTAGACTTTATGAGTTTGTGGGTCAAGACAGCGATAACCCTTAGAGATAGGATGATAGCCCAAAAAAATACAAGGACGGGATTGGGGTTGTAATTTGTGAGTAATATGAGGGTGTAGCCAAGGGTAGGCAAGACACCCAAAGACGCGGAGGTTGGTATAATTGGGAAGTTCTTGGTAAAGGAGTTGATAGGGTGATGTGTTGGAGAGGGTGTGGTGGGCATTACATTAATGAGGTAGTTTGCGGTGGCTAGAGCTTCTACCCAAAAGGAGACAGGGAGATGAGATTGATGTAGAAGAGTAACCACTGTTTCAATGAGATGGCGATGCTTATGCTCAGCCACCCCATTCTGTTCGGGAGTGTATGGACAGGAGGTTTGATGTATAATTCCCGGGGATTGCAGAAACTAGCCAAAGATGTTATTCACATATTCTTTTCCATTGTCACTTCGAAAAAGTTTAACATGAGAATTGAATTGTGTTTTGACCATTTTTTCAAAGGTGACAAAGGTGGTGTATGCCTGTGATTTGTGTTTTAGTGGGTACAACAAAGTGTATTTTGTTAAATCATCCACAAAACAAATATTATAGCGAAAACCAGTAAATGAAGGAACAGCAGTAGGACCCCATACGTCAGAATGAATAAGTTGAAAAGGTGAAGTTGTGCGCTTCTCAAATAAAGTAAAAGGTAATTTATGAGATTTAGAAATTGAACAGGAGTCACAATTGTTTACATGAATGGAAGAAAAACCTAATTGAGACATTAAAGAATTTATTATTTGAGTAGACGAGTGACCCAGACGACTGTGCCACAACAGACTATGGCCATAAGCCGAAAGAGCCACCGGATCCACAGGAACGCTTTCTGAAACTGGGTGGGCAGATGAAGTTGTGCCAGGAAGAACGTACAGACCATGATCACAGGGGCCCTGAAAAATCACCCTCTTGGCAGTATTGTCTAGGATGTGAAAATTATTAGAGGTGAACAAGAGAGAGCAATTATTGTCTTTTGTGAATTGGTGAACTGAAGGGAGATTGGTTTTAATATAAGGTACGTGGGTAAGGTTACCTAGGTGAAAGATAGCGGTGGGGGTTTTAATGGTTCCCGTGCCAGTGTGAGAAATATTAAGTGACTCACCGTTGCCAACAGTAATACCATTTGAGCCATGAAATGGATTTGAAGCGTTAAGCTTGGATAGATCAGAAGTAACGTGCATGTTGGCCCCAGTATCCAACAGCCATTCAGAGGAAGGGCCGGCTTGAGATGCATAATTGGCACGGTTATCACTATTTCGGCTCTCCTCATACCGAAACCAGCAACGAGCAGCGGTGTGTCCTGTTTTCTGACAGATTTGACAAGTTGGACGATCCCGCTCGTAAGTGCCCTGCCCGCCGCTGGAAGATGACTGCCCGCCGCTGCCGAAGGAGTGCAGGCTGTTGTTGTTGCCGTGCTGCTGACCGTCGTACGGTGGATGACTACCCTGCCGACTGCCGCACCTGCGTCCTCTGCTGTTTCTACCGTAGCCGCCGCGGCTCCCCTGCCGGACGCCACCACGCCCCCCACGATAGTTCTGGCTTGCGGTGAGGGCGGTGGCCGACTCCATAAAAGCGGCTTCTCGTAGAAGAAGTTTTCTCTCCAGATCCACGTTGATTTCTTCACTTTTTAGACACGAGGAGAGAGTAGCCAGGTCAACGGGCTTTGGACTGATGCGAACCGCCTGTTTAATAGAGGAGTATGCTGATGGGAGCCCCCTAACGACGCACATGACGAGATCTTTTTCGGGAATGATTTCGTTCACGGTGTCGAGGGTTGTGATGATGGTGGAGACCTCGTCTAAATACTCCGCCATAGTTTTCGTGCCTTTGGTAATTGTGTGGAGATGATCGGGCAATTGAAAAATATGAGAGTGGAAAATTGATGCATAGCGTGTTGCGAGGGCCGTCCACAGGGCTGAAGAAGTTGTGTAGGATCGGACGTGTTTCTGAACCGTGGGAGAGATGACCGCAATCAAACATGATCGGATCTAGCCATCCACGGCTTTCCAGGCGGCATGGGCCGGATTGGTTTTTTCTGATTTGTCCGTGGCGGTGGTGATTGCCGGCGACGGTTCTGTGCTTCCATCGACGTATTTAAGAAGGTAATTGGCCTCAAGGGCTGTAAGAACGGTGATTTTCCATGTAGGGTAATTTATGTCTGATAATTTTTCGGGAATAAGGGCATGAAGATGCCTGAGAAGGAGTTTAACGCCAGAAGGAAGTGAATCAAGAGGATCCACCTCGGTTGTCATGGCTGCCGCCGCCCAAGAGAAGAGAGGGAACGATCGGTGCCCTAAAGAGAGGAAAAATAAACCTAGAGAAAAGAAGATCTAGGTTTTCTGGCTCTTGATACCATAAAGGAATATTGATTGTATTGAAGTGTTAACCTAATAAGGGAATACATGGGAGATATATATAGGAGATATAGGAAGGAGTACTAATCCTAATAGGACTAGGATTAAGGAGTACTAATCCTTATAGGACTTGTATTAGTACACAGTAAATACTAATATTATGTAATACTATTTGTTATTAAATACATACTGAATTTGATAATACTTGAATAGTTTATGCAAAGTATGGTTTTGTTTAAATGAAAGTAATTTAAATAAATAAATCATAGTTATGTTAGGGGAAAATAATAATAATGATTTTAATATAACTCATATATATATATATATATATATGGGAGACTCACGTGCAAAGCACATGTCGAAAACTAGTATATATATATATTTATTTATTTATTGATTTACGCCTAAGTCACTTAACTATGTTTTGACATAAAATACATAATTTTAAATCTATTAACACAAAAATCACATATGTCAGATATTCAACTTCTGATGAGTATGAGTTTTTGGTACTTCCTTTTTCGGACTAATAGATACAAAACTTCCAAACATTAACCAACATATAAACGAAATAATTTTTTTGGTATTTTAATTGTTAAACCAAACTCCAAAAGTATGATTTTATGAAAAAGCCTGACTCAAAACAACTAAATAAGAGAGAGATATTGTATTGCATTTTGTTGAATAAACCATTTGGATGGAATGTATCGTTCTCCGTTATTAATATGTGTCACATAAAAAAATATTGAATCATTAACTTACAAGAAAAGTACGCTACGAAGTAAAACTACTATAAAAAGATACTACACTGAATAAAATGAGATTATTAAATAATATGTAAAGACGAATAAGAAGAAATATTCAGATTATGACACAATCATACCAAATTGGTCATTACACAAAATTTGAATCTATTTCATTATTTAACGATGAATTTACGATATATGATAGAATAAAATTTAATTAACAATAAAAATACAAATGATATTTAAACTAAAAGTACAATACATTATACGGCAACAACCATCAAAATTAAATAAATGCTTCCATTTTTATAATTTGTCGGGTCTAATTTCTTAAATTTATTAGATATTACACATTTATTAGAAATTACATAAATTTAATTTTTTATTATCTTAACCCAAACTCAGTTTTGGTTTAAGGCCCAAAAACTTATGTCGCGCATCTAATGACACGAAGCTTCAAGATAATTTAAGGCCAATAGGATGATGTCATATGTTTAATGTCGTGGTAGCTCTGAGTAAAAAAAAAAAGAAGACAAAGCTGCCAAGTGTTTATAAAGACATGTCTTGGCCGATTACAAGCAAAAAAAATTAAAATATATACAGAGATACATGCACCAAAAAAAACATTGCTTCTACAGAAAAAGAATGAGACAAAGCATTGAAGACATAAAGTATTCCTTCTTGTTTGCACATACATTACCATTTTTACGCAATCAATGTTCTTAGTTATTTAGAGATCTAACTATATATGGTTCCTTTCATAAAACAAGATGAGGCTGTGATTCTAATGGACTTAGTCTTTCCATAGATCTAATAGCTGGTTTATTTCAGTAGAGTTACTAATACACGGTCTCCATACATAATTCTCTGGAAAAATCTTACTACATCCACAATTTCCTTATTTGTGACTATATATCAAGTCCTTTTGTACATTTTTATTTTTTCCCGCTTCACAAATTCTATCAAAAAATATGTTTCATAGATTATCTATGGAAAGTTTCGATTCCCCGTTCTTGTTGCTCCCATAACCATCACCGCCTTTTAGTTGATTTCCACTCCAAAGTGTATTCGCATTGGAGACTATAATGGGATCTTTAACTCCATAGTTAGACCCAATGTTGCTCATACTTGGGTGTAGAAGTCTGATAAAAATGCAGATCTATAGGCCGGATCCTCTATGATCCAAAATTTTAGCATTCGTGTATAGATCCTTGTATGGATACGACTGCGGGAATTCGGCTAAAAGAAATTCAAGTATCTATACAAAGAGTTCTGAAAAATTATTAGATATTATGCGATCTGAAGTGAACAATTTGGGGAAGAGGACAGTGTTCTCATAAAAAAAAATTGAATGCTTTTGACCCAATTTCACTCTTGTTGTTTATAGGATCTTCACCGGAGCTTGCCGGAGTTCACCTTTTGATGGTGGTGAAGTCCTCTTGCTCGTTGTTCTATAAAAGTTAAACTCTTCCTATAATTGATTTTTCTATTGTCTTCTTTTATTTTAAATAGGTTAGTTTCTTTGTTTAGATTAGATGTAGTCCTAATTATTTCCATTATGTCATTTAGTTTATAAAGTAACTTATTAATTTTCTAGTATGCGCTATTTTTGTTGCTCTTGTTGTTATGAAGAATATGTGTCTTGATTCATGTTTAAGATTTGCTCTTTTTTCTGCGGTTGTTTCGATCATAGCTTTGTTCTCATCGCTTTTAATATGATATAATTTTTTTCAAGATGGGTTTCGATTCCAAATTATAGTATGCATATTGCAATGACCTTCCAGGTCATTTTCTTCTTTTTCCATTGTTAGTGCTTATAGCTTTAATATACCAATATTTATGACTTGCTAAGATTGACAATTCGGTCATCTGGTCGTTTGGTTGGATTTGTGCAAGTTTCTGTATTTTGGGGCTTTAAACTTGGACGGTTGACTTTAGTCAAAAGTTAGAAAGATGGACTCAGAATGTTATTCTGATGGTTTCATCAGCTTCGGAAGGCCATATTGGGCTGGGGCATGGTTGGCTTGGGCCCCAAGACTTCTAGTGTTAGTTTTTGTAGATAGGCTTGCGATCCATGTGCATTCTTGAATCAAATTTTTACCCATCGTTTCCTATTTTTATTATTTATTTCCTAGCTACTTTAGTATATCATGCATAGTTACTTGGCTAAGCTTTTCTTATTACTTGTTGTTTATGCTTGTGCTATGTTTTGAGTTCATTCGGTCTTTGTCTGAGGAATACAATTTTTGGTAATCATGCTACATTTCTGCCCTCTGCAGATTGCGGTTGAGTTATCGCCGTTTATTTTGATTCGTGCGAGGAATCTTGGGATTTCGAATATTAGGGTGTGCTCGTGGAATCTGGAGCTACCGGTTTTCATCTATTTTGTCTAGGCTTAGTCTTTATATAGAATTACAAATAACATGTATTTGGGTTGTAATTGTGATGAGACAAATCTAGTGAACTCCAGCGACCAGTCGCTCGAGACAGCCAAAGAAGAGAACAATACCTCTAATGAATTCATAAATGTACAATGTTCGTTTATCTATTAAAAAGGTCTTCACATCCAAATGTATGCGAATGATATTTTATTGCTGGAAATTTGTACTGACCTAATGGCGAATTGGCATCCACCATTGGAAAACAACTCTTCTAATCACTAAATTACACCTCCAGACCACGGGAACAAAATTGAAAATAACATTGAATCTTCTCCACTAAAAGATGAAGACATACTTGACGTCTTGATATCAACTTATCTATCGTTGATATCTTCCCACCTCTTGAAAACTACAAACCAAACATTGAATAGAATTACTACATGAATTGCTTTTATACAACATTTGAAAACTGACCAACCAAATATATATAAAATTTGAAAATAAATAACTTTGATCCTATTTTTATATCAAACATGGTATAAAAATATTACATGACTAACAAAGTTATTCATGCATTAGATATAACTTAAACCAAAAGCCAAACAACCCCTTAAAGTTATGGAGGGTTGGTACACCACTTTTAGTTGTCCCATATGGAGGTTGTCGATTGAATGTCACGAGAAGTGTGCGTTGTTATATTACCTCAGAGGCTTGACTCTCTTGCGAGAGGCTGAAAGATTACCTCGGTGTTTGCCTCTCTTGTGAGTGGCTGAAAGATTCGTTTTGTTGTTATTGGCTACTATTTATTTTGGGATTGTGACTTTGTTTGTTGACTTAAAAGTGGTGTTGGGTATGTAGCAAGAATTGATGGGAAATAGAGGGAAGGACAGGAAGTTGAAAAGTTTAGAACTTGAATACCATTTGAAAGATTGCAACCTTTCATTAATGGTTGTGTCAATTCTGAAAGGGTTGCAACCTTTCATAATATATTATTCTTGCCTATATATACCATTCAGTCGTCAGAATATTAACTAACGAATTTTCTGATCTTCCTTCTTCTTAAAAAACACATTTTTCTTCATGTACTTTCCTACTGTGGATTGATTTCGCTGACAGTAGAGTTTTTTGTATCTATACTCTACTGATTAAGATCATTTTACCCTGGGAGGTTATATTCCAAATCAAACCTCGGATACTAGAGGGGAATAATTTCCTTAAGGGGACACTGTGAATTCAGTTGACTTGATTTTCTTCCTAAATTATCAAAAAAGAGTATTCAAGATTCTGGTATGTTTTATAGATTAATTATTTTTTTTTACAAATAAATTTTTGTTCATCTTATTTACTGGTTCTAAAAATCTCAGTTACTTCGTGTTTCTGATTGATTTATTACAACCAGTAATGTCTGATTTTCTTAACACAGATTGGCAACAATCTTAAGGAAATTATTTAAATCTGTGTTTCGGGTGGAAACAAAAATCTTTGTGATTTTATACTCCTTTAAGTCTGCAATTTTAATTTATTGCTTACTTATATTGTATCAATTTTGTTTATCAAAAATGGAAAACACTGGTGTTACAGTGGCTGTTGCTGCACCAACGCAAACTCTGGTATCACAAGCAAAGAAACCGGGTAAATTCACAGGTGTGAATTTCAAAGAATGGCAGCAACGAGTATTTTTCTAGCTTACCACTCTTGGTCTGCAGAAATTCCCAAGTGAAGATACTCCAGTACCTGCTGATGATATGCAAGACAGGGAAAAATTTATGATTGTTGAAGCATGGATACAGTCAGACTTCCTATATAAAGGTTACATTTTGAGTGCTTTAGAGGATGACTTATATAATGTCTATAGTGCAATAACAACTTCAAAAGAGTTGTGGAATGCACTTGAGAAGAAATATAAGACAGAAGATGCATGCTTGAAAAAATTTGTGGTCGCAAAGTTTTTAGACTATAAAATGGTAGATAGTAAAACTGTTGGATCACAAGTGCAGGAACTTCAACTTATTCTCCATGATCTGATTGCTGAAGATATGGTAGTAAATGAATCTTTTCAAGTGGCTGAAATGATCGAGAAGTTGCCTCCTTCGTGGAATGATTTCAAGAATTATCTAAAGCACAAGCGTAAAGAAATGAAGCTTGAAGATCTTGTGATTCGTCTCAAGATTGAGGAAGATAACAGAAATGCCGAAAAGAAGTCGCGTAAGAGTTCAACAATCATTGGAGTTAATATTGTTGAAGAAGCTCCTACCAAAGACAAAAGGAGAAAGAAATCCAACGGGCAGAAGTCAGAATAGGCCAAGAACTAATTAAAAGGCAACTGTTATAATTGTGGCAAGGCTAGTCATAGATCTTCTGATTGTCATGCTCCAAGAAAGGACAAAAATAAAGGCAAAGGCAAAAGTCAAGCAAACATCGTGGAAAAGATGGAAGATGCAGATGACTTGTGTACAATGATTTCAGTGTAACTTAGTTGGAAATCCTAAGGAGTGGTTTCTCGACTCAGGTGCTACTAGACATATTTGCTCTGCAAAAGAAGCCTTTGCAACGTACACTCCTGCTGAGTACGATGAAGATTTATTCATGGGAAACACAGCAACAGCAAGGATTGCAGGAACTGGGAAAGTAATGCTGAAAATGACATCCGGCAAAGTGTTGACTTTAAACAATGTTCTGCATGTCCCTACTATTAGGAAGAATTTAGATTCTGCAGCACTACTCGTTAAGAACGGGTTTAAGTGTGTCCTAGTTAGTGATAAAGCTGTAATAAGTAATAATGAAATGTTCATAGGAAAGGGCTACCTCAATGAGGGTCTTTTCAAACTAAATTTATGGTTATTGACAGTATTAATAAAAATTATGCTTCTGTTTACTTATTAGAGTTAAGTGATTTATGGCATGCCCGTTTGGGACATGTAAATTACAAAGCCTTGCAAAAATTGGTTAATTTACAAGTATTGCCTGATTCTAAATGCGATAAGTCGAAATGTGAAATTTGTGTGGAAAGTAAGTTTGTTAAACATCCTTACAAGTTTGTTGAAAGAAATTCTAAAACTTTAGACTTAATTCACACAGATATATGCGATATGAAGTCAACACCATCTCGTGGTGGGAAAAAGTATTTTATAACTTTTATTAATGACTGCACTCGATTTTATTATGTATACTTGCTTAATAGTAAGGATGAAGCAATTGATGCATTTAAGCAATACAAAAATGAAGTGGAAAACCAATTGAATCTAAAGAAAAAAATGATTCGGAGTGATAGGGGTGGAGAATATGAATCTCCTTTTGAAGAGATATGTTTGGAATATAGTATTATTCATCAAACTACTGCACCTTATACACCACAGTCAAATGGTTTGGCAGAATGAGTTCGTAAAGAAAAGCGGCCCCAATCCCTCCCCAGCCCAGGTCAAAGGTCTTCCCGCCCTTTTGGGGGGAAGAACAGAACATTAAAGGAAATGATGAATTCCTTAATGATCAATTCTGGTTCACCGTGAAATCTTTGGGGGGAAGCAATCCTTACAGCTACTAAAATACCCAATAGAGTACCCCATCGAAAAACACAATCAATTCCATATGAGTTGTGGAAAGGAAGAAAACCCAAGTTCAAATATTTCAAAGTGTGGGGGTGTTTAGCCAAGGTAGAAGTTCCTTTACCTAAGAGGATTAAAATTGGACCCAAAACAATAGATTGTGTCTTTATTGGGTATGCTGTGAATAGTAAAGCCTGTCGATTTTTGGTTCACAAATCCGATAATCCTGAGATTCATGTTAATACGATAATTGAATCAGATAATGCAGAGTTTTTTGAAAACATTTATCCGTATAAAACTGAGAGTGAGTCACAAGTGAAAGACCTAAACGACCACCAGAAGAATCAATGGAAAATATTCTAACTAGTGAGGAACCTAGGCGAAGTACTCGACAACGAAAATCTATTTCTTTCGGACCAGATTTTGTAGCATTATTGCTTGAAAATGAGCCTCAAACATTTAAAGCAGCTATGTCTTCGTCAGAGTCAACTTATTGGAAAGAAGCAGTCAATAGTGAGATTGAATCAATTTTAAGCAATCACACTTGGGAATTGACTGATCTTCCTCCAGGAAATAAACCTTTAGGATCAAAATGGATCTTTAATAGGAAAATGAAACCTGATGGGACTATTGACAAATATAAGGCTAGACTGGTAGTCAAAGGGTACAGACAAAAGGAAGGTCTGGACTACTTTGACACATACTCTTCAGTAACAAGGATAACATCAATTAGGATGTTAATAGCACTAGCAGCAGTGCATGATCTTAAAATCCACCAAATGGATGTAAAGACAGTTTTCTTAAATGGAGAGTTAGAGGAAGAAATTTACATGGAACAACCTGAAGGGTTTATAGTTCCTGGTAAAGAAAAGAAAGTGTGCAGACTTGTGAAGTCACTTTATGGACTCGAGCAAGCACCCATACAATGGCATGCTAAATTTGATCAAATAATGTTGCCAAATGGATTCAAGATTAAAAAAATGTTATGAATCATGAAGTCATTGTTGGTTGGTATGTTGATGACATGTTAATAATGAGTAAAGAAATTGACGATATAAATGCTACTAAGTGCATGTTGTCCAGCAAGTTCGATATGAAAGACTTAGGAGTTGCTGATTTGATCTTAGGGGTCAGGATTATCAAAACTCCCCAGGGACTAGCATTATCTCAATCTCATTATATTGAAAAACTATTGTATAAGTTAAATTACTTGAATCTCAATGTAGTCAAAACTCCAGTTGATTTAAGTTGTACATTTAAAAAGAATGAAGGTCAAAGTAATTCTCAATTGGACTATGCCAAAGTGTTGGGAAGTTTGATGTATATTATGAATTGCACGTGACCAGATATAGCATGTGCTATTAGTAAACTGAGTCGGTACACTAGTAATCCGAACCAAACTAACTTAATGGCTATGAAACATGTGTTGGGTTATTTAAAATGGACACAACATTCTGCATTGCATTATAATGAATATCTTGCCGTGATTGAAGGATATAGTGATGCAAATTGGATCACCGGGTCAAATGATGTAAAATCCACGAGTGGTTATGTATTCATACTTGGTGGAGGAGATGTCTCTTGGAAATCTTCCAAACAGACATGTATTGCTCGCTCCACAATGGAATCTGAATTCATTGCTTTGGATAAGGCTGGTGAAGAAGCGGAATGGCTCCGATATTTCCTAGAGGATATTCCATTCTGGACCAAACCTGTTGGACCAATTTGCATACATTGCGATAGTCAAGCAGCAATAGGTAGGGCAGGGAGCGTTATGTACAACGGGAAGTCTCGTCATATATGACATAGACATAACACCATAAGACAACTGCTCTCTAGTGGAATTATCACAATTGACTATGTAAAGTCAAGAGATAATGTGTCAGATCCACTAACGAAAGGCCTAGTGAGAGAGGCCGTTGAAAGATCATCTAAGGGAATGGGTTTACGGCTTAGGACAAGTCAGCATGACGGTAACTCTATCTAGCGGACTAGAGATCCCAAGAGCTAGATTCAAGGAGAAAAACAAAGTTGTGGCTGACGGTTCGACATTGTCAATTAACTCAATCCATTCTCATGATGAAGACAATGTTCAGGAAAAGGTTAAGACTATAAGGCTTGTAAATGAGGTAATAAAGATTAAAGTTTTTAATGATTTGCTAAGTTTGGTAGATTTGACCAAATAGTTTATCTACGAGATGACACGGTTAGAAATCACTTATTTGAGTGTGAAGTGGAAGCCGCTTCAAAGAGAATTTTATGTCAAAAGCCTATTCTCTATACACTCATGAAACCAGAAGGTGTTCATGGCTGAAACGAACACAACCGTAAGAATCATGAACAGTAAAGGGTTAATTGTGTGACATATGGTTGTCTAGGTATACACCAAAGTTCGACGATTCAAAGATATCACATCTACCGATTGATCGAGTATATCCGACATATGTTCACTACGGAAAGTCCAAGGGGAAACCTACTTATCAAGATGCAATTAATCCTTGCTTGTAAAGTACACAATTGTCCGTGCATTCCTATGTTATAACTATTCCCCATCAATGTGGGGGATTGTTGGGTATGTAGCAAGAATTTATGGGAAATAGAGGGAAGGAGAGGAATTTGAAAAGTTTAGAACTTGAAAGGTTGGGAACTTGAAAAGTCCTCTAATGCTTTAATAAAAAAGGCAATAGTCCCTCATCGGTAATGGAAATGAAAATAGGAGAGTTTAAATAAATAAACACTCCTATTATTTATTAAAAGGGTTGGAAAGAGGGACCCCCCTTGCGCCGTCGTCGTCGTCGCTCGCTCGCTTTGGCTTTGGCTTTGGCAAATGATCGATCGAGAGATAATTTTTTGGACAAATTTATTTTAATTATTTATTTAATTAATTAAATGGCCAAAAATTATTTTCAATTAATCAGTTGATAACAGAAATTAACCGAAATGTTTTCAACTTTTTAGTTAACCCGACCCGACTCGGATCCGCACGCGTGACCCGTTTTAAATTCCGTTATATTTTTAAAAAAACTTCCGCCACTGTTCTGAAAGGTTGCAACTTTCAGGAACAGTCAATACCATTTGAAAGATTTCAACCTTTCAGAATATATTATTTTTGCCTATAAATACCATTCAGTCTTCAGAATATTAACTAACGAATTTTCTGATCTTTCTTCTTCTTAAAAAAACACATTTTTCTTCGTGTACTTTCCTGCTGTGGATTGATTCGCTGAAAGTAGAGTTTTTGGTATCTATACTCTACTGATTAAGATCATTTTACCCAGGGAGGTTATATTCCAAATCAAACCTCGAATACTAGAGGGGAATAATTTCCTTAATGGGACACTGTGAATTCAGTGGACTTGATTTTCTTCCTAAATTATCACAAAAGAGTATTCAAGATTCTGGTAAGTTCTACAGATTAATTATTTTTTTTTTCAAATAAATTTCTGTTCATCTTATTTACTGGTTCTAAAAATCTCAGTTACTTCGTGTTTCTGATTGATTTATTACAACCAGTAATTCCTGATTTTCTTAACACAGATTGGCAACAAGTGGGTTGTTCGTGATGAAGACCTTAAAACCTTATCATTGGTTATAGATTGTTTTTGCAGCCTAGTTGATTCTAGTATAATTGCATTACCTTTGGTTTGTCAAGCTTCGTAACTATTCCGCTTATGGCATGATCCTAATGATTTAAGGTTTCTCTAGCTTGTACAATTTAATTTTTTTACCTTTAACCTTGTCCTATTTAGTTTGCTAGAAGAATATGATATATCTATTAATGACACCTCACTCCTTTCTTAATGGCCTAGAAAATCATTTTATGATTGTATTTGGATCAATTATGATTATTTATTATTTTTATAATGTTTTATCGTCTGATTGCCGCTTATGAGCTTGTTTTGACCTAAAGAAACACTGATACTGCAATGTTCTTATTAAACCATTCCTATTAGCCAGGGAGAGTGAACCTATGATCCAGGTAGACCACACATACAGACGAATAGACCATGCCTATGAGTCGTATAGATCTTACCTACAGGATGGCAGGTTGTACCTACGAGCCAATGTATTGTACCACGGACTCTCAAAAATGCGTTCATTTACAACACATGAATATGCAGACAATTTAGATTTTATTATTAGTAGGGAGAATGTAAACGTCTTATATGGACATATAGTAACTGTTTGTGCACCTCATAACTTATAGTGATTGGGTGTTGTTGTTGTAACACTGAAAAAACCTTTTTTCAAAGCGATACTTGAATCATCCTTCATTGTGAGTAGGATCTTACCAAGGAATTTAAATTTCTCAAGTATTAAGTCATATAACTAGATAAAGCACCTTGAGTTCCAAAAACAACTACTCCCTCCATTTAAAAAATAATGTCCCTATTTCCTTTTTTGCTTGTTTAAAAAAGAATGACCCCTATCCTATTTTGTCAACACTTTAACTTTAACTTTCCACATGATATGTTTAAAACAACAAGATTAAAGGGCATTTTGGTACATTTGTCATAACTTCAATTTGGAACCACAAGTAAAAAGTCTTCTTTGTTTTCTTAAACTCCGTTCCAAGTCAAACTAAGCTATCCTTTTTTAAACGGGGGGAGTTAATTTGAAATAGCAAAATATGATTTTTTTCTAAGTTATGCATAAGTTATGTGTTTTGGGTAAACATCAAACAACCAATAACACATAGCTCATGGTGATTTAGGTGTGTTACAAGAACTGTAGGAAAGATCTTTAAATTATCTTTCAGATGCCACTGACTTTGCTTAGTTTCGAGTTCGTATGAGAGTGATATCTACATGCGAAATTGGGCGGTCTAAATAAGTAAAGTCAAAACCAAATTTTAGAGGGTATTTTGGTCTTTTCCTTACCCAATCAGATCTAATTCATTTTAGTAATGTTTTAGGGGTGTAATCTGATTAGGTTCAGCTTTATAATCCAAATATACGCCTAGGGTTTTAGTTGAGAGTTCAAGAAGAAAAAAAAAAGGAGGAAAACGGAGAAAAGAGAAAGGATTAAGGCATTCGTCGAGGTTCCTGAGTTTTGTCGTGGATTTTTCAATGGGTTTAATCCTTAAGAGGTATGTGAGTTTCCATAGTGTAGGGTTTGTTCCCCAACACACAAAACATGTTATTTTCAGCGTAATTTCAATCTCAAAAGTTGAAGGATTTAAGTTCTTGATAGGTGTTCTTGAAGTTCATTTTAAATCAATTTTAGTTGGGGTTTTGATGATTTCTTGAGATGAAAGTGATTGTTTTGAGTATTTTTTTAGAGTGGATTAGTACGTAATTACGTTGGGTAATTGAATCTATGGAAAACATGATAAAATAAATTGATTTAAAGCGATATAATCAAAAATGAGAGGCGAAATTCATCGAACTTGGCACGGGGAGAGCCTGGGGTGATGCCCTGAAATGCGCCCATATGCAGCCTCTGAATGTTAGGTACCCGTTTGAGCCCCTTTTAAGTGTACATTAACTCCCTTTGATAAAAAAAAAACACTCTAGACTACTTCTAAACAGTTAGAAATCATTGATAAAATGAATTGGAACCTTTAATTAATAATTCAAATTCAAGGTAAAGTTAAGAATTAAGTCTTGAGAATTTTCAAATCATTTTGAGAGACTCCATTTGAGTCCTTCTGAGGAGTCTTCTATAATTTCTAGTAACTCTTTTCAAGAATCAATTAAGTGAGCATGAGAATGATGAGAATGTATTTATGAGTTTACTTTGTAATAACAAGATCATTCATATCATGAAACATAACTCTTGAATTCATAATTCACATTCAAGAGAGAGTTAAGAGTAGAGTTCATGAAAATCTTTGAGTTCGATTGTGAATCCTTTGAGGTCAACTATCTATTTGAGCCCAGTATTAAGCAAGTAAGTATAAGAATAAGAAGTGTCAGATACATGATTTCCATATTTTTTATGTAGACCCTCGAGTCTAGTCGTCCATGCCCATAATTATTCATGAACCTCATAAGTTGAGCATCTTTGAGTGGAGTAGTATGTTCAAGTTCTAAGTCTTGAGTATTGAGTTCCTAATACCCTTTAAGATTATATTTATAATTATGGGACTATTAATGTTACTCATGATGTCCTTGAGTTAAAAAATTCATGCCTATAGTTCTGCATGAACCCTATAAGTCAAATAGTATTAAGATGAGAAGTATCTTTAAGTGCTTGAGTTGAGTAGTTTATGCTTATAATTCTGCATGAACCATCTGAGTTGAGCATCCTTGAAATGAGTAGTATCATTGAATTTCTTGAGTTCCAAATATTGATTTCTATCATTGGTTACTGAAAACCTTGCATTGATTCGTTCCATCCATAATTCGGCATGTACCGTATTTTAAGAAGTTTTTGACAAACATTTTAACTTTTTTTTAAGACTTAAGCTTTGAGTTGAGTAAAGAGAAAGTGTAAATTTCACTTTCTTTAAAATGATATATGTGAACTAAGTATTCCTCAGAATAAACCTTTTTTTATTTAAAATGAAAGAAAACTGAAATTTCCAAAAGAGTTTTGAGTAGTTTGAGTACCAACTCTTTTAAGAGAAAGGTTTTTTGAGTAATTATCTCAAATCAAAGAAAAATTTATTTTTTTAAACATATGGGTTGAGTTATTTGGTAGTTGTATTACACACTTATATGGGGACGAGTTTGAGTTCACATAACTCACGTCTCCACAAACCATGTAGTCATTATGGGTAGAAAGGATCATACGTTTTAGATGATTCCTTAGTGATTTTTAGCATAGACTAGTGGATCCACTTAAAGTGTTCTACATGAATATAAAGTATTGAACAGTTCTCGAAGCGCAGGCAAGATGTTGTATAATCACTTAGGCGCATAGTGGTGGTTGTCGGTCATAAAACTCCCATAGAGTTAGACTATATCTTATTATATGTAAATTGAGTTGTATTATATTCTTCAATACATGGAGTTGGTTTCTACTGTTTTAATAGTTTTTCATATTTTACATGTATATTGTTGTTTTATATCAAGTTGAGTATCCAGAGTTGAGTACCAAGAGTCGAGTGAAATATCTTTGAGTTGAGTATCTAATGTCTGAGTTGAGTTGAGTATCCATCAGTATTTCTGAGTTGAGTAATTTGAGTAGTTTTGAGTATCCTTGAGTATTCCTTGAGTTGAGAAAGTTTGAGAGTAGGTAAGTATGTTTCCTTTTTTTAATCAAGTTTAATGTTATGTTTATGTTTAATAATTCCCCTTACATGCTCGTAGATTCCGCGTATTGAAACAATTGGCCTGCATCTTTTCATGATGTATACACGGGGATTCACGATCAATCAACAAGAGCTTCGTTGATACATTCGAGAGTTTGAGTTACCTATGGAGAGCTTCCTTGTTTAAGGAGGATTTCATTTACTTTTGTGTTTAGTAAGGATGTTTATGTCCTTGTCCCGACTTCCATCTTTAACAGTTAAAGGCTTCATATTAGTAAGTATAGTGGAGAAATATTTATCATTTTTATTTTTATTAAATGTTTTAAAGACTTAAGTTGCCTATTTTATGGCAAGTTAAATAATTTATTCTATTCAGAGTTTTCTTTTGAGTTAAAACTTCTATTTAAGTTTTTCATGATCTTTATTCCATTGTAAACTTTGTATGCTTAATTTACTCTTCCGCTTATAGTCAGCCAGAATGAGGGTTTTCTTTTGGACCAATAATGGTTCTCGAGTGATGGCCACATCCAAGGTGTAGGTTCGGGTTGTGATAGTGTTAATTATTGAACTTAAGGGGACATGTTATTGCTTCTTGTGTATTTTTAATATCTAATTGTAAGGAGATAAGGTATTTTACTTGTGTTTCAACCATACTTCTTTCGTTCGATCCTTATTTTTTAGTTTAACGTTTTAATTCGCCTTACATGTTCAGTGCATCATATTGTAGTAACACCCCTTTCTCGGGGGCACCACATTCACGCCTCCAAATCCTCAGTGAGGACCTAACAAACATGTCGATTAGTACAACCACCTATCAAGTTGATTGGCATGCTCCTTCTTCTATGGGTTTCTAGAGTCTTACAGGTTTGCTTGTTCCCTTGTCTATAGTTCTTGGTTATGTCAATGCCTTATATCATCAACTATTGTATTCACAAAGTGTTTAAGACTAGCGCATTGGATTGTGTAGACAAATTTTTATGGTTATATTGACCTTGTTTACAGGTGAGCTTAAATTGTATCACCATTTGATGTGTTGGATATATACATAGAAGTATTCAACCTTTCTATGATGATCATGACAGCTTTGATGACCCCAATTATGTTTATGCATTCTTAAATTCCATGGTCACCTTGGCGGTTCAGGTATCTTATCTCCTAGTTGTTTTTGGTTTTATATAAATTGTTAGGAGTAGCTTTTTTCTTTTTAGATATGTTGACGGGGGTCTTTCTTCTCAAGGGCTTATTTTTAGTAGATATATATATATATATATATATATATATATATATATATATGAAGATTTTTTACGGTGAACACCTAAACTATAATTTGTTTTAAATATCTCCCCCCCCCCCCTCCCAAACTTGTTTATGCATCCATCACGAAAACTTGTATTGTCCACCTCCATCAATCGTGTCTACATGTACATGACATGTTGGAAATTAGTTGATGTGGATGTACAAATGGATATATAATATCCCACCTATATAAATATTAGTATATCTTCTCACTAAGTCGATGAAATTAAATCTTCTCAGTAATTTTCTCTTTAAGAAGTGTAATCGAGGGAGTAAAGGGAAAATTTAAACTTTTTGGCTCACTAAGAAGTGTAATCGATAGAGTTTTTTGTGAAACTCTGGCTTTATTTGACTCAGTTCAGTTCTTAGACCTGAATCTCTTGCTTGATTTCTTGAAAAGTTTGCTCGATTCTTTTCAATCTTGTCTGAAATTCTTACCAAGTAAGTAATTATTCACGTGTATGATGTGCTATTTTTTTATGTTTTCATTTATATTTTGTCATTTTTCTGCTTTGGATTTCGTCATATTTTTCAACTTGGGTTTCATCATAGCTTTTGATTTAGCTTCTAATTAGGGATTTGATAGTTTTCAACTAAAATTTTTATTCACTGAGTGCATTATTGCGAACTTGTTCAGCATGCATGACTATTAGGGTTTTTGGTAATTAGTTAAAAAATAAGAACCTTTTAGTTAAATCAGGATTCTAATGTTTGGGTTCCAATACTCTATTTTAGTATAGTTAAATGTAGCGGTTATTTGTAAATTCCTTATGTATATTTGTATGCTTGTGAGTAAAATCAACATTTTAAGGTTCTTTAGGGTTAAAATTCATCTATTCTATTTTGGAATTGTTAAAAATTATAATTTTATTATGTAAATATCCTGGTATAATTGTATGCTTATAAGTTATATCAATATATTCGTATTGTAATTCGTACATTTTGCCTCTGTTTTTGTGTTGTTATATGAATAACATTTTTTGTGGTTATAGATTGGCACTATGTCTACTAACTACCTCAATTTAAGGTTTAAATTTGGGGCCATGTTTGTGTGACGTAGATCCAATATATGTTGAGGTAGGACTTAACATGTGTCTAATGTAGATGAAAATCTTTTATTAATCACTGAACTTGCAGATTATGCGTAATCTAGTTAAATTGAATAATGACATGAACATTTCTAATGTTGCATTTTTTTTTCATGATGAAGATACAGTAGATATCCATGACTCTATTTTGAAGGATGTGGGCCCTACTGAAGGTCAAAATAGTCATTTTTAGTCAAGTAGGTGAGTCTTTTAATGCATCTGGGGAATCCGGTTGTTTTTTAACTGCACAACCAAAAATCAAGATCTTATTGTTTATGCATCTACACTCAAATTATTTGAATTTAGTGGAGTAACAATATCTTTTTTCTTCAAGAATACCACTCTTCTTTGAGTAAATTATAATAGGACAGTTTTAACTTGAGATTACAACGGTATTGGCCATTATTAAGAAATTTGCCAGATGCACTACTGAATTATCCTTGTAATTTTAACTAATTTTTTCACACTTTGGGTTGTACATGCTTTTTACTTAGATCAGTCGATGACCCAACTTAGTAAGGTTCTGAATTACACTACATTTCATTGCATCATTAGATTTTAAATAGGTTAATTTGGTGCATCTCCTTCTAGAAACTAATCTTTTTTAAGTTTTTTAAGTTTTATTCTTCTAAGGAACCTATAGAGAGTGTTACACATCTATTGAAATCCCAAAAATTGCACTAAAGAAACTCAAATGTGTGGATATGAACCTAAATTCTGAAAATTAATGTAGGCAACCCTCGATATGACTTTCTCTATTCTCCATTCTTTTCAGCATTTAGAGCATTACTATAGAAACCTCAAGTTATTAATGACTAGTTGGGGCTCAGAATATGATCCCCTCATCGTTTGTTTGGTTTTTGCAGAAATTTATGTGTTTTGGAGCTTTAAAACCTGAATAGTCAAATTTGGTCAAAATTCAGGATTACGACCTTAGAATGCAACTTTGACACTTTCCTTAGCTTTCGAAAATCGATTTTGGTATATAATGACCTTTAGTGTGGATCCTGAAGCTTTTTGGCACATCCCGAGCCCTCTATATGGAATTTTATCTAAAACACAATTTTGGTGCGGGACACACCTTTTTTTAGACAACCTCACTTTGAAGTTTTGACATGTCTTCTAAGTCCAGAGTGCCGAATTTGCTGGATAGAAAATCTTGTTTGTATGCACGAGGTTATGAATGAATGTTGAGCACCTCGTCGGGATTTTGAGAACTTGTAGTGCTAGGTTATTCACCAATATCTATTGCAGATGGCCTCCATCATCACAATCGTGAAGAATCCGACATTATTGGGGATGGTCGTGCACTTGTTCAGCATGGTCACGTGGCCTCTTGGTTTCTATCGTAATAAGGCTTGTTGTGGTTGTGATCATCTTAAGTTTCTGCAGTCGCGAAGGTTGACCTCCGCCATCACATAGGTCATTTAATAGGTGGGCCGCGATAGCAATTCTTTCCTTAGCGATCGCGATGATTAGTGTGGCTAGTCTTTTAAATAAAAATCAATCGCGATTTCAGCAAATGGTGGAACTTCATTTTGTTTTTTTATGATTTGTAGACCTCCGACTAAGGTGATTGTTATTGTCTTGGGTAGGGATTTTGTATGTATTCATGATGGATTTTTTAACGACATGCTGGGAACATGATTTCGAGGTAAATTTCCATTTCGAAGGACATCCTTAACTCTTTATTTGTATCATTTCATGCATTATCTAATTTTTGCCTTTTTCGAGCTTTAATTGTGTCCCATTTATGGCACAAATTCAAAAGTACGTTCAATACATTTTGAAGGATTCAATATCATGATTCCTTATATAGGTCCAAGAACCCCATTTTGACACGATTTTGGGTCTGTCTCCACTTATTGTTACTTTAGAGGACACGCAATATGCTTTGAGGAAGGCTACAACTTACCAAACTTCATATTGAATTTGTTATTGTGAATTCATATAGATGAGCTGGGTTAGGGATTTTTTTCTAGTTTGTATCTTGTTTAAGTTTAAGAATTCATGCATTTTCCTTATTTTGGGTAGTTTCGAGGTTCGTAAGCGGACCTACTTTAAATAATATGATTGCATCTTGCCTTGTGTTATCGTTGGATTGATTGTATAGTTGTTGCTGGCTTGTTTTTGGTCTTTTCATAGGTGTAGTCTTATTACTTTCTTCTACTTAGTTTTTGGAACCGATAGGCCTTTGATATTTCTCTAACGTCGTTTCCTGAAACTTAACTCCCTATAGACTGATTTAGAAGATTTTGGGTCTGATATTGAACCTTATCTAGGTGAAAACTCAACTCTTATGACTGTTCATTGATGAATTCATGATTTGGACTCATTTAGGGATTTATTTTCATAGATTTAGTTTCCTCAAATACATATTTTGTGCCAATAATAGTTATAAATCTTTGATATTCATGGATTTGGTTTGAGGAACAAAATATAGACCCAAAGGAGCAAAAGGCAACAAGGAAACTAAAAGAATAGAGAAAAGAAGGCTTGAGGATCGCCTAACTCACTAGGTTAGGCGTCGAACGACCTTGATGTCGCCTTATGTTCTAGTCTGCTAAGCCCTGAAGGAGAAAATTGAGTCGGTGGTCAAAAGAAGAAGTCATCGAGTGGTCGAACGGTTTTGCAATGCAGTGTCATATCTCCCAATGTAACAAAACCTGCAGATGCTAAATGCCAAAGTAAAACGGCGATAAGATTGACCAAAGGGTAGGTGGACAAGTGAATCGGTGATCCCAACTTATTGCGCCAACCTATTCTACGGAACATATTTGTTGGCAACTATAAATACATTTTCGAATTCTTGGATTACTATATATCATTCTATCCATCAAATTATTCAATTCGATCTATTTGTGTATCTAGTCTTTATTGTTATGGAGCTTTGAAGATTTCCAACTCCAAGAAATTGGAAGTGGGTATTGAAGATTCTTCATCCAAGACATTTTTAAAGACAATATCAATTGTACCTAGTTGATGGAAACACAGTTCGATTTTGATTTCTATCTTTTTACTATGCCTAGCTAAACCCCAAATTCTTGGAGTGTGATTATGTGAATAAGGATTGATTTAACTTCTGAGTATTTCTAATTGATAGTTTATTTTTTGTTTAAAAGTGATTTTGTTCAGTTATCGTGGTTGAATTTAATGTGTTGTATTTACAAATAAAATCTTAACTTCATGTTTTTGGCTTGATCAAGAGATAGGTTTTAAAACCAAAACTGCTGAATGATTGTCTGTGGGTATTGGGTTGTCATGGGTTCAGCTCGAGAAAGTAAATCTAAAACCTTTTTCACACATTCAACTTTAGAGAGTGAACGGATTAGAGCGAAGGTTGTTCTTAATTGCTGCTTATTGGTGTTCGAGAGAAACCAATTTGATTTGGGATAAACTACTCAAGAGAGTTTATCCCCACTAAAGTCTAGCTTATCATTGTTTTACAGCATCTTGCTATTAATTTCAATTACCCGGTTTTTTACTGATATGCTCTAATTACACCTCCCTAAAGAAGTATAAGCGGTCGTAATCAAGTAGAGAACCCAACTAGTAGGTTGGGTCGATCCCACAAGGAAAAAATGGTTTAGACTTAACTTCAATTCATAAATATATCTATTGAGACAAAGTATTTTTTCCTAAAATAAGTATAATTAAAGGGGGGGTTGTAAATCAATTTCCTAAAACTCACTTAAGTTAAAAAGTAAGCAAAAGAAAAGATCGAGTTTTATCAAGTTGTGAGATTAACTAGGGTAAATGTGTTCCCAATGGGTTCATTACGCCGTAATCCTAATAATAGCAATTCTTCACTAGTGTTTTGCATGTAAAGTGGTAAGTTATGTCTCTCAAAATCCTTCGTCCGGCTTCTAGAGAATTTCACACAGTACCTTGTTCCGGCTACATATATATAAGCTACTAACCCTTACCTTTTCCTCATATTAGACATCATAATCGATGTATGTCTTAGTTATTACTTCGCATCAATCGACACTAGCCTATTAGATAGTATCCCACTAAATCAATGTTGATAAAATTCTTTTTTTATTAACTACACCTTGGTTCGACAAGTTGCAACACGGTGAGTTCTAACTTTTGCCACCATTAAAAAGACTACTAAATGAAAGAATTATTAATGCATGCAAGAACCTATTTGAGAATTTATTAGTTGCTAGGTTTACTTTGTTAATTACCCATGGTTCCCACAACCCTAGTTGTGGATTTAGTCACCCATGCAGCCAAGATCATAATTCATTGTTTTAATGAAGAAATCATGAACTTACTTAACGATATGAAGAAACTCACAAATTCTACTTGAAATTACACAAAAATTCTTCAAACCAAATTCGAAAAATAATTAATTGCCAAAAGCTTGCAACTAAAAATATCCAACACAAAACAAGACAATATTAAATATATTTAACATAAAAACGAGGAGTTAATCCCCTATTTAAAGAAAATATTGTCCTAAATTAAAAGGAATTAAAATAAGGAAAGTTTGCACAGTTCACGCGGCTTCAGTCTACGGACCAACCAATAGACGAATTGTTGATCGACGGTTCGCAGACTCCTTCTCCTTTTCAGGACTTAGAATAATTTTTCTCTCCTCAAATTTCAACTTCTCTAAATCAATCGACGGACTAATAGCATGGTCCGTCGATGCCCTACATTATTCCTTCCTTAGAATTTTTTCAACATCGGGTACTAGAACTTTTCTCTGATCAAAACAATGGTCCACAAGTATAATTCGTCGATTAATCGATGGACCGGCGTTCCCTTTCGTAGTTCTTCACTTAGTAAAATTTCCCCGAGTTGTAACTAAAGTCCTAAGCTGCTCATCTACTCTTCCCAAATACGATCTGTCAATCAAATGACAAACCATTTATGGCCTCTGTAAGTCATGTTCTGCATTTTTTTAGTTTTTTCTTCATCTAGCCGCCTGAAAATCTTTCTTGTAAAACAAACACAAAATCATGTTAAAACTACTACAAAAAGTCTCCAGACATGCACAACTCTTACGCAAAATGCATTGAAAGCACTATGAAACCACGGTACAGCAACACCCTGAATTTAAATTTGTTTTTTGTCCTCAAGCGACGCACTATGACTCCAAAATTTGTACAAAATTCTACTCTTTTAAGTTTTCTCAATCACATGGCTAACAATCCCGACTCTTTCTTTGATTTAGTGAAGGATTACGCTCTCATGTTCGACAAGATATCTCATGTGGATTACATCATAATACAAAGTCACCATGCACATATACCTATGCTGGTTTTGCCTCTCATTAAGGTACCAAATTTTCGACACCGCAACTAGTACCCTCACTTTTAAAATAAATCCTCATTTTTTGCACAGTGATTTTTATTTTGGGTACAAGGACATTTATTCGACACTCTGGCACAAATACAAGTACAAATATAGTTCGTACGCATCGCCATAGGATTGCCCTTTTTTCTTTGCTTGGGTTCACCACGTTAGACTCTACGATCACGATAGGACATTCTTGGCTTTTAACGTCGGCTCAGGGTCAGGTGTGGTACATTTGGGTACATCATTAGTGACTTTTACCCTTCTTGACATTTCCGCTAAGCTTCCTACCTCTTTTTATTGCCTTTTACGCCCTACTTTTCTTTCTCTTTTCATCTTTCCCTTGATCCTTTTTTTTATATGACTCTTACTTCTTTTTCAACTTTTTCTCTTCAAACTCTTTTCTTTCTTTTCTTCTACCTTAATTTTCCTTTTCATTCCATTGATCATTTCACTAAGTCACCTCTTTTTCTCACTTTCTCTTTTCTTTTCAACATTCAACTCTTTTCATACCCATTTTGGGTCCTCACTCAAAATATCCCACCCTCAACTCATGGCTTTTCCATGAGTTGAGGTACACACTACCCGAAGTCGGGTTAGTTCCAAGACGAGGTCATTTTCTGCATTATCCACTCTCAACTTAGGATTTTGGCCTAAGTTGAAGTGCACATGTCCAAGGAGGGACTTGGTCCAAAATATTAGACCCTGGGAAGGTGAGTTGGTGATCAAAAAAATACATCTATTATAGGGTCAACAGATTTGGATCAAAAGGGATAATTTTTTCGTCTGGTTAAATTTATTTTAGGCTAGATGTTTTCTAATTTCAAAAATGGATTATGATCCTTTCCTTGCTTCTAACGCATATTTCCTTCATATGACTTACTGGCAAACTTCTATTTAGGTACCAACTGTTGAACATTCCTTTTTTCTCACAGTCTTTTTGCACCTCATTACATTATCAAATTGAAAGATTTCCCAGTTTAGGTGTTAGTTGAGGGGCATGCGATAGGTGCCTATATATGTCATGCTTAGAGCCAACACGTTATCTTTTTTTCACCTATACATGCAAGCACTATCCAGGAATGGGTATCATTTTATGAGCCATCATGCTTCTTTTTTCACCCTATCACTCACTTTCCAATTACCCCCACCCCTAATAAAAGAACTTTCAATTGTTCCCAATGCAATAAAATCATAAGGATAGG